>OX463246.1:2606547-2909706 GCA_949820135.1 Sylvilagus floridanus
GCCGTCGGGGCGCTCCCTTTCCCTTCCCCGGGGCGCTGTGCTGAGGGCCCCGGAGGCTCCGTGCTCCTCAGCGGCTCGGCTCAGCCTCCCTCAGGCGGGCATAGGCCCAGGACACTGGCCGGACCCCGCCGGGTGCACTCGACGGGACGCGCCCAGCTGTTCAGGCCCAGCCCGTGTTCCGGGGACTCCGCCCCGCGTTTATTTTGAAATATATTATTGAACTTGCTGTTTTCCTGCTAACATCAACTTTTATTTTTAAGGATTTATTTGAAAGAGTTACCACACAGAGAGAAGGAGAGGCAGAGAGAGAGAGAGGTCTTCCATCACAGAGGTCTTCCATGCGCTGGTTCACTCCCCAATGGGCCGCAACGGCCGGAGCTGTGCCAATCCAAAGCCAGGAGCCAGGAGCTTCTTCCGGTCTACCATGCGGTGCAGGGGCCCAAGGACTTGGGTCATCTTCTGGCTGCTTTCCCAGGCCACAGCAGAGAGCTGGATGGGAATTGGAGCAGCCAGGATTCGAACCGGCATCTCTTAGGAGATGCTACACTGAGAGCAGCGGCTTTACTTGTTACACCACAGCACTGGCCCCAACATCAACTTTTAAAATCTCACATCATTATATCTCCATTGAGGTTTTTTTTTTTTTTTAATTTTGACAGTGTGAGAGAGACAGAGAGGAAAGGTCTTCCTTATGTGGGCTCACCCTGCAAATGGCCACTAGGCCATAACTACGCGGATCCGAAGCCAGGAGCCAGGAGCCAGGTGCCTCCCCCTGGTTTTGCTACGCGGGGTGCAGCACTTGGGCCATCCTCCACTGCCCTCCTGGGCCACAGCAGAGAGCTGGACTGGAAGAGGGGCAACCGGGACTAGAACCCGGCACCCATATGGGATGCCGGCGTTGCAGGTGGAAGATTAGCCAAGTGAGCCACGGCCCCAGTCATTGAGTTTCATTTTTAAAAGCTCACTTGTATACAAAATTCCAATTTAACCAGCAAACTGGTCCAGGTATCCTTGAGAAAAGGAATAAATTTCTTAAAACCTGATAAAGTAAAGGTTCTGGTCTTTATCATCAGTGATCTTCCAGTAGGCTTTGTGGTGAAAAGTCACTAAGCCGGCAAAGGGGAGACAGTGATTTTGTAATTTTATTTTTTATACAGAAGTCTTATTGCTTTTAAGAAATCCGTTTTTAGGAACTTTTATTATAGCTCTTATGCACTAGGATAAAATACATAGCATTATATGTGAAAATTCAGAACATATGGTTTAAAAAACACTTAACAGAGCAAGTCATAAAAAGAGGTCAGAGGCGCTGCTGGGGTCGGCCCGAGTCTGGTGTGGGAGGAAGGAGATCTCGGCTGTAACTGCGTCTGTCCGTTCGCTCACTCCACACGTGGAATCATCCGTTTATACAGCTCCCACCCTGTGTCCGTGCTGTGCCGGCTCTCACAGATGCGAACGAGACGCAGGAGGGGGTGTGTGTCCCGCCAGGACGGATCACTGGGAGGGGGGCACGGGGTGGGAAAGGTGTGGGAAACGGAGCTGCCGGCCACCTCACGTCCTTTCAGCAGCCTGTGAGGGAGCCACAGCTGGGGTGGACGCTGATGGTGCGTCCCATGGCGGCTGCTCACGGCCTCTCAGCCCCTCTGCTTCGGAGTTTTCCCTAAAGCTGCTGGACTGCTGTGTGTGTGTGCGTGTGTGTGTGTTAACATCACTGGGGTTGGAGCTCAGCCGATGGGTGTCAAGAGTTGGTGTCTGAGCCCCAGCTCCCCAGCCCTCACAGGTTGATTCTGTGGACGGGGTCCGCAGGGAGGCTCCCGCCGACTCAGCCTCACCACCACGGCGGTGACCTCTGTTTCCCTCTTTGCCTCTCTCTCCACTCGCGCTGCATCACTTGACTCCCTGGGAGCAGCCACTCAGGGAACTACTCATGCCCACGGCCGCTGTCACTCACTACGCAAGGCCGGCCTCGCAGAACCCAGTCTTGGGTTACAATACGGGGTGACCATATCCGCAGAGGACGGAGACGTCAGCAGGGCCCTCCGGTTTCTGCAGAGGAGGGGCAGCTCTTCCTTGGGTGTTGTCCGGGGACAGACAGACGATAGCTCAACTGCAGGGGGCCAAACAAAGGGAGAATTGTGACCCTGACAGGAGGAGAGAGGAGGCTGTCCCTGTTCTTCAGCGCAGTCACAGGAGATACCCAGGCCCGGGATGGAGTGGAGCGAGCGGATTTGCATGTCCACGTTTCTGTGTCGGAGGCCTTTCTGGGGGGAATCAGTGGTGAGCTGGGGGTGGAGCGAGAGCCCAGCCTTAGGACTGAGTGGTTTTGAGAACAAAGGATAGGAACCTGCCTGCGCTTGACTTCTGCAACCACGCTCTGAGCCAAATGCTTTTGAAGTGGGGATGGTCACAGCGCCCGTGTGAGGCTCAGAGAATGGCTGTGAGCGGAGAGGGAAGAACCATGTGGTTGCCCCACGGCATTCGATGGCTTTTTTTATTCTCTCTTAAACCAAGGGAATCTGCCCAACTCCTGGAGAGACGGACTCTTGAAAATGTAAAAGCCAGCTTTGAAAGGACAAGTTGTCATTCAGTAAATCTTTGCACAAAGCCAGCAACAAGCAGTCCGTCAGGAGAACCCGGAGCCGTGGGGAAGCTCTCTGGGGACCAGTGGTTTGAGCAGGTGCTTTACTGGTGTTGACGAGAGGTGCTGCATTCACACCACACCCCAGAGCCTGAAATTGTGCCCGAGGCAGACGGACTCATCATGGCACCTAAGGCCACACGTGGAGGGAGACAACTGGCCGGGGGTAATGGATAGCGGTGGGCAGGGGCCTGTGTGCCAGGGGTTTGTCTGTTGTCCCTGGGAGACAGTCCAGTCGTGCGTTTGGAGGTGGGGCCTTCGGCAAGTGATGGCATTGAATTGGGTTGTGAGGGGTGGAGCCCCGGTGGTCAGACATGGATTTATAAGGAGACAGCAAAATGGACTCAAGCCCCCTCTTGCCATGGGATGCTCTGTGCCCCCCCTGAACCTACCAGCAAGAATGCCCTCGTCAGATACCCAGCCAACAGGGCCGTGTAATCCCCAGCCATGACCATCCAGAACCGTGGAGCATAAATAAACCTCATAAAGCCAGCTCTGTAGCGGGAGTCCCCAGAGCGGAGCCGCAGGACACCAAGGCTCTTCACACGGAAACAGCTTGTTTCTTGCCTGCAGGGCCCCGAGGAAAGTTTTGTCTCCAGACTCTGGGCCCTGAACAAAGCAGAGCGTTGTCTTAAATACCCTGGCACAAATAGCTGAAGTTTTCTAATATTCAGTTACACAACTTTGGGATTGGCTATCTTAGGGGCTACAGCACTACCTACACAACGGTCACCCAAAGTCACAGGTGTGCGCGTACCGGCTCCCTGCAGCTGACCCAGCTGAGGTGCATCGAGGCGGTTTTGCCAGGGAAGCTCCCTCCTCCCCCCTCCGCTCTCCCTTCCTCCCCCTCGCCGCCGCCAGCCTCCCTCCTCGGCCCTCTTCCCCTCTTCCCCTCTTCCCTCTCCTTCTCCCCCTCCTCCCCCCTCCCTCCCCTCTCCTCCCCTCTCCCCTCTTCCCTCTCCTTCCTCCCCTCCTCCCCCTCCTCCCCTCCTCCTCCCTCTCCCCTTCCCCTCTTCCCTCTCTCCTTCCTCCCCCTCCTCCCCCCTCCTCCCCCTCCTCTCCCCCTCCTCCCTCCCTCCCCTCTTTCCCCTCTTCCCTCTCCTCCCCTCCTCCTCCCTCCCCCTCCTCCTCCCCCTCCTCCCCCTCCTCCCCTCCTCCCCTCCTCCCTCCTCCTCCCCTCTCCCCTCCCCTCTCCTCCCCTCCTCCTCCTCCCCCTCCTCCTCCCCCTCCTCCCCCCTCCTCCCCCTCCTCCCCTCCTCTCCTCCTCCCCCTCCTCCCCTCCTCCCCCTCCTCCCCCCTCCCCAGAAAGCCCCTGCTGCCCTACCATTTCTGTCTTTTTTTTTTCCTACCTAAGGGAAGGGGTCCCTGCCACAAGGCCTCTCAGGCATTTCATTATAGTGATGAACGCACTAACTGGACTGGTCAGATGGAGGGAGGTGACCCAGGGCAAGTGTGGGGAGAGACTGAGGGGACCCTGGGCTCTGCTAGCCGTGTCCGTGTCCTCTGCTCTGCCCAGTCCTCTGGAACTGGATCTGAGGAAGTGTGAGTTACTGCCGTGCACTCTAAGAACACAGGATTGTAAAAAACAACGTGGAATTTGTTACTTGGGCGACACGACAAGTCCCAATTCTCTTAAAGGGTTTCTACTTCCTTGACAGGCAGGGGTGACAGAGAGAGGTATATTGATATATTGATGGCTCTCCATCTGCTGGTTCACTCTCCAAATGGCTGCAATGTCTCGGGCTCACCAGGCCACAGGTAGGAACAGGAACTTTCCGTTCCGAGTGTCCCACGTGGGCAGCAGGGGCCCCGGTCCTGCACTAGAGCCACGTTCCACTGGTTCCTGTGGGCATTAGCGGGGGAGCTGGATTGGAAGAGGAGCAGCAGGGACTTGAGGCGGCACTCCTATGGGAAGTGAGTGGCCTAACCCACCGTGCCGCAACCCCGGCATCAACAAATCCTAATTCGGAGTGCCGAGACAACAGTGCAAACTCCAGGCAGGCGGCCTCTCTTTCTCATCATAACTCTCAGATTAACTCCACTGAGTGCTGATTTGGTCACTTGTCAGAGGGGAGGTGAGGACACCTGGCTGCCCACGGGAACTGTCAATCAAAACATGTGTGTTGCGCCCTAGCTGCCAACTGCCAGGAACCTGGCCGTCAGCAAGGTTCAGCTGCCCTCCGCTCCCAGCTCACACAAGGCAGGAGACAGTGGCAGCACAGGTAAACTCTCGAATTCTTTCTTTCTTTTAATTTTTGGGACAGAGTTAGACAGAGAGAAAGGTCTTTCTGTTGGTTCACCCCACAAATGGCTGCTATGGCCAGAGCTGCGCTGATCTGAAGCCAGGAGCCAGATGCTTCCTCCTCCCTGGTCTCCCATGCAGGTGCAGGGCCCAAGCACTTGGCCATCCTCCATTGCACTCCCGGGCCACAGCAGAGAGCTGGCCTGGAAGAGGGGCAACCGGGACAGAATCCGGTGCCCCGACCGGGACTAGAACCCTGAGTGCTGGTGCCACAGGCAGAGGATTAGCCTAGTGAGCTGTGGCGCCGGCCTCGATTTCTTTTAAAACATTCTCTGCATTCAGGTAGATACGGAGAACCCGAGAGTAACTTTTCTTTCCTTAAAGGCCTAATAATCAGATTTGGGGGAATTCCTTTTTGGGAACTTGGGAAATGCGTTGATGGCTGCAGTTGTATCCACTCTTAGAAGAATTTTCTCAAGATTTATGTCTCATTCGCAATTTAAGAATTGTAAACCTTTTTTACTTTGAAGACATGAATTTGCATAGACATTAGGTAACATCAAGAATGATTATATAATTTATGGTTCATGGAAAAAAATACTCGGTTTTCCAAAGTTAAATAAAAATAATTTAGATAAAAGAACTTAGACAAAAATAGTTCTCTTTCCTGACCTCTTCACACGACGCAGCTGAGCACACAAAGCAGTGACAAGGCTGTTATGTTGGGGCCTGCACTGTGGCACAGCAGGCTCAGCCCCTGCTTGTGCCGCTGGGTCCCACATGAGAGGTAGTTCCAGCTCCCTGCTCGTGTGCCTGGGAAAGTGGCAGAAGATGGCCCAAGTGCTTGGACCCTGAGGCCCCTGTGGGACACCCAGGTGAAGCTCCTGGCTCCTGGCTTTGGCCTGGCCCAGCCCTGGCCATTGTAGCCACTTGGGGAGTGAACCAGGGGGTGGCAGATCCCTCTCTGTCTCTCCCTCTCTCTCTTTCTCTCTGTGCAACTCTGACATTCAAATACATAAATCTTTAAAAAAAAAAGGGACTGTAATGTTATTTTAAGCTGTAATATATTAAGTATGATTGCTGGTGAGCACCTCCTTAATTTTATACAACTGATGGGTCGTCGTGTCTTTCTGTCTTGCAAAATGAAGAGGGCTTCACCATCACGTTTTTATGAAGACCACAGACTGTTCTAGAAGTTACAGGGAGATCTGCAGTGAGTGCTATGGTCTGAATGTGCTTCCCAAAGCTCAAACTCTAACACCTGACACCCAGTGCAGAGAGCAAAGGCCTTTGGGAGGTGATTCCTCCCGAGTGGGGTCAGTGCCCTCGTGGGCGAGGCCCCGGGGACCTGTGTGCCCCTCCCACCTTCTACCACACGAGGACCCAGCAAGAAGGTGCCATCCTGAAGCCGAGAGCAGCCCCCACCAGACACTGAGTCTGCTGCGACTTGATCTGGGACCTCCCAGCCTGAGAACTCTGAATGATACACTTCTGCCGCTTATCAAGTACCCAGTCCCGGGGACTTTGTGACAACAGCCTCACTGACCTGTTCCTTGGTGTTTCTTTGGAATCATTAAGAATTAAGAATTTCAATCCACACAAGACTATTATCATAGCTACTTAATTTTGTTTGCTAAAATCATTGCTCCTCATCTTACACTTGAGTTCCCTCTAACTGAAGATGGTAAGTGGCAGTCTGTTTAGTAAGACAAGAGATCTTAACAGTGATTACAATTTCTTTTAAAAAGATTTATTTATGTATTTGAAAGGCAGAGTGACAGTGAGAGAGGGAGAGGGAGAGGGGGAGAGACGGAGGGGGAGAGGGAGAG
Organism: Sylvilagus floridanus; assembly: GCA_949820135.1. NCBI lineage: Eukaryota > Metazoa > Chordata > Mammalia > Lagomorpha > Leporidae > Sylvilagus > Sylvilagus floridanus. The sequence goes on from OX463246.1 coordinate 2,613,257, forward strand.
GGAGAGGGAGAGGGGGAGAGAGGGAGAGGGAGAGGGAGAGGGAGAGGGAGAGGGAGAGAGAGAGAGAGAGAGAGAGAGAGAGAGAGAGATGCCTGCAGAGGCAAAGACTGAGCCAGGCCAAGGCCAGAGACTGGAAACGCAGTCCAGATCTCCCAGGTGGGTGGCAGGAACCCAGTGTTAAGCCATCAGCTGCTCCCTCCCAGGGTGCGCACCAGCAGGAAGCTGGAGTTGGGGGCACAGGTGGAACTGGAACTCAGCACTTCCACTCGGGACTGGGTGTCCAAAGCAGTGTCTTGACTACTAGGTCAATGCCTGCTGCTTCTATTTTATCTTGGAAATGTGCTGGTCATGGGCCACCGAGCTGGTTTTATGACCCATTAGTGAACTTCACTTCAAGAACTGAAGTTTGCAAAATAATAGGATAAGAGGAAGCAGATGCTTAAATCAATACATGTGGAGTGTCAGGGGGGAGCAGCAAGGCGAGAAGCAGAGACTGAGGTGTGTCAGGAAGGCAATGAACTGAGCGTTCTCCTGCAGTCTGCAGGACAATAATGGATTTTAGGCAGTGGTCTATGTAATCAGAATTGTTAGCAGTAACACTTGCAACAGTGGGAGAGCTATTCAAAATGCAACTCAGTAAAGAACAGCTGATAAGGACCAAATAAAACTATGGCATCCATCCACCCTTCCTTCCATCCACCCTTCCTTCATCCATCTATCCATCCACACACCCATCTATCCAGCTACCCATCCACCCACTCACCTACCCATCCATCCATCCATCCACCCATCCACCCATCCATCCACCTAGCCATCCATCCATCCTTCCACACACCCATCTATCCACCTACACATCCATACATCCATCCACTCACTCATCCATCCACTTATCCATTCATCCTTCCAAGCAGCCATCCATCCATCCATTCACACACTCATCCATCCACCTATCCATTCATCCTTCCACACACTCATCTATTCACCTACCCATTCATCCATCCATCCATCCATCCATTCACACACCCATCTATTTACCTACCCATCCATCCATCCAACCATCCATCCACCCATCCATCCTTCCATGCATCCGTCCACTTGACTCTTGCCCACACTGTGTAAGACAGAGTCACAATGTTGGAAAATGTGCAATTCTGCCTCTGAGCTATTGTGGTAATGAGGGAGCCTGGGCAGACTGGGTCCATCTTGCAGCTCCTTCCCTGCGTGTACACACTGAACAAATCAGGAGAGAAGCCCCTTGTAATAAACACTTATTAACAATGGAAATGTTACCAGAGAAGCAAAGGGTCTTTATCTTCACGCAAGAAAGAATTTAGGTGTGAGACAGAGAGCAGTGAAAAGCAAAGTAGCAAAGTTTATTAGGATGGGGACATCCATGAGAACCGATGGGCACCTCTCTAGACAGAACCTGAGAGAGTGCGCAGTTCACATTTCGGCTGGGTTTTTAAGGGGATGGGTCTTGCCTTCCCGCCTTTTCTCTCCCCCTCCCCTCCAGAATAAAGGACCTGCTGGGTGTCAGCGGAAGCCTGGCTGGCCCCTCTCTAGGGTGCGCGCCTTAGAGGAAGGGTGTCCGTCAGGCCAGGGAGAAGGGGCGGGGCCGCTGGACAGGTATCAGGGTCTGGGCGGGACTTTGAAGTGCAGATGCTGGGCTGCACCTGGAAGGTTATGTGGTGACTTTGAAATGCGGATGCATTAGGCCCTTCTCACATATGTAGGTTAATTTCTGACTTCCCACCTAACAATAAAATTTAGGTTTTGATAACAACTAGCTAGAAAAGGCTCCATTAAGACTGCCTGCCTGGGGCCGGCACTGTGGTTGAGCTGCTGCTCCCAGCACTGGCATCCTGTGTGGGCACTGGTTTGAGTCCCAGCTGCTTCTGTTCTGACCCAGCTCTCTGCTAAAGCACCTGGGAAAGCAGTGGAGGGTGACACAAATCATTGGGCCCCTGCACCCAGGGAGCTCCTGGCTCCTGGCTTTGGCCTGGCCCAGTCCAGGTCATTGCCGCCGTCTGAGGAGTGAACCAGCCTATGGAGGATCTCTCTCTGTCTCTCCTTTGTCTCTGTAACTCTGCCTTTCAAATAAGTAAATCAGTTGTTAAAACACCAGACTGCCTCCAGCCTTCAGTCATTAATGTATAACCACAACCTTTCTTCCTTGGAGATAACCGAGCCCTTAGCCCCAGATCTGATCATGCTGTTGGCAGCTTCTGTTCTCCTCACTTAAATAAAACTTCACTTCTTCCACTTGCACTGGTATGTTCAGGCTCGAAAACGGTCATCAACACCAGGACACAAAGCCGGACGCATCTCACCAGTTCTGCAGGGGCTGGGGGGACACATAACGGAGACAGCAGTTACGGACAGAGGCGCACACGCTGCGGGTGTTACCCACTTTGACGGTGCAGTGTGGGGCACGGCAGGGCAGCCTTCCTGCTGGAATGGGGGAGGGGCGGGAAGGAGGAAACAGATCTAAGAGGAGCCATAAACAGCAGTAGTAGACCAGCGGCTGGCTGTGCAGAACCAAGAGGGAAGGAGACAAGAAGTGCTTTCCTTTAATGAGAGTAAGCCTCGGCTTCAAAGCCAAGTGGAAGTAAGTTGCATGTTGCAGTTTTTAACAGTTCCACCTCAGTGCTAGCTGCACAGTGAGCCAACGGCTGGGGGAAGCGGAGCCTGCTCCAGAACAGTTACAGGGCCTTAGCTTTCTCTTCAGCAGCACTATTTGCATTTTGATCTTGAGATGAAACGTGCTGCTTGGAAATCTCCTTGGGGGGAGCCGAGTGACCTGTCCCTCCCTCTCCTCTGTTCTGCACTCCTCACTGGTACGGGCTCGTTTTTTCTTGCTGCCCTAACAAAGCTGCCACACAGCTTTGCCACACAGAGGAGAGCAGCATGCATCTGCATCTTTCAGCTGTGGGTCAGCAGGGCTGGTATTGGTTTCTTTGGGCTGAAATCGAGGTGCCCTGGGGCTGGGTTCCCTCTTGTCTCTGGGGTGTTACCGATTTGCTTATTAATATATTTGAAATTAATAAGCCATGTGGGCTCTTGCCACATATTCAGAGAAGAATTCTGAATGCTGGCACAAATAAACCAGGCAACATGGTAAGTTTTGAGCTTTTTATTTAGTTAGAGAAATGCATAGGAGGGTGAGGGCTCTATCTAAAATAGAGGGAAATCTGGACTCATACTGAGCACCAGGAGCCAGCCACGTGGAGGAGTGTGCAGGCTGGGAAGCATGGAGTGGGTGGCCCGGAGGCCACACACCCTGAAGGCACGGGGCAGCAACGGAGATTCAAGGCATGGAGGCAGAAGGACAGAAGGGCAAAAGGGCCATGCCCATCGTGTCCCAGGCCTTTAATCCACTTCCAAAGGGGCGTGGTTAATTAGCCTGATTGGCAGGTGGGCACACAGGTGGGGTCGGGTAGGGGGATGAGATCACACAGGGGGCGTGGTGAAGGCGTGGTTTTGCAGCTCACAAATCTGATCCATTTTATCCTGGATGCCTGCCTACAACACTGGCAGAATTCAGTCCCAGGGCTGCTGCCAAGCGCCTTCCCGCCTTCTGCAGGCCACACCCAGCTTTGGGTCTTGAACCCCTGGCTCCTTCCTCCAGGCCAGCGACTCTCCTGCCTTGCGGCTCCACTTTGACTCCTGAGATCACACCAGCCCTGCGTGGCTAATCCAGGGTGATCTCCGGTCTCAGTGCCCTCGGTGTCACTGACATCTGCGAAAGCTCCTCTGCTATGTAAGGTATCTACAGGTGCCAGGGTGGGCATCTCCGGAGAGAGGGGGCATTTGGTGTCTTCTCTGGATCCCTTTAGGAAAGTGCAGCCCGCGGCAGAGCAGGGGTCGGCTGCGCTCCTGCTGGGTCACTGCAGACTGGAGAGGTGGCGACCTCAGCTCTCACCCATCAGTCAGCCCAGAGTCCACTGAGCCGGGCTGGGGCACGTGCCAGCGCGTGTCTTCTCAGCATCTTCCACCTACATGCTAGCCACACAGGCACACATGGCATTCAGACCACAGCGCCTGCCCAAGGAGTTCACAAACCGAAATCGGCAGAGAAGCCGCGGTGATCATTGTGAGAGGCCAATCTTTATTTATTTATTTTTATTTTGGACAGGCAGAGTGGACGGTGAGAGAGAGAGACAGAGAGAAAGGTCTTCCTTTTGCTGTTGGTTCACCCTCGCCGGCGCCGCAAGGCGGAGGATTAGCCTGTTGAGCCACGGTGCCGGCCGTGAGAGGCCAATCTTAAAAAGACACAGGGATTGCAGGGGCTCACTTGGTTAATCCTCAGCCTGCGGCACCGGCATCCCATATGGGCGCCGGGTTCTAGTCCCAGTTGCTCCTCTTCCAGTCCAGCTCTCTGCTGTGGCCCAGGAAGGCAGTGGAGGATGGCCCAAGTGCTTGGGCCCTGCACCCGCATGGGAGACCAGGAGGAAGCACCTGGCACCTGGCTCCTGGCTTTGGATCGGTGCAGCGCCAGCCGTGGTGGCCATTTGGGGGGTGACCCAATGGAAGGAAGACCTTTCTGTCTCTCTCACTCTCTCTCACTGTCTAACTCTGTCAAATAAAAAAAAAAAAAAAAAAAAAAAGAGGGTTCGCAAGAGGTGAGCCGCTGTCCCAGACGCACAGCACGTTCAGGGGCCCACGATGGCCCTGTCAGACGTTCCTCGGGTGTAGGACCACCCTGCGTTTGGGTCACTGCTTTATCTTCCAACCTTAGCACTCAGTGAGTTCTCAAGAGAGAACAGCATGGAAGCTGGCCAGAGGTGATCTGGTGAGACCAAGGCATACAGCTGGTTTTGTTAGGTGGGAAGTCAGAAATTAGCCTGGCCTGCAGGTGTGTTCTCTGCATTCAGCCACGTGACCTTGCTTTCCCCCCAAGCTGAGTGGGCACTCTATCAGATCCTGTCCCTATCCCCAGTGAACCCTGCTACCTCGCTCTCACGCCTGAATTCTTTCAGACAAGAGCCCCACCACTCATCTCCACTAACAGTTTGATTCTTAATTATTTATCAAATTTAGAAGGCAGCTCTTGCGAAACAACTCCTGCAGCAAACGAGGCCCTGCGCTGAGCTGACCTTCCAGGCAGCACATCCTTTTTACATGGAATTATCACTAATCAAACTCATCCATTGAAACCTGAGTGGAGAGACGTGAACTCCGTTCCCAGGTGCCCCATCCGCTTCCTTCGTAATCGAGGCCGGCTGCCAAACCTGGCCAAACTCAGGTTTCCTCCCGCGTTGTGAGAAAGGCCGAGGCCACGCTGAACCCTCCGGTTTTTTGTGACTGTAGTTTCAAGGAAGCTGACGGAGGAGAAAGCTGGGCTGAGGTGTGGTCACCCTGCTGGGTGCTGCCCGGCCCCCGGTCACCCAGGTCCTCTAAGCACACTAACTCTGCACTGTTCGAGACTGCGCTCGGGCACTGCAGCCTGGGGTCCGGAGGGGCCTCCATTAGGTCGCGCTTCCAGCCCTTCACCGTTGTCCCCGCGGCACACAGAGAACGCGATGCTGTGCAGCGGTGTCCTGAGACCTTGGGCTGCGCTTTGCCAGTGCACATCTCGCTGAGAAACTGTGCAGGCACCACCATGAGAAACTAGCCGCACACAAGCCTGCATAATCGCGTTTTCTAAGTGCCAACACTCAGGACCTGTTTGTGCCGCCAGCCGGACAGGTAGGTGGGTGAGCACCTGTGAGAACGGGGAGAGGAAGGGGCCCCGGAAGCCTTTGCATCGGGTGCTAAGGTTGTTAGCTGCAAAGCGAGAGGAGCTGGACATTTCCATCCTGCAGTGCAGGCTCAGCTGTTGCTCCTCGTCTTGGAATACAGATCATAGCCAGCCGCCGCTGATTCTCCGAGACGGGTTGGGGAGTGAAGGCCAGGAGGCAGGGGCTGAGGGCGGCCTGGGTCTCCCCGCCGCCCTCAGACCCTCAGCCAGCTCTTCCCTGTCCTTAGTCTAATCCTAAGCCACCCTTTCGGGGCCGCAGTCGGGGCGGAGCGCCACACGCCGGGGCAGGCAGCAGCAGCTGCAGGCGGGCTCCTGCTCCCTTCCTGCCGCGCAGCCCCTTCTCGGTGGCGCCCCGAGGCCTCACCACCCCCATCCCCTTGTCGGGGACCCCCTTGGAGGAAGCCCCCGCGGGGGATGGCTTCCCGTCCAGCCTCTGGGCGACCGCTTCACCTGCGGGGCTAGCCTGCGCTGCGCACGGCCCGGGAAGGCCACGGAGGATCCCGTGTGGGTCCTTTCAATCCGCCCCGGCCGCGGGCGCGTTTCTCCGCGCCGTTCCGCCGAGGCGGAGGGCAGGGGCAGCGGCGGTGCGCGGGCGCGTTTCTGGAGACGCTCCCTCCCGGTGCGGGGCGCAGAGCCAAGACCCGAGCGGTGGGTGGGTGCATTCCGCGCCGAAACCTCTGAGCGTGAACGCCAAGGGGGCGTCTTTTGTCCTCCGCTGCATTCACCGGAGGGCCTTGCCTCCTCACCCGACCCCAACCTCCGACCTCTCGGAGGCCCGGCTTCCCGGGCCGGTCAGCGGCGCTGCGGCCCGCGGCCGGGCCAGGGCGAGGCCCGCGCGCTGGGCTGAGGCTTCCAGGCCGGCAGGCGCGGTCCGCGCGCGTCGGCCCTCTCGCCGTGGCACCGCGACCCCTCGCCGGCCTCCGGTGGCGGTCACCGCCGGGGCGCGGCGCGCGTCACCTCCGCTCGCGCCGCGGCCCCGGCCCGCGCTCGGTCGCCGCGAAAGCCCGGAGCGCGGGGTGCGGGCCGGGGCGCCGGGCATGCTCAGTGCGCGGCCGGCGGGGCGGCCCCGCGAGCGGCGCCCGGATCTGCGCGGCGGCGGCGGCGGCGACGTGAGCGCGCAGGGGGGCGGCGGCCTCGCCTCGTCTGTCGCTGCGCCGGGGCCGGCAGGGTGACGCCGAGCGCCACGGAGATGTCGGATTTCGACAGTAACCCGTTTGCGGACCCGGACCTCAACAACCCCTTCAAGGTAAGCGCCAGCCCCGCACCTCCCGCGTCGCGGCACGGCCGAGGAAGCAGACGCGTCCCCTGGGCGCCCGGAGCCCGCCCTCGGCAGCCCGGGCCCGGCGCCTTCGTGCCCCGTTCCGGGGGTCGCCCGCGGCCCCCGCGCCCCGGCTCGGGGGTCGGGGCGGAGCCTCCTGAGCGCCGCGCCGGCCGCCGCCGAGGGTCGCGCCGCGCCTGGGCCCGCGCGCCGGCAGGGGCCCTGGCCCGCCTCCCGGGAGTCGGGGGCGCGGGCTGGGCCGGGGCGGGGGTCGCGGCGGACGGGCGCGGTTGTCATGGGGACCCGCGGCGGCGGCGGCGATGCGCGGGTGTGGAGGGGGCGAGAGGTGAGGCCGAGAATCGCTGTGTCGTTGCGCTTTGAACTTGTGCTGCGCGCGGCTTCCAGCGGCGGCGCTGCCCTGCCGGGCTCCGCGCCGGGCTGCGGCTGGGGGGCCTCGGGTCTGCAAAGCGTTCCCGCACGTCGAGAAAACAATGGTGCACGTGCACGCCCCGCTACCTGCCTGCGCCGGGCCAGGTGACCGCTGGGAGCCTCGCCAAGCCCCTGCGCGGCGCGCTTCCCCGCGCTGTGCGTGTCCCACGTGAGCCGCTCCGCTGCCCGGAGTGGCCCGCGGCAGGCTGCGCCGCGCCGGGGCCGGGCGCCCGGACCCGCGGAGGCCGGCGGAGAGAGGGCCCGCGCCTGCGCCCGGGCGAGCGCCGACACCGCGTAGCAGGTGTGCTGCGTGGCCAGCTGCTGAGCGAAGCTAGTTTTTTTTTTTTTTTCTCCTGGCCGCGTGCGATAGTAACCTGATTTGTATCACACAGAATGGTGTAGTAGCTGCCCTGTGTGGTCACCAGGAGTCACTCCGGATCCCATCTGTCGGAATCCTGGAAGATGCCCCTCTCCTGGTAGCTAGCCTGGCGGTATCATGGAGGAAGTCGGTGGCCGGATCCCGGTTATTCCTGACCGGACTCACTGTGTGGAAACGTAGGATGGACGCAGGCCCTGCTCCAGTGTCCCCGAGCTCACTTAAGACAGTTCGATACAGCTCACCTATAGCTATGTATTTATTTATTTTCTTACAGATGATACAGTTGCATTTGAAGGGGGCACGTTTTCCTCCCAGAAGTTTTTGTTTCAGTTAGTATTGGACTCACTTCCATGTTGTGGAAAATCGGGTTATTCTTAAATCATGGATGATCTTTTGTAGAGTTACTTATTTAATGTATTTAGAAGGCAGAAGGGCAGAGGTGGGCAGCTGGGTAGACGGGTGAGCACATCTGGCTCACTCCCCAGATACAGGAGACAGGAACTCCACCCGGTCTCCCATATAGATGGCAGGGACTCGTGCTTGGGCATCCGTCATCCACTGCTTCTCAGGGTGACCAGTGGGGATCTGGATGGGGAGTGGAGCAGCCGGGACTTGATCTTTGGCTGTGATCTGGGATGCCAGTGTCTCAAGTGATTCCCCCAAATCACACGTGTGGTAGAGACGTTTCATGAATTGCCAGATGGCCATTGCTTTAAAATGGGGGCTGTGACAGAACTTTTGAATTCCCAACCCGGATAATCTGTTGCTGCCATTTCTGACAAGTTGGCAGTTTAATTTTTCCCTCTTGACACCCATTTCCTGGCTCGCTGTGTATTAGCTGTCTTGTGCCATGGTGTGTTCCTAGTCGGACGCTTGTGGGGTTGCTGTAGGAATTCCAAACCCACAACAGTGGTCAGCTCGCCGTGCACTGCTTCACAGCTGGGACGCTCTGGGAGAAAGGCACCCACCCCGCGGGTGATTCTGGCCGAGAGCCTCACCTGCGTGGGGCAGGTCAGTGCCTTGACCCGTCCTCCTGAGCCTGTGTCTTATAAGTAAAGTGCACTTTGAAAGGACGGCAGGAAGCATGGTGTGTTAAGTACGCAGGTGAGTAGCAGTCACTGACGGTCACTGCTGGTGATGCCCTGCCCGTAATGCACTGTGGTTTTGTGTGACTTGCATTGCCGTAGGTTTGCTTGCACCAGCCCCACTATGGATGCCTGCTCTTGGACGTCACTGGGCAGGAAGGGTTTTTTACCTCTCGTCTTACGGGGCCACCCTCATCCGTGCAGCCCGTTGTCCGGGCGGCGTGATGCCTCCCTGGGGCTCAGCGTTAGAAGCCTTTCCTTGCCCTGTGGATGCGTTCAGACGACAGTGACCGTCCCAGGGTTAGAATGCTTCCGGGGGGTGGCTTCAGCCTGAAGAGGGCTGGGCTGTGCGCGTGGCGGTGACTGCTGACCCAGACGCGGACCTGACCGGCCACCTTGGCGTTTGTGTCCAGGTGTGCCTCCTCTCCCAGTAGAGCTCCAAGTCTGCCTTTTTCTGCTTTTGCTTCCTTCTCCATAAGATTTTTGAAGTAATGTTTCTGAGATTCTCTCCTGAAGTCTAAGAAGTTTCTGGGCCAATCTTGTGTTGCCTTATCTTCGTCTTTCTTTTCAAATCTGCTCTTATTTTCCATGGTTGAAAATACTGCCCTTATTTTTGGATAAATTGTGCTTCACATTTGCTATCCATCCTAGTTTCTTCTTGATTAGTCCTATTAGATTTCTGTTGCTTTCTGTGTAGTTGTTTCTTTTCTTTCTTCTTCTTTTTATTTTTAAATTTTTAATTATTTATTTTTTGACAGGCAGAGTTAGACAATGAGAGAGAGAAACAGAGAGAAAGGTCTTCCTTCCGTTGGTTCACCCCCCAAATGGCCGCTACGGCCGGTGCAGAAGCCAGGAGCCAGGTGCTTCTCCTGGTCTCCCATGGGGTGCAGGGCCCAAGCACTTGGGCCATCCTCCACTGCACTCCCTGGCCACAGCAGAGAGCTGGCCTGGAAGAGGGGCAACCGGGACAGAATCCGGCGCCCCGACCTGGACTAGAGCCCTGGGTGCTGGCGCTGCAGGTGGAGGATTAGCCTAGTGACCCATGGCGCTAGCCTCTTTTTAAAATATTTATTGATTTGAAAGGCAGAGTCACAGAGAGGCAGAGGCAGAGGTGGGGTGGTCTTCCATCCACTGGTTCACTCCCTAGATAGCCACAATGGCCGGAGCTGTGCAGATTCAAAGCCAGAAGCCAGGAGCTTCCTCCAGGTTTCTCATGCAGATGTACGGGCCCAAGGACTTGGGCCATCTTCCGCTGCTTTCCCAGGCCATAGCAGAGAGCTGGGTGGGAAGTGGAGAAGCCGGGGGATACCCATATGGGTGGCGGCCTTCCCCACAAAGCTACAGCACCAGCTCCTTCTTTTTCCTTTAAAGATTTATTTATTTGAAATGCAGAGTTATAGAGAGATAGAGAAACAAGAGAGAGATCATCCATCTACGTGTTTACTCACAGATGGCTGCAGCGGCCAGGGCTGGACCAGGCTGAATCCAGGAGCCTGGAGCTTCCTCCTGGTCTCCCACTGGGTGGCAGGGACCCAAGCCCTTGGGCCATTTTCCACTGCTTTTCCCTGGCCATTTTCCACTGCTTTTCTCTGGCCATCAGCAGGGAGCTGGATTGAGAAAGTGGAGCATCTGGGACAGAAACCGGCACCCACAGGACAAGCTGGCGTCTCAGGTGGCAGCTCCATCCGCTACACTGCTGTTGTCCTTTAACGATCTTTCCCTTCACTGTCAATGTTGGGGACACTTTTGCACGCATCTTCATTTGAACTGGGTCATGAAAGTGATTAACCACATATTGTTGTTCACTCCATATTGTTGGCTGGTGTAACATTATGAGCTGGATTCCCATTCATTGTTAATATTATTATTTTGGTTTTTTGAGCTCCTGATTTATTCCAGTGGCCACACTGGGTTCACCGCGTGGTTATGAAGTTCGAGTAGTTTCTGTTGTGCTTCAGGACACTTGGAATAAGTGTGACTCTGTAGTAATAGGTTAATTTCTGTAGTAGTAGGTTAACTATACGGACGTTTCCAATACATGGCTCAGCTGTTTAATGTAGTTTTAAAGCTGGAGAGGAGAAATATTTTTCTCACAGTCAGCAAGTGTCTGTAGAAGCATTTCTGACCCTCTGTTCATGTGTACATCCCCTCGCTCATCTGCTCCTGACGCGTGGACTGCCACGCTTGGAAAGGGTGGAGACGCGACTCCTTGCAGGTCCGAGTGAGAGAGCGAGCAGGTGCGGGAGTGAGTGACTTTGTTCACTGGATGGAGAAATTAAAAAAAGTCGGAAAATGTTTATGCCTCCTGATACGCTTCTGCATATTCATATGATAATTGAATTAGAAAATCTATTATGGAGAGAACATTTGAGTTAACATAAGTTTTAAAATACGAGGAGACTCGTTAGCTCAGAGCTGGGAAGGGCAAATCTTGAAATGCACCTAGGCCTTTCTCTTAATCTGGATGGAGACACAGTGCCCGGAGAGGCGACCGGCCAGCCCGTCGTCCTGGTCTGCTGCCCTCCTGCGCAGGTTGCAGAGTCGCTGTGGGAACGTGGGCTCCGACCCGCAGTCTGTTCTGGTCGCTGTGTGTGCTGCTGCATTGCGCTGTGGCACCCTAAGAGCTTAGACCTGAGGCTTTTGTGGCGTGGTAGTGAGGGGGTAGGGTAGGGTTTAAAAGTTAGGTTCAAGAATTAGTGGCGACCTGGGGGCCTGGGCTGTTGTGTATCAGGTTAAACCACCATCTGCTGTGCTGGGATTCCCACGTGGGCATCGGGTGTAGTCCCAGCTGCTCCACTTCCCATCTAGCTCCCTGCTAATGCACCTGGGAAAGCAGTAGAAGATGGCCCAAGTGCTTGGGCCCCTGCACCCACATGTGATACTTGGAGGAAGCTCCTGGCTTCAGATTGGCCCGGCTCCAACCGTTGCAGCGATTTGAGGAGTGAACCAGCAGCTGGAAGGTGTGTCTTTCTAACTCTGCCTTTCAAATGAATCATTAGAAAAAGAGAAAGCCTTATGTTAGCTGCTGACTTTGTCACTAACCAGCTGTGGCACTTTGGAAGATTAAACTCAGCTTCAGCTCGCTCTTCCGTAAAATAGAGTAACGGTGCATTCTCCATGGGGTTGTCAATAGGAGTAGGTACCCTCCGCAGGACTGTGGCCTGGTGCGGGCCTGGTCCTCGAAGGTGGCACCCAGAGGCCTCCCCTGGCTGAGGGGAAGCAGGCCCAGTGTGGCCTCCTCCCACCCGTGAGGCTGAGCTCACGCTGGTCACTCGCAGGGCCCCCCAGTGCCATCGCCTTGGTGGTGAGATTGCAGCACCTGGGTTCTGAGGGGCAGCAGCTTAGACCACAGCGCCGTGTGCTTGGATCTTGGCACAGGTGCTACGTGTTTCATCTGTTGACATTCGCAGTCGTGTTCACAATGCTTTGATGTCGGTGCTCCCTTGTCCCGTGGGAGTGGACGGCCGGGAAGGCCTCTGAGGGTTTCCTCTGATAGTTACGCTTTCACGTGAATCCTGGACGCAGCGATTGTGGTTTGTGGTCTGCGATACTGCATATGCATGTCAGCTGCGTGGCGACTGCCTGTTTTTCGTCTGTTGGATGTTTTTGCAGAGCACGTGTTGAGCTGCTGGCTCTAGGTCATGGCTCTGAGGTGCCATCTGCTGTGAGGTGTACCACTGTTTTATTTGCCACTGTCTCAGTTATTTCTTGGTGTGTAGCAATCAAAATGTAGTGGCTTATGATAACTTAATCATAGTTCTGACTCTTTGGCTAGATTTTTTTTTTAAGATTTTATTTATTATTTGAGCAGAAAGTTACAGACAGTGAGAGGAAGAGACAGAGAGAAAGGTCTTCTATCCGCTGGTTCACTCCCCAGATGCTACAATGGCCGGAGCTGCGCTGATCTGCAGGCAGGAGCCAGGTGCTTCTTCCAGGTTCCCACGTGGGTGCAGGGGCCCAAGGACTTGGGCCATCTTCTCCTGCTTTCCCAGGCCACAGCAGAGAGCTGGATTGGAGGAGGAGCAGCTGGGACTAGAACCGGTGCCCATATGGGATGTCGGCGCCGCCGGTGGAGGATTAACCTGTGCCACAGCCAGCCCCTGGCTAGATTTTTTTTTTTTAATTATTTACTTGAAGGGGAAAATGAGATAGAGAGAGGGATACCTTCCATCCACTGGTTTACTCTGCAAATGGCCACGGTGGCTGGAGCTGGTCCAGGCTGAAGCGAGGCGCCAGGAACTCCATCTGGGTCTCCCACATGGGCACAGGGGCCCAGATACTCGGGCCAGCATCTGTGGCTTTCTGAGGCACATTTGCAGGAAGCTGGATCGGAAGCAGAGCAGCCAGGCCTCTAACCGGTGCCATATGGGATGCCAGTGTCGTAGGCAGCTCGGGTCACTGTGCCACCGCGCAGCTCCTTGAGCTAGGTTTCGCTGAGCAGTTTCTTCTTGACGTTCTTGCTGGTGTGGCTCATGCTGCTTCAGTCGTCTGACAGCCTGACCGGGCGGTTCCGGAAGCCTGCACTCGGAGCCTGCTGCTGCGTGGAGCTGTGTGTGGCGTGGCGCCGTTCTTCACGCCTCTTCACCTGCACCAGCCTGGGCTTCTCATGCAGAGGCAGCAGTGTTCAGAGACGGCAGGGGCTGAAGTCACAAGGTTTCTTGAGACTGTCACTTCTGCTCTGTTCTGTTGTTGGACAAAACGTGCCGCAAGCTCAGTCCAGATTCCGAGGGGTGGGGAAGTTGAAACTCGACTTGTTGACGGGAGGGGCTGTGCCCCTCTTGACAGAGACGTAGGAACTGAAAAGACAGCACGGAGTGGCGGGACGCCTACAGGATGACCTCCGTGGACCCTCGCTGGTGGGGGCAGGTGGCAGGTGTTGCCCGTTGCAGGTCTGAAGCCTGAGCAGGTGTGTGCTGTCGTGATCGCCTGCTTGGCGCAGGGAGTGTGGTCTGACCGGGACCTGGTTCTGCTACCAGAAGTGGTTCCCTCATCTCTCTCTCTCTCTCTCTCTCTCTCTCTCTCTCTCTCTCTCTGTCTCTCTCTTTTAATTTGACAGACAGGGAGAGAGAGAGGTCTTCCTTCCATTGGTCCATCCCCCCCAAAAAATGGTCACTATGGCCGGAACTACACTGATCCGAAGCCAGGAGCCAGGTGCTTCTCCTGTTCTCCCATGGGGTGCAGGGCCCAAGCACGTGGGCCATCCTCCACTGCACTCCCGGGCCACAGCAGAGAGCTGGACTGGAAGAGGGGCAGCTGGGACTAGAACCCAGCGCTCATGGGATGGCGGCGCTGCAGGCGGAGGATTAGCCAAGTGAGCCGTGGTGCTGGTCCTCCCTCATCTCTTCAGTCTGCTCCTTGCCCATGGAAATTGGGGTTCTGTGAGCGACTTCATTTTGAAACGTCCGTGCATTGTAGCCTGGTTCTTGTTAGTCTTTTCAGGGTTCACAGTGTGCCTTGAAAACCGTGTCACGGGTGGGCACTGGCGCGGCAGCTGAGTGCCTGTGTCCCATGTCGCCGGGCCGGGTGCGGCTGCAGTTCTGTTCCTCATTCCAGCTTGCCGTTCATGAGAACCCAGGTGCCACCTCCTGGTGACCCAGGTGCCACCTCAGGTGACCCTGTCCCTGCTACCCACGGGGAGACCTCGATGGAGTTCCCAGCCCCTGCCTGTGGCCCGGCCCAGGCCCAGCTGCTGTAGGCATTTGGGGAGTGAACCAGTGCAGAGATGATCTCTGTCTCTCAGATAAAGTTAGATAAATAATAAACGCCTTGTAATATTCTGCACTTTGAGTGGAGTGTCGGCGCTGTGGGTCGACACCGTCTAGCCGTGGAGAAAACCTTTGCCCGGCTTGGGGATGGCCCGTGGCCAGCGGAAGCTCTCGGCACGGTGCTGTGCCGCACAGGTACAGTTGTATTTAAGTCTCAAAGCTGTTTTCTTAAAATAAATGTTTGTTTTCAACCGCTTGAAAGGCAGAGTGACACAGAGAGATCTTGCATCCTTTGGTTCACTTCCCAGATGCCTACAACCACCAGGGCTCAGCTGGGCCCAAGCCAGGAGCCAGGAGCTCCGTCCGGGTCTCCCACGTGGGTGACAGACGCCCAGGTGCTGAGCCAGCCCAGGATGCGTGCCCAGGGAGCTGGATCGGAAGCCTAGTGGACAGGACTTGCATAGGCACGCTGACGTGGGGCACACGTCCCAGGTGGCACTTAACTTGCTGTGTCTCAGTGCCGGCCCCCAGCCTGTGACTTTTTTTTTTTTTTTAAGATTTATTTATTTATTTGAAAGGTAGAGTTACAGAGAGGCACAGAGAGAGAGAGAGAGAGAGAAAGAGCGAGCTTCCATCTGCTAGTTCACTCTTCAAATGACTGCACTGGCTGGAGCTGGGCCGATCTGATGCCAGAGCCAGGAGCTGCTTCTGGGTCTCCCATGCAGGTACAGGGACCCAAGCACTTGGGCCATCCTCCACTGGTTTGTCAGGCCATTGCAGAGAGCTGGGTTGGAAGTGGAGCAGCTGGGACTAGAACCCGGCACCCATATGGGATGCCGGTGCCGCAGGCAGAGGATTAACCCAGTGAGCCACAGCGCCGGCCCCAAGCCTGTAACTTTTAGCAGCAGTCAGTCATACTTGACACATTGATGACTGAAAAAAATTTGAAAGTACACTGTTTTTCTTCTGGTATTGACAACAGGAAGTGTTCTATGGAGTACTATTAATATTTAATGGTGTTAAATACAGATCGGAGATGGTATGAAGCACCCATGAGACAGTTGCTGAAAAATATGTATGAGGGCCGGCGCTGTGGCTCAACAGGCTAATCCTCCGCCTTGCGGCGCCGGCACACCGGGTTCTAGTCCTGGTCAGGGCGCCGGATTCTGTCCCGGTTGCTCCTCTTCCAGGCCAGCTCTCTGCTGTGGACCGGGAGTGCAGTGGAGGATGGCCCACGTGCTTGGGCCCTGCACCCCATGGGAGACCAGGAGGAGCACCTGGCTCCTGCCAGCGGATCAGCGTGGTGCGCCAGTTGCAGAGCGCTGACCGCGGTGGCCACTGGAGGGTGAACCAACGGCGAAGGAAGCCCTTTCTCTCTGTCTCTCTCTCACTGTCCACTCTGCCTGTTAAAATAAAAATAAAAAAAATATGTATGAGGTTACTGAAATTATTCCCAGTTGCTAGAAGTTACTAATCCTGTAACTTGTGTCCTGGTCTGGCCCTCAGGCTGTCTGAGTTCTCAGTGCGGGTTTGAAGAGCGGTTTGACTGTAACAGGATGTGCCTGAAGGAGGCGGTCAGGGTGGACCTGGGTCTGGAATCAGGTCCAGGAAGTGGGAAGTCCAGGGCGGTTAGAGGTTCAGTCCGCAGAAGGCTCTGGGGAGATGACTCCGCGGGGAGTCCTTGGCTGGTTGGTGAAGGAACCTTTTGTTGGTTGATAAAAGGCTCTAAACCCGCTTGGCCAGGCTTGCGTGAAGGGAGGTTTCTCGCAGCACTGCAGTGTTTTCGCTCTGTGGTGGCTGGATGCTGGTTTCCTGGTGGGGCGTGCTGCAGCACCGGCAGGGATCCGGGCAGGAGCTCTCTGGGACAGAGAGGTGCTGAGGTGGAGCAGTTGTTTTGAGCCCTACTCTGACACTCTGCAGTTGCCACTGCTCTGTATTGATGCGTGAAGCAGAGTTTGATCGCACCCCCCGGGAAGGAGGCTGCCGTCCTGCAAGGCTCAGTCTCTGGGCCACTCACCAGAGCACAGGTGTCTGACCTCCCCAAGGCCCTGGCTCAGGGGAAGGCCTGGGAGGAGCCGTCTTGCGAGGGGTTCTGAGGGTCCTTTGCCATGTTGCCACGCCTCGAAGGGTTCCCGTCGCCCAGAAGCCTGCCGCAACGTCCCTCCCTTCCCTGGCATTTGATGTGACCGAAGGAGGCAGCCTCCCTCCGCCAGGAGTGCCAATCAGTAAATGCAAAGTAGCATCTTCTTGCCAAAACCGAATGGAATTAAATCTGTATTTACACCGAGTTTTTGGTAGTGTCGTGGGGTAGTGCGGATAAATACATAGCACACAGTTTGTAAATCCCCAACTTTACATAGATGTGGGATGTACCCTGGAGGGTGCTTGGTCTTGACCTTGAAACAAGTTCTCTTCCCACGTTTGGTGTGTCACGTTTGGTGTGTGGCTGCTGAGGCTTCTGACTTCGCGTCTCTGGCCTGCGCAGGGGCTTCTGGGAACCTGTGCTCTGCAGCGGCCCAGTGATTCCCTCCTCCCTGGCGTTTGGCTTTGGGTTTTAAGAGTCAGTATTGCCCATTCATCAGCTGCCGGACACTTGGTTCATCTCTGTTTACTGGCGATTATGAATAGTGCTGCCTTAAACATTTATGATCAGTTTTTGTTTGAACACCTGTTTTAAATTCTCCTGAGTATTTACCTGGGTGTAGAATTGCCGGGTCACGTGGTAACGCTGTGTTTACTGATGGTTGAGGAGCTGTCACTCCCTCTTCCCAAGGAGCTGGCCTATTTTGCACCCCCGCTGGCTACCTGAGGGTGCAGGTTTGTCCACATTCTTGTCAGTACTTGTTGTTACCAGTTTTGGCTGTGGCTGTCCCAGTGTCCTGTAGCCTTGAGTAGCACTGCCCTTCGTCTGTCTTTGGAAAAATGTGCATTCAGATTCTTTGCCTGCTTGTTTTTGTCTTTTTTTAAATTTGAGTGCATGAGAGAGAGCGAGCAACACTCAGCTGTGGGTTCACTCCCCAGGTGCCTGCCCTGTGCGGGCTGGGCCAGGGCCGAGGCCCAGGCCTGTGGTGGGAACCCAGTGAGTCATCAGTGCAGCTCCCGGGGTCGCGCTGGCAGGGGCCGGAGTCAGGGGCTGCGTCTGGGAAGCTGGCTCTGGCGCTCTGATGCGGTTTGGATGTGGGTGTGGTAACCGCCATGCTAAGAGCCCGCTTCCCCTCCTGTGTTTCATCTGGCCTTTTGCCTTTTTACTGTTGTAGGAAATTCTGCATATTTTGGGTAAAAATCCTCTGCCAGGCTCACGTGATTTGCACGTGTTTTCCTCACATTTTCCTGTCTTAGTAATATCCTTTGAAGCACAGAAGTTCTTAGTTGCAATCAAGTGCAGTTATTTATTTTTTGTTTCACTTTGCCAGATGCAAAGTTATGGAGATTTATTCTGTGTTTTCTTCTAGCAGTTTTATAGTTGAGCTCTTCTGTTTCATTCAGAGTTAATTTCATGTATGGTGTGAGAACAGGGCCAACCTCGTTCCTTCCATGTGGACGTACAGTTGTCCCAGCTCCTTGTGTCGGCAAGACTGTTCCTTTCCTATTCAGTGATTTGTAGAAAATCTCAGCGTATTTTGGCTTTAATTTTTTTTAAAGATTTATTTATTTATTTGAAAGGCAGAGTCGCAGAGGGGCAGAGGCAGAGAGAGAGAGAGAGAGAAGGCCTCCATCCCTTCAGAGAGAGAGAGAGTGAGAGAAAAAGCGAGCGAGAGAGAAAGTGAACTGCTCACAAGTAAGTAGCACATTAGAAAGGCTTCCATCCCTTGAGAGAGAGAGAGATCCATCCAGCCATCCCTTGGTTCCCTCCCCAAATGGCCACAATGGCCAGAGAAGGGCCAATCCGAAGCCAGGAGCTGCTTCTGGGTCTCCTGTGCAGGTGCAGGTACCCAAAGACTGGGGCCACCTTCAGCTGCATCCCCAGGTCATGGTAGAGAGCTGGATCAGAAGTGGAGCAGCCGAGACTTGAACTGGTGCCCACATGGGATGCCAGCACTGCAGGCAGCTGCTTTACCACAGTGCTGGCCCCAGTACGCTTTGTTAATCTGTGTGTTTACTTTGGAGGTAAATGTTGATTATAAAGTATGCATTTTGAGTATTGGTGAGATCAAATTACAAAGAGGGGTTTGTGGTAGTTACGCACAGGTTCTTTCTTCTTGACTGACAATAGCAGCAAACACGAGTTGGATGTTTGATACAGTAGAGGGGCCATTGTTGTGGCGCAGTGGGTTAGGGTGCTGCCTGCATGCCCGCATCTCTATGGGTGCTAGAACAGTCCTGGCTGCTCCACTTCTGATCCAGCTCCCTGCTTATGGCCTGGGAAAGCAGTAGAAGATGGCCCAAGTGCTTGGGCCTCTGCTCCTGCATGGGAGACCTGGAAGAAGCTCCTGGCTCCTGGTTCCAGGCAGACCCAGTCCTGGCTGTTGTGGCCATTTGGGGAGTGAACCAGCGGGTGGAAGACCTCCCTCTTTCCCTCTCTCTCCACCTCCCCTATCTCTCTGTAACTCTGCCTAACAAATAAAATACATCTTAAAAAAAGAGATACAGTATACATAGCTGTTAAAGCTTTTTGCTGCCTCATCAGACACAGCGACGACAGTGCACATTGTGGAAGCGTTCCGCCACTTTGTCCCTCAGAGGAGAGCAGTGATGGGGCTGTGTGGTGCTCCTGAGAGCCGTGTTCCCTGTAGCAGTCCTCTAACGGCGTGGTGTGGCCTGTGTGGGAGGTGGCGACAGGTGATAGGCAAGGAGGACCAGGAACGGTGGATGATGCCACTCGCAGCCAGAGGCTGGCCCGCTGGCTGCGCTTCGTCATCTCAGCGGTTTCCTTGTAGCTGTTGGTTGTTTGCGGTTGGTTATTGATGACTGGTTTCATATATGGTGTAGCCTGCCCGACTTTCGGCATCTGAAACAGTCACGTGTTTTAGTGAACTGCTCACAAGTAAGTAGCACATTAGAAAACGTAGACTGATGTACTCCCTAGACTCACGAGGAGGGTGACAGGTGCTCCCTTGGTTCTGAAGCGCTCAGTGGAAGGGTGTGTGTTTGAATCCGGGGAGTTCGGCCGCCGTTTGGAGTTGGTGAGGACGTGTCCGTGACCTGTGCCTGTTGCAGGCAGGCGTGGAGGTGTGCTGTGTTCCTGGGCTTCGCGGAGGGCACGTGAGCTCTGCAGAGCTCTGTCTGTGCCAGGACAGGGCGTGGGCAAGGGCGTGGGCTCTGGGCGGCAGCTGAGGAGCCGCCTGCTGGGCAGGGCCCTCGGGATCCTTCTGCCGTTGGTGTTTATGTGTTGCTCTCCGTCTCTCACCGTGTCAGGAGCTCTCCTTTGAACCAAGACAAAGGTGGAACTCTTAAAATGACAGATACAGAAAATAAAGAGTAGTGTATCTTTGGTTGCAACATACAAGTTATTATTTTTAATCCCTTAATTGCCTGTATTGGTAAGGCAGACTAGTTTTGATTAACTTTTACACTTTTCATGTTAACAGAAATAGTAACAAAATCAAAGCATATCTATTACTGGTTGCCTTACAAAGTATGGGAATTTTTCTTCTTTTTAGTATTTATTTATTTGAAAGTCAGTTACAGAGAGAAACGGGGAGATCTTCGTCTGCTGGTTCACTCCTTAGATGGCTGTAATGGCCAGGCCGAGCCAGAAGCTCAGTGAGCCAGAAGCTTCCTCTGGGTCTTCCACATGGATCGTCAGGGCCTAAACACTTGGACTGTGCTCTGCTGCTTTCCAGGTCGTTCTCAGGGAGCTGGATCGGAAGTGGAGCAGCTGGGACTTGAACCAGCTCCCATATGCCATGCGGGCCTTACCCGCTACACCACAATGCCAGTCCTGAAGTGTGGACTTCCATATATCATGTCTTGAACTGTTCTGATAGTAAGAAAAACACATTATATTCTAATGACAAATCACCCTGTGGTATAGGTTTCATTTAAATGTTGGCGATTTTTGAAGAGGACACCTGGTGTTTTTTTATTGTGTTTTGGGTAGTAGTTCTCAAGTTGCTTCTGCTTGAAGTCCCTGGTTTTGGGTGAGCACTATCCGCTGTGGTCATGTTGTGGAGAGCGCGTGGGTTGGTGCTGTGACCCTAAGCACTGGCCTGGTTGCTTCTCCAGCATGGAGACTCGGCCAGGAAGGGGCTCCAGAACTGTCCGCTTGCCTTCGGGGACAGGCTGGTGACATCTCCCCGTGTTCACACATCTGGCCGCGGTTAGTGGTAAATGTGTGGGTATTTCACCATTCAGTTTTTAAGAATTATTTACCTGGGGGTGGGGAATAGAGGGAGAGAGAAGGAGGGAGGGAGGGAGAGAGAGCGCACGCGCAAGAGCGAGCAAGCTTCTGTCTACTGGATCCATCCTCAAATGACCACAGTGGCCAGAGCCAGGAGTCAGGAACTCCACCCAGCTCTCCCGCGTGGGTGCAGGAGCCCACCCCCTTGGGACATCTGCTGCTGCTTTCTCACGCGCATTGGCAGGGAGCTGGATCCGGAAGAGGAGCAGCCAGGATCAAAGTAGCGCCTGTATGGAGCGGGGTGTAACAGGCCGTGGCTTAACCATCGCGACACAACGTGGCCCCTGTTCAGTGTGTGAAAGCACACCACCAGAAAAACCGTTAGTCTTGGCAGAGAACCGCGTGGATGAAACCCTCCTGACAGTTTGCTGTGTTTAGGGCTCTTTCTCCTGCCCCAGGGAATCTGCTCAGTGACTTTGTTAAGCGGTCAGAGGTGAGTTAGCTTGTTGGTCAGTGGAACAGACACATGACCAGATATGCTCCTGTTCTGTGGGACCAGCCTTTTCCTTCTGTGTCTGTAGATGTCAGTGCGCTGTGACTGGGCATCTCGCTCTGTTAGCTTCTCCTCAATGTTAGAAGGAATTTTGGTGATTCTGTGTAAGTCTTTTTTTTTTTTTTTTTTTTTAAGATTGATTACTTGAAAGACAGAGTTAGAGAAAAGGAGATACAGAGAGAGAGGTCTTCCTCCTGCTGGTTCACTCTCCACATAGCCGCCATGGCTGGAGCTGGGCCAGGCTGAAGCCAGGAGCCAGGAGCTTCTTCCTGATCTCCCAGCACTTGGCTGTCCTCTGCTGTTCTCCCAGGTGCATCAGTAGGGAGCTGGATCTGAAGCTTAGCAGCTGTGCCCACATGGGATGTTGGTCCTGCTGGCGGCGGCTTAACCAGATACACCAAGACGCCAGTCCCAGTGTTGTGTGACTCCTTAATGTTTAAGTGTTGTGTAGTGTTGACTGCTAATCCCCAACCCGTCTCGGGTCTCCCTACTTCTTTCCTAATGAGCATTTGTCTTCATTCATTGAGGGCATCTAGTCTTTAGATTTCTAGATACATGGATTTATAGCCGGCTGACACCAGGTCTCCCAAGATAGATTGTAGTTACGTCCTTTCTTTTTTTTAACAGCTTTGAAAATTCATATGGACCATGGTTCTCTCAGACAGGGTGCAGCTTATGATCTCTCATGGAGCTGAAGTTTACAGTCCTTGCTCCACATGCTTTGGGGCATTCCCTTCCCCTTCCCTGAGGACTCTCATGAGTTCTAGCATCTACTCCATGTCTCCACCGCTCCCTTCCCCTGCCCCAGGGACTCCGGGAGCTCTGGCATCTACTCCACGTCTCCACCGCCCCCTTCCCCTGCCCCGGGGACTCTGGGAGCTCTAGCATCTACTCACGTCTCCACCGCTCCCTTCCCCTGCCCCAGGGACTCCGGGAGCTCTAGCATCTACTCCACGTCTCCACCGCCTCCTTCCCCTGCCCCGGGGACTCTGGGAGCTCTAGCATCTACTCATGTCTCCACCGCTCCCTTCCTCTGCCCCGGGGACTCCGGGAGCTCTAGCGCCTACTCCACATCTCCACCGCTCCCTTCCCCTGCCCCAGGGACTCCGGGAGCTCTAGCATCTACTCCACGTCTCCACCGCTCCCTTCCCCTGCCCTGGGGACTCTGGGAGCTTTAGCATCTACTCCACGTTTCCACCGCCCCCATCCCCTGCCCCGGGGACTCCGGGAGCTCTGGCATCTACTCCACATCTCCACCACTCCCTTCCCCTGCCCCAGGGACTCTGGGAGCTCTAGCATCTACTCCACGTCTCCACCGCCCCCTTCCCCTGCCCCGGGGACTCTGGGAGCTCTAGCATCTACTCCACATCTCCACCACTCCCTTCCCCTGCCCCAGGGACTCTGGGAGCTCTAGCATCTACTCCACGTCTCCACCGCCCCCTTCCCCTGCCCCGGGGACTCTGGGAGCTCTAGCATCTACTCCACGTCTCCACCGCTCCCTTCCCCTGCCCAGGGACTCCGGGAGCTCCAGCATCTACTCCACGTCTCCACTGCTCCCTTCCCCTGCCCCGGGGACTCTGGGAGCTCTAGCATCTACTCCTTGTCTCCATCGCTCCCTTCCCCTGCCCCTGGGACTCTGGGAGCTCTAGCATCTACTCCATGTCTCCTCCGCTCCCTTCCTCTGCCCTGGGGACTCTGGGAGCTCTGTCATCGACTCCACGTCTCCTCCACTCCCTTCCCCTGCCCCGGGGACTCCGGGAGCTCTGGCATCTACTCCACGTCTCCACTGCTCCCTTGCCCTGCCCCGGGGACTCTGGGAGCTCTGTCATCGACTCCACGTCTCCTCCACTCCCTTCCCCTGCCCCGGGGACTCCGGGAGCTCTAGCATCTACTCCACATCTCCACCGCTCCCTTCCCCTGCCCCAGGGACTCTGGGAGCTCTAGCATCTACTCCACGTCTCCACTGCTCCCTTCCTCTGCCCTGGGGACTCTGGGAGCTCTGTCATCGACTCCACGTCTCCTCCGCTCCCTTCCCCTGCTCTGGGGACTCCGGAAGCTCTAGCATCTACTCCACGTCTCCATCGCTCCCTTCCCCTGCCCCGGGGACTCCGGGAGCTCTAGCATCTACTCCACGTCTCCACTGCTCCCTTCCCCTGCCCCAGGGACTCCGTCAGCTCTAGCGCCTACTCCACGACTTCCCCTGCCCTGGGGACTCTGGGAGCTCTAGCATCTACTCCTCATCTCCATCGCTCCCTTCCCCTGCCCCGGGGACTCTGGGAGCTCTAGCATCTACTCCATGTCTCCTCCGCTCCCTTCCCCTGCCCCAGGGACTCCGGGAGCTCTAGCATCTACTCCACGTCTCCACCGCTCCCTTCCCCTGCCCCAGGGACTCTGGGAGCTCTAGCATCTATTCCACGTCTCCACTGCTCCCTTCCCCTGCCCCGGGGACTCTGGGAGCTCTGTCATCGACTCCACGTCTCCTCCGCTCCCTTCCCCTGCTCTGGGGACTCCGGGAGCTCTAGCATCTACTCCACGTCTCCATCGCTCCCTTCCCCTGCCCCGGGGACTCTGGGAGCTCTAGCATCTACTCCACGTCTCCACTGCTCCCTTCCCCTGCCCCAGGGACTCCGTCAGCTCTAGCGCCTACTCCACGACTCCACTGCTCCCTTCCCCTGCCCCGGGGACTCCGTCAGCTCTGGCACCTGTTCCACGTCTCCCCAGTCCTCCAGCCCTGGTGACCACATGCCAGTTTTTCTTGACATTCTCTGTCAGCGGCATCCTGTCACTGCTCTTTCATAAGACAGATTTGCTGCCACTGCTGCTGTTGGTGTAGTTCAGATGAGATGCCACCACGCCACCACACAGAGTGTGAAACTGGGAATAGCAGGAATCTTTTATTTCACTGGTGTCTCATGGCATTTGCCGTTGGGCCCTCTAATTTGTTTTGGTGAAATGACTAATGTGACTTTTTTTTAAAGATTTATTTATTTGAAAGGTAGATCTATGGAGAGGGAGAGAGTTGGAGGCAGAGAGGGAGAGGTCTTCCATCTGTTGGTTCACTTCCCAAATAGATGCAATAGCCAGGGATGGTCCAATTGAAGCCAGGAGCTTTTTGGGGGTCACCTGCCTGGGTGCAGGGGTCCAAGCACTTGGGCCATCTTCTGCTGCTTTCCCAGGTGCATTCGCAGGGAGCTGGATCGGAAGTGGAGCAGCTGGGACTTGAACTGGTACCCATATAGGATGCTGACATTACAGGCAGCAGGTTAGCCTGCTATGCCACAGCACCAGCCCCTAATGTGAGTCCTAGTGCACCCAGTGGCGTCACTTGAAAATAAGCCAAGGGGCCAGCATTGTGGTGTATGAGGTTAAGCCGCTGCTGCGATGCTGCATCCCGTATGGGTGCTCGTTTGAGTCTTGGGTGCTCGTTTGAGTCTTGTCCGCTCCGCTTCTGAGCGAGCTTCCTGCACGTGCACCTGGGAAAGCAGCAGGAGATGGCCCAGTGCTTGGGCTCCGGCCACTCATGTGAGAGACCTGGAGGAGGCTCCTGGCTCCTGGCTGTGGCCTGGCCCAACGCTGGCTGCTGTAGCCATTTGGGATGTGAGCCAGAGGATGGAAGGTTCTCTCTCTCTGTGTCTTTCTTTTTTTCTGTCCCTCTGCTTTCAAATAAGTAAATAAATAAATCATTATTAGAAAGAAGCAAAATAAGCAAAGTAGCAAAGCATATATTTTTAAAAATTTTCCATCTATTTTAAAAGTAGAGTGAGAGCGGGAGTGTGAGAGAGAGCTACCAGTTCATTCTGTTGGTTTATTCCCCGGATGCTTGTAACAGCCAAGGCGAAGCCAGGAACCCAGGACTCCGTCTGGGTCTCCCATGTGGGTGGTAGAGGCCCAAGCACCTGAGTCATCAAAGCCCAGGAGGCTTTGGCAGGAAGCTGGATCAGGAGCGGAGCAACTGGGACACAAGCCAGCACTCTGGGATGGACTATGGGGGTCCCAGGTGATGGCTTAACCCACTGTGCCATGATGCCTGCCTTGCAAATTAGTCTGTGTCATTCATTACACTTTACATGGAGGGTCTGCAGTTAGTAAGTCTTTGTAGTTACTTAAAATTTTGTGTTATTACTGTAACTGCACTGGAGATTTAAAGAGGACCAAACTCAATGTCTGCAAGAGAGTGTTTCCTCTGAGAAGGGACCCAGACTAGGCTGTTTATGGAGCAGATATCTGCAGAGCCTCTGACGGCAGACGCACAGTGTGGTAGCCACTAGGGACAGAGGACCAAAGCTCCCTGGTGCACAGAGCGCACACTCCGCTGACGTGACGCTGGGGCCGTGCTGGCGAAGGCACAGGAAAGCCCGCTTTGCACTGTGCCGTGCTGCAGGCTGCAGAGTGATGGCTTGTAGGGGAGCCGCGGCCTCTGCCCCCAGCGCAGAGACCCAGGCAAAGGTGCGCACAGCAGTGGAGTTTGCCCTTCGCTTCACAGAGAGGGAAATCCAGACCAGAGGTTAGTTCCCCTTCCCTCCCTCCTACTCCCCTCCCCTCCCTTCCCCTTCTTTTAAAGATTCATTTATTTATTTGAAAGGCAGAGAGAGAGGTAGAGATGGAGAGAGAGGTCTTCCATCTGCTGGTTCACTCTCCAGGAGGCTGCAATGGCCAGAGCTGGGCCTATCCAAAGCCAGAATCGTCTTCCAGGTTTTTCACTTGGGTGCAGGGGCCCAAGGACTTGGGCCATCCTCCACTGCTCTCCCAGGCCATAGCAGAGAGCTGGACCGGAAGTGGAGCAGCTTGGTCTTGACCAGGTGCCTGTATGGGATGCTGGTGCTGCAGGTGTAGGCTTCGTCCACTGTGCCACAGTGCTGGCCCCCAGAGGTTAGTTTTTCGAAGCTTACTCAGGAGTGTGGGGACTGGGACCAGAACTGTTCTGTGGAATGTCTCTAATAAAGATAATAAGGATGGTGATGTGTGAATTCATTTCTCAAAGCAGCACTGTGTGTGCTTAGGGAAAATTAAACTAAGAAAGCAGCAGAGCTGTGCATTTCCTTTTGACCAGAGGCTAAGAATAGAGCTTCTTGTTTTCTGTAATGTTCAGGTTCCTTACGTGGACCGTTAGATATTGGAGGGAATTTGCACCAAATTGTTTTCACAAATCATGTTTTATGGCCAAAACATTCTTCCTCTGTGATCTGGAGTGTACTAGATAATGGAATCATCTTTCAGAAGTGTCATTACTGCTGGTGTTCCTGTGGGTGAGTGTGTAGTGTCAGGTGCTGTGTCCAGTGTTGCTGTGGGTGAGTGTGCAGTGTCAGACGCTGTGTCCAGTGTTGCTGTGGGTGAGTGTGCAGTGTCAGACGCTGTGTCCAGTGTTCCTGTGGGTGAGTGTGCAGTGTCAGGTGCTGTGTCCAGTGTTCCTGTGGGTGAGTGTGCAGTGTCAGGTGCTGTGTCCAGTGTTCCTGTGGGTGAGTGTGCAGTGTCAGGTGCTGTGTCCAGTGTTCCTGTGGGTGAGTGTGCAGTGTCAGACGCTGTGTCCAGTGTTCCTGTGGGTGAGTGTGATGTCAGGTGCTGTATCCAGTGTTCCTGTGGGTGAGTGTGTGGTGTCAGGTGCTGTGTCCAGTGTTCCTGTGGGTGAGTGTGCAGTGTCAGGTGCTGTGTCCAGTGTTCCTGTGGGAGAGTGTGTGGTGTCAGGTGCTGTGTCCAGTGTTCCTGTGGGTGAGTGTGCAGTGTCAGGCGCTGTATTCAGTGTTCCTGTGGGTGAGTGTGCAGTGTCAGGTGCTGTGTCCAGAGTTCCTGTGGGTGAATGTGCAGTGTCAGGTGCTGTGTCCAGTGTTCCTGTGGGTGAGTGTGCAGTGTCAGGCGCTGTATTCAGTGTTCCTGTGGGTGAGTGTGCAGTGTCAGGTGCTGTGTCCAGTGTTGCTGTGGGTGAGTGTGCAGTGTCAGGTGCTGTGTCCAGTGTTCCTGTGGGTGAGTGTGCGGTGTCAGGTGCTGTGTCCAGTGTTCCTGTGGGTGAGTGTGTGGTGTCAGGTGCTGTGTCCAGTGTTCCTGTGGGTGAGTGTGCGGTGTCAGGTGCTGTGTCCAGTGTTCCTGTGGGTGAGTGTGCTGTGTCAGGTGCTGTGTCCAGTGTTCCTGTGGGTGAGTGTGTGGTGTCAGGTGCTGTGTCCAGTGTTCCTGTGGGTGAGTGTGCAGTGTCAGGTGCTGTGTCCAGTGTTCCTGTGGGTGAGTGTGCAGTGTCACGTGCTCTATCCAGTGTTCCTGTGGGTGAGTGTGCAGTGTCAGGTGCTGTGTCCAGTGTTGCTGTGGGTGAGTGTGCAGTGTCAGACGCTGTGTCCAGTGTTGCTGTGGGTGAGTGTGCGGTGTCAGGTGCTGTGTCCAGTGTTCCTGTGGTTGAGTGTACAGTGTCAGGTGCTGTAATCAGTGTTCCTGTGGGTGAGTGTGTGGTGTCAGGTGCTGTGTCCAGTGTTCCTGTGGGTGAGTGTGCAGTGTCAGGTGCTGTGTCCAGTGTTCCTGTGGGTGAGTGTGTGGTGTCAGGTGCTGTTTCCTTCCTGTGGTTGGATTTCTGATGCCCGCCGTAGAGGTAAATCTGCCTCAGTATAATTGCTTTTTTTTTTCTAATGTGTAATTGACTGACTGGGTCTATAAACATGTGTTTACGACTAAGACTGCCATCACTTGCCACCAGTATGCATTTTTCAAAATCATGATGTATTGAATAATTCCTGGTGATTTTTGAAGAGTCTTTATGAGAATTTTAAATGACTTTTGTTAATTCCTTCATTTATTTGTTTAAAAAAGGGGGCATTTGGAAAGCATTACTGTTCCAGTAAGTGAAAATCTTGACATGTAGTAAGTTCGTAGGATCTCAGCAGTTCGGAGAATTAAGGAATAGGGGCGGAGTTAACCCCTGAGGGCGGGCTCTGGGCTCGGGGTGTATAAGCGGAGTTGCAGGGGAGTGTTTGTTTAGTTCAGGAGCGACACACTGCCTCACTCCACGCTTTCCTTTGGAGGAGATGTAGTGTAAACGCCCATGTGTCGTCACATTTCTTTAGAACAGCTTGGTCCTCGGGATTCAGATTTGCCTGGGAACCCTGGCCCTGCCCCCTCAGGTGTGTGGTGGTACATGGATGTGGGGCCGTTCACTGAGCACTGAGAGGCGGTGTGCGGTGGTCTGGCAGGAGCTACATGCAGTGCTGGGAGCCCAGTACTCTGCTGACCCGGGGAATTCTGCTCCCGTCGGCCCTCTCTGCTTCAGCCTTCTTCAGGTTCCCATAGGCGTCCTTGATAGAATTGTAAATAAGCATTTCTTTAGGTTTTAAAGATTTATTGAGTAATTGAAAGGTAGGGGGGCAGGGCCCGAGCACTTGGGCCACCCTCCACTGTGTTCCCTGGTGCCCTAGCAGGGAGCTGGATCGGAAGAGGAGCAGCAGGGACTTGAACCGGTGCCCATATGGGCTGCTGGTACTGCAGATGGTGGCTTTACCCACAGTAGCCCCAGTAAGTAGTATTTCTTGTAAACATTTTCATATGTTCAGAATCCTGCCTCCTCCTGTCTGACGTGAAGAAGTGCGGGGAGGTGAAGGGATACTGCTGGGTGGTACAGAAGTCCCGTTCTGGCAAGCTTGCGTTCAGGAGTGCAATTCTGAAACGCCTAGAGGAAATGGGGGCCGAGTGTGGTGCTTTCCATTTTACAGCTGAATTTCTGCAAAGGCTTGTGGGTGAAGTTACACTACAGCCCAGCCTAGAGTACGGTGTGAGAACTAGATCAGTGCTGATCAGTAGAAATACAATTTGTGTCACATATATAATTTGAATATTCTAGTAGTCACATGAAAAACATAGAGAAGCCAGGTGAAATACATGTTACTAGCATGTCAGCACGTAGTCAGTCGCAGGTTGTTAGTGAGATGTTCTACACTGTGTAGTGCTGCACCTTGGACACTGCAGTCCTGGGGTCTCCCTCCAGTTGGCCTGGCTGACAGCCGAGAAGCTGCGTGTGCTGGTGTGCAGGTCTGGGTGAACACTGTCCACACAGACGGCAGTGCAGCGGGAAGAAGAAGGGTGAATCAGTGCTCAGGGGCCCAAGTGCTTTGGCTGTGTTCTGCTGCCTGCCCAGGTGCGTTAGCCTGGAGCTGGATAGGAAGTGGAGCAGCCTGAACTCGAACCGGTGCCTTATGGGATGTTGGCGTCACACGTGGCGGCTTAACCCGCAGTGCCACAGCGCTGGCCCCTACAGAGACCCTCACTATCCGTGAGCTCTGCACGCAGTCTCGGTACCTGCCCCACCCTCAGAGCCTGTGACCGAGCGTCTGGATGTGCCGAGCACTCCCCTTCCAGGGAGCAGCTCCGTGGAGACAGCCTCACTGACGGACTTGCAGAACACAGTAGGCTTCTGCATCGACTCCCGAGTCATCCCTGAGCCTCAGCGGGACAGCACGAGGGCCCTGCTGAGCGCGGGCATCAAGAGTCCTCTTCTCTTCGTGAGCTGAACCAGCCACTCTGCCAGCTGTGTTCCACTGATGAACAGTCTGAGGTGTGATGAGATAAGAAGTGCGTCGTTCAGAGTTGACGGCTCCTGGGCGGTGAACCTGGCGCTGGAATGCGGGCGGCCAGCCCTCCGGGCAGGCAGGACGTGACCTGGACTGTGCTGTTTCAGTGAGCAGAAACTCCAGACGCAGCGCTTGGGGCGACCCGCCTGGCGTCAGAGTTAGTCCCTGCCCGGAACTCGGAGCTTCTGGCGTGAAGACCAGTGCTGTGTGTCCTGCCAACACAGGTTTTTCACGTTCGTCTT
Source organism: Sylvilagus floridanus (assembly GCA_949820135.1). Taxonomy (NCBI): domain Eukaryota; kingdom Metazoa; phylum Chordata; class Mammalia; order Lagomorpha; family Leporidae; genus Sylvilagus; species Sylvilagus floridanus. Next base: position 2,643,465 of record OX463246.1, read on the forward strand.
GAAACCTCACCCTGTTCTGCGTTAGCAGGCGTAGCAGGTGGACACACAGCGTGTGGCCGTGCACAGCCGTCCCTGTAGGCTTTCGTGTTACGGGACTGTTGCGGAGCTCCGGGGTGGCACGGGGAGAGAGGAGTAGGGCGGAGGCGGAGTTGGACTGGCACGTGAGCGGTTGGTTGAGTGAGCTGCCTCACGTTGAGCTGGAGGTGAAGCATTCTCTGGCAGCTTGGAATCTTGCAGGTCGCGGGTGGCACTGAGTGAGACACAGCCTGTTTCACGCATGGTGTCAGAGTGCATTTGAAATGCAGTGCAGGTGAGCTGCCCTGCACAGTTTGGGAAAGAAACAAACATACAAAGTGGATTATGCTAGAAGTAATTTTTTCTTATTCTCTTTGAATAAAAATTGCTTTCCCAGTGCAGCGTGATTGTAATGGCGCGTGGCTGTGAGGTTAAGTGGTTTGGCTGAGGGCTGGCAGAGTGGCTGGTTCAGGTTACGAAGAGAAGAGGACCTTTGATGCTCGCGCTCAGCAGGGCCCTCGTGCTGTCCCGCTGAGGCTCAGGGATGACTCGGAAGTTGATGCAGAAGCCTACTGTGTTCTGCAAGTCCATTAGTGAGCTGCTCCCTGGAAGGGGAGTGCTGGGCACATCCAGACGCTGGGTCACAGGCTCTGAGGGTGGGGCAGGTGCCGAGACTGCGTGCAGAGCTCACGGATAGATGAGAGTCTCTGCTTGTTGATCCTGAGCTGGAATGGGTGCATTTCAGCAATGCCTGGTTGAGAAATCTGCTCGAAATAATTGTACTTCCGTTGTCTTTCTTCCCGAGGCAGGCACCCTCTGCCAGTCGTCTTTGCCCCCTCACTCTTGGATAAACCGGGCCGGGGGCCCAGGGCAGTCAGCGACTGTGCTCCCCTCCTCAGACCCGGAGCCTGTGCTGTGCTGGTTATGGATGCTCGCTGCTGGCTCTGCCCGGTGTGAGGCCCCTTTCGCAGTAACACGCTTGGTTTGATTAGGGAGAGAGCGGGGAGGTGAGGGTGGGCGGAGCTGGGCTGGGTGGCCACAGGCTTTCATCTCATCGGCAGGAGTTGTTTCATCTTAGCGGAGAGCTAACAATCCACGAGAGATCAGGAGCGAGGGAGGGGTTGGCAGAGGGGGACGACAGGATGAGCTTTGGGGCTTTGAAAGGTGGATTGGAGAGGGTGTGGCGCGGCGGCGGCAGCGGTGTCGCCTGGAGCTTGCTGCACTCTACCCCAGACCAGCCAAATCACAAGTGACTGCATCCTCACCACGCTGAAGGTTGAGACTCACAACGTGAGGGTCCGTTAGGCTGTAGCACCGTTTGCGAAATGGTTTTCATGTGAGTTACATAGTTGATTGTGTGGACACGTTGGCTATCTTGGGACCTGTGTTTTACATTTATGGTGAAGAGAAATAGGACAGGCATCTAGGATTCCACTTGTGCCTGTGTTTGACATTCACAATGAAGAGAAACAGCGTCGGCATGCAGGACTTTGTGATTCGGTTGTTTCTGTGAGAGCCCAATAGGAAAAGATCGGAAGAGCTGGGATATCGTGGCACTACGTTGTTCTTGGAAGACGGGAGGCAGTCCAGGATCATGTGGAGAAAGAACCTACAGCCATGCAGAGATCCTGGAGTAAAGTGGACCAAGAACGTTGTCGCTGGCTGAATGCTGAATCGTGGCTGTGTGTGACCTTGGTGTCGAGTGTGGTTGGGAAAACTGGTGAAGATGTTGTGAAACGGAACGGGAACTTTGCGGGAAGCCCCCAGGATGTGCGATGCTGTGTGCGGTCAGCGTCCGGTGGGCCGTGGTGAAGCAGCAGTCTGCCTTGTGTCTCCGGGTAGTAGCTGGCAGCTGACTTGCATCTAGCCCAGTGTTTGTTTGTCTGTCTTTGCTAGTGTGAGAGTTTCGAGTCACTATTCACCCCTGTGGCTGGTGTTCAGTGTGGTGCTCAAGGTGCTGCTGCTTTTTTTTTTTTTTTTGACAGGCAGAGTGGACAGTGAGAGAGAGAGACAGAGAGAAAAAGGTCTTTCTTTGCCATTGGTTCACCCTCCAATGGCCGCCGCGGCCGGCACACCGCGCTGATCTGAAGCCAGGAGCCAGATGCTTCCTCCTGGTCTCCCATGGGGTGCAGGGCCCAAGCACTTGGGCCATCCTCCACTGCCCTCCCGGGCCACAGCAGAGAGCTGGCCTGGAAGAGGAACAACCGGGACAGAATCCGGCGCCCCGACCGGGACTAGAACCCGGGGTGCTGGCGCCGCAGGCGGAGGATTAGCCTGTTGAGCCACGGCGCCGGCCAAGATGCTTCTTGGGTTGCCTGCACCGCATGGCCAAGTGCTTGGGATCGAATCCGAATTCCTTTTCCAGTCCAGTGTCCTGCTGGTGCCACAGTGGCCTTGGCGGACCAAGTGGAAAGCTTGGATTGAATTCCTGGCTTCCGGTTTTGTCTTGGTCCAGCTCAAGCTGTTGAGGGTGTTTGGGGAGGGAACCAGCAGATGGAAGATGTCTTGTTTGTCTCTTTCAAATACAAGTAAATAAATTTAAAAGACTTGCCCTTACTGAAATGGTACTGAGTAAATCTGGTAATCTTCTTCGTGTTCCTCTGTTAGCTCTGGTGGATGACAGAAAGTACAGACAAAGCAGATGCTGTGTAAATCCCAGAGTCATGTCTCAAAGGATAAGTGATTGTTTTTCTCTTCTGAATTTCATTCCAGGACCCATCAGTTACACAGGTGACTCGAAATGTTCCACCAGGACTTGACGAATACAATCCCTTCTCAGATTCCAGAACGGTAAGGTCATTCTTACTTGAATTGCTTTGAAATGTTTAAATGGAAATTCAGTGGGAATTACATTTTAGTTATGGTTCCTTTTTTAGTTAATTGGATAAGCTTAATGTAAAGCAGGCTGTTAATTTTTTATTTAGAATTCAACAAGTTAGGATTTTTTTTAACACGAGGGGATATTAGTAGTAATTGAAAATTACCATAATGATCCTAGCGAAATACTTGAGAATTTATTTATGCAAATTAAATTGCTAATAATCCCTGTGACACTTAAACCTTCCTACAGTGCTTCACCTGTGTGAACTGGGCGGTGTCTCTTGGAGATGTGTTGTCTTCCTGGTCACAGGGGTGGTGCTGGTGCATGGTTGTTGTTTGAATCCCCTGTTCTTGGTAGTACCAGCCTTCTGCTCGGGTGGAGTAGAACATCTAGAGCCTGACCTGGTTCTGGAGAACCTCTAGAACCTGACCTGGTTCTGGGGGAGCCTCTAGAACCTGACCTGGTTCTGGAGAACCTCTAGAACCTGACCTGGTTCTGGGGGAGCCTCTAGAACCTGACCTGGTTCTGGGGGAGCCTCTAGAACCTGACCTGGTTCTGGAGAACCTCTAGAGCCTGACCTGGTTCTGGGGAGCCTCTAGAACCTGACCTGGTTCTGTGGAACCTCTAGAACCCGACCTGGTTCTGGGGCGCATCTAGAACCCGACCTGGTTCTGTGGAACCTCTAGAACCCGACCTGGTTCTGGGGAACCTCTAGAATCTGACCTGGTTCTGGGGAGCATCTAGAATCTGACCTGGTTCTGGGGAACCTCTAGAATATGACCTGGTTCTGGAGAACCTCTAAAACCTGACCTGGTTCTGGGGAGCCTCTAGAACCCGACCTGGTTCTGGGGAGCCTCTAGAACCCGACCTGGTTCTGGGGAACCTCTAGAATCTGACCTGGTTCTGGGGAGCATCTAGAACCTGACCTGGTTCTAGGGAACCTCTAGAACCTGACCTGGTTCTGGGGAGCATCTAGAACCTGACCTGGTTCTGGAGAGTGTATCCTTCCCCTCAGAACGTGGTCTGACTTGTGAAATGTGGGCGTGGGGGGAGCATGAGATTCACTGCCCCGGAAGCCCCCCGGGGCACTTGGGCCTCTTGTCTTACGGGCAGCTCCTTCCCCTCAGAGCCCTTCTGATGCTTTTGTTTTGAGCTGGATTTTAGGGCCACTGAGGTGGATTCTGTGGAGGCTTGTTCCCCAGATTTTCAGTTATGTGATGTGACCTTGGTGTCGAGTGTGGTTGGGAAAACTGGTGAAGATGTTGTGAAACGGAACGGGAACTTTGCGGGAAGCCCCCAGGATGTGCGATGCTGTGTGCGGTCAGCGTCCCGTGGGCCGTGGTGAAGCAGCAGTCTGCCTTGTGTCTCCGGGTAGTAGCTGGCAGCTGACTTGCATCTAGCCCAGTTTTTGTTTGTCTTTGCTAGTGTGAGAGTTTCGAGTCATGAGATGTGATCTTCTGTGTCTGGATCGTCGGCACAGTGTGCAGTGTCAGATGTTGGCTCTTGAAATGTCGGTCGCTGAAAGGCACTGGGGTTGCCGCTCGGACGCTTGGGTTTGCATGTCCGTGCAGTGCTCTGTAACCGGGGCTGGCGTTGTTACACAGCGGGCAGAGCTGCTGTCTGCGACGCTGTCGCCCCGTGTGGGCTCTGATTGCTTTCCCAGCTGCTGCATCTCAGCTCCCTGCTAATGGCCTGGGAAAAGCAGTAGAAGATGACCCAGATGTTTGATGCCCTTCTGCCCATGTGGGAGACCTGGATGAAGCTCCTGGCCCTTGGCGTGGACATCACCCAACCCTGGCCATTGGAGCCATCTGGGGAGTGAACCCGTGGATGAAATATCTCACTGTCTCTCCCTCTCTCGGTGTAACTGTGACTTTTAAATAAATGAATGAATAAATGAATATTTAAGGGGCCAGTGCGGTAGCATAGGGTTAAGCTGCCTCCTCAGTACCAGCTTCTCATATGGGCACTGGTTCGAGTCCCAGCTTGTCCACTTGTGATCCAGCTCCCTGCCAATACCCCTGGGAGGGCAGCAGAGGAAGCTCCTGGCTCCTGCCTTCAGATGGGCCCAGCTCCTGCTGTTGGGACCATCTGGGGAGTGAACCAGCGATGGGCCCAGCTCCTGCTGTTGGGACCATCTGGGGAGTGAACCAACGATGGGCCCAGCTCCTGCTGTTGGGACCATCTGGGGAGTGAACCAGCGATGGGCCCAGCTCCTGCTGTTGGGACCATGTGGGGAGTGAGCCAACGATGGGCCCAGCTCCTGCTGTTGGGACCATGTGGGGAGTGAACCAGCGATGGGCCCAGCTCCTGCTGTTGGGACCATGTGGGGAGTGAACCAGCGATGGGCACAGCTCCTGCTGTTGGGTCCATGTGGGGAGTGAACCAGCGATGGGCCCAGCTCCTGCTGTTGGGACCATCTGGGGAGTGAGCCAACGATGGGCACAGCTCCTGCTGTTGGGACCATCTGGGGAGTGAACCAGCGATGGGCCCAGCTCCTGCTGTTGGGACTGTGTGGGGAGTGAACCAGCGATGGGCCCAGCTCCTGCTGTTGGGACCATCTGGGGAGTGGACCAGCGATGGGCACAGCTCCTGCTGTTGGGACCATCTGGGGAGTGAGCCAACGATGGGCACAGCTCCTGCTGTTGGGACCATCTGGGGAGTGAACCAGCGATGGGCCCAGCTCCTGCTGTTGGGACCATGTGGGGAGTGAACCAGCGATGGGCCCAGCTCCTGCTGTTGGGACCATCTGGGGAGTGAGCCAGCGATGGGCCCAGCTCCTGCTGTTGGGACCATGTGGGGAGTGAACCAACGATGGGCCCAGCTCCTGCTGTTGGGACCATCTGGGGAGTGAACCAGCGATGGGCCCAGCTCCTGCTGTTGGGACCATCTGGGGAGTGAGCCAACGATGGGCACAGCTCCTGCTGTTGGGACCATCTGGGGAGTGAACCAGCGATGGGCCCAGCTCCTGCTGTTGGGACCGTCTGGGGAGTGAGCCAACGATGGGCCCAGCTCCTGCTGTTGGGACCGTCTGGGGAGTGAGCCAACGATGGGCCCAGCTCCTGCTGTTGGGACCATCTGGGGAGTGAGCCAACGATGGGCCCAGCTCCTGCTGTTGGGACCATCTGGGGAGTGAGCCAACGATGTGCCCAGCTCCTGCTGTTGGGACCGTCTGGGGAGTGAGCCAACGATGGGCCCAGCTCCTGCTGTTGGGACCATCTGGGGAGTGAACCAACGATGTGCCCAGCTCCTGCTGTTGGGACCGTCTGGGGAGTGAGCCAACGATGGGCCCAGCTCCTGCTGTTGGGACCATGTGGGGAGTGAACCAGCGATGGGCCCAGCTCCTGCTGTTGGGACCATCTGGGGAGTGAACCAACGATGTGCCCAGCTCCTGCTGTTGGGACCATCTGGGGAGTGAGCCAACGATGGGCCCAGCTCCTGCTGTTGGGACCATGTGGGGAGTGAGCCAACGATGGGCCCAGCTCCTGCTGTTGGGACCATCTGGGGAGTGAGCCAACGATGGGCCCAGCTCCTGCTGTTGGGACCATCTGGGGAGTGAACCAGCGATGGGCCCAGCTCCTGCTGTTGGGACCATCTGGGGAGTGAACCAACGATGGGCACAGCTCCTGCTGTTGGGACCATCTGGGGAGTGAACCAACGATGGAAGCTCTCCCTCTCTCGCTCGCTCTCTCTCTCTCTCTCTCTCTCTAACTCTACCTACCTTTCAAATAAATAATTCTAAAAAAAATTTGTTTTCATAAACCTAGAACATAGTTCTGAAAGATTATGTAGCTTTTGTGTAGACATTGCTTCAGTACGCATTAACATGGGTCTGACCCTGTGGCGTAGCAGGTAAAGCCTCCACCTACAGTGCCAGCATCTCATATGGGCGCCGGTTCAAATCCTGGCTGCTCCACTTCAAATCCAGCTCTCTGCTATGGCCTGGGAAAGCAGCAGAAGATGGCTCAAGTCCCTGGGCCCCTGCACCCATGAGGGAGACCTGTGAAAAGCTCCTGGCTCCTGGGTTTGGATCGGCACAGCTCTGACTGTAGTGGCCATTGCAGAATGAACCAACGGATGGAAGATCTCTCTCTCTCTGTCTCTCTCTCTGCCTCTGCCTCTCTCTAACTCTGCCTTTTGAAATAAATAAATAAATCTTTAAAACATAAGACACAATAACTGTTTAGTTTTAGGAAGTGCTGAGTGATTTCAAGGGGGGAAGGTGGAAGCAAGACTGTGGTAAAGTTGGCTGATGAAGAATGGAGAGAGGTGGCGTCTGATGGGTTAGCAGACTTTCCTTTCAGGAAATAGGGTTGAACTTGGTGCGGCTGTTGCTTTAGATCCTCTTGACGACAGTAGTGCTGGTCCGGTTGTCTGCGTTGCGCCGTCTGCTTTGCTCTACTGAACTCTCCTAATACTGCGTTTTTTAGCTGGAAGACGACTCTGGGCATCAGGCCGTGCAGGGATCTTCAGCCAGGTGCTGACCCAGCTGTTTGCTGCACAGCCTTTCCCAGTGCTGCCTTCAGGGACAGATGCCCAGGAGAGAGAAGATGCAGTTCTGATCTTGGAAAATGTCTCACCTAGTGGGGATTTTAAAAAATCACACAGTCACAAAGGGCATATAAATGTAAATTATGGCCCTGCATTTTGAGACCTCACAGTCCCAGATTTTTGAGTGGGGAGCGTGGCGGAGTGAGAAGCCAGTTCACCCTGAATGAGTTCCTTGACATCTGCCAGGTGCTAGCGCAGTGTCAGCACCGGGAGGGTCAGTGTTGGGAGAGAACAATAAAGCAGTGCTCTTCCCACTGCGTGATGGGAAACACAGGTCAAACAATAGGCAAACATTGCTTTGTTTCCTGTGTGATCCAGTCTCCGAAGTTTGTCTGTTTGTGCGTGGCTGTGACTCTTTGCCAGACACAGGAGCTGTGCGTGGATCATTGATTGAAGTGATGTGCTAGACCTTGGTCCAAACGCTGTTTCAGTTGATTGCTGGTGTTCATAGTCATCTTGGAGAATGCTTTGAAGACGAAGCTTCTGGATTGCTGCATACTGGAGTGCTGAGCTGCACCAGCCAGAAGGGAGCTCCTGCAGCAGGCTGCGAGTGTGACCTTGCGGGGGTCGAGAGTGCTCCTCGCCTGCCCTCCTCCTCCTCCTCCTCCTCCTCTAACTTGTTCGTTCATTTTGTCTGGGAGGCAGAGGGAGAGCGAGATGGACCAGCCGCTGGTTCACACACACACACACACACACACACACCCCACCCCGTGCCTACAGCAGCCAGCGCAGGGCTCCGGAGCACGGAGCCTGGGACTGCATCCTGCTGTGGCTCGGAGGAAGCAGTTCCCAGGGAGCAGGAGGAACGTGGAGCAGCCGGATTCTTACCAGGCACCCAGGGCGGGACGCGAGCGTTGCTGCTGCACCAAACACTCGCTAGCGTTTTTTCCCTTCTTCTTATTTAAATTGTTTTCTTTTTATACTTAATTTTCTTGTTTGAAAGGAAACTTTAAGGTATTTATGGGAGGATATGAAATAAAAAATGTTGAATGATTGTGTAATTTATTTATGAATTCACACAATTTTTTAAAAAATTTATTTATTTATTTGAAAGAGTTACACAGAGAGAGGAGAGGCAGAGAGAGAGAGAGGTCTTCCATCCACTGGTTCACTCCCCAGATGGCCGCAATGAACAGAGCTGCACCAGTCTGAAGCCAGGAGCCAGGAACTTCTTCCTGGTCTCCCATGTGGGTGCAGGGGCCCAAGGACTTGGACCATCTTCTACTGCTTTCCCAGGACACAGCAGAGAGCTGGATGGGAAGAGGAGCAGCCGGGACTTGAACTGGCACCCATATGGGATGCCGGCACTTCAGGCCAGGGTGTTAACCTGCTGCACCACAGCGCCGGCCCCGAATTCACTCAATATTCTAAGGACCGAGAAAGCATTGGTCACAGACCCTTTACAGCACTGGGGTGGGGCCTGCTGCTGAGGGCCTTTGGGTGTTTTAGCATCATTCACAGACCATAGAAGGTTATCGGCTTGAAAATCAGCCTGCTATAAATTTACAGAATTTTGAGTTCCGCCTGAGGTTGCCCTGGCAGGGCCATACCAGCGATTTCACAGGCCTCCCCTGGCCAGCGGGCTGGCTGTCCCCACCGCTGACGGGGGCCGTGGGGCCGTCTCTGGGCATTGCCACGGAAGGCTGCGGAGCACTGGCGATGTGGCCAGTGGGCCTGAGGCACGCTGCCCGAGAGGGGGAAGCTGTGAGCTATGGAGTCATCTTGTGGTTTGAATTAGAAAGTGTGCTTTCCTCCTGAAGTTACGCCGCCGTGCTTGGTGGGGGGCTCCCTGGCCTGCCCTCGACAGGGGGCGTGTGGGTTAGGGGAGCGGGGTCTGGTCCCTTAGGGTTGAGTGTACTGGGAGGAGGGCTCCCTGGCCTGCCCTCGACAGGGGGCGTGTGGGTTAGGGGAGCGGGGTCTGGTCCCTTAGGGTTGAGTGTACTGGGAGGAGGGCTCCCTGGCCTGCCCTCGACAGGGGGCGTGTGGGTTAGGGGAGCGAGGTCTGGTCGCTGGGGGTTGAGTGTGCTGGGAGGAGGGCTCCCTGGCCTGCCCTCGACAGGGGGCGTGTGGGTTAAGGGAGCGGGGTCTGGTCCCTGGGGTTGAGTGTGCTTGTGTGGTGGGCTCCCTGGCCTGCCCTTGACAGTGGGCGTGTGGATTCCAGGGAGCGGGGTCTGGTCGCTGGGGGTTGAGTGTGCAGGGAGGAGGGTTCCCTGGCCTGCCCTCGACAGGGGGCGGCGTGTGGGTTCCGGGGGGCAGGGTCTGGTTGCTGGGGGTTGAGTATACTGGGAGGAGGGTTCCCCGGCCTGCCCTCGACAGGGGGCGTGTGGATTCCGGGGAGTGGGGTCTGGTCACTGGGGGTTGAGTGTACTGGGAGGAGGGTTCCCTTGTGCGTCACAGCTGCAGTGCCTTGTGCCGCCCGATTCTCGCTGGGCTCGGCCCCTGTGCTGGCACGCATGGCTCTGGTGAGGATGGGGGGACAGGGACAGCCGAGCGTGGCGTGGTGTGGTGCCGCAGGGCCGTTTGCTGGCCAGCTTGCTGTCAGCTTTCTCTTCCTCGGGCTGGTCTCCGGGTCCCTTCTCTGTTCCGATTTCTGCCCCGTAGAACGAGAAGAGCTGCCCCAGCCATGGGAAGGGACATGCCCCAGTGGTCATCTCTGACTCTCGGGCAGAATGGCCCGTAACAGCTCAGGATGCAAGAAGGCTGAGCGTCAGAAGCTCTGAGTTTTGTTTATTTCTGAAACTGGTCCTTCTTTGTTTAAGGCGCCGGTTTCCTCCCCGACGCGTCTGCAGTGGGGCTGCAGCTGGGAACCAGGGACTCCTCTCGTTCCCCTGAGCATGTTGGAACCCAGTCGCACTGCTGCCTCCCAGGGTCTGCGTCGACGGGAGACCGGGGGCCGGAGCTGGGTGTCCAGTGCACACTGCTGTGTGGGATGTGGCGTGTTGACTGCTAGGCAGACACGCACCCCAGGAAGTTCTGGGTCTTAACGTGCACTTCACCACTGAGTAGTTGTTAACTTCTTCATATCTGTGTCAGTATCTGCACTTCTTTTAATGTGCTACGACAGAGGAAAATGGAGGGAGGAAAAGGTTGAGTAAACAATTTCTTTTTTAAAAAATTTATTTATCTTGAAGTGTTACAGAGCTAGAGTGAGACAGATACACACACACACACACACACAGATATTTTGTCTGCTGGTTCATTCCCCAGATGGCTGGAACAGCCAGGGCTGGACCAGGAGCTCTCTCCATGTCTCCCATGTGGGTGGGAGCTCCCACACTGCAGCTGCTTTCCCCATGCATGAGCTGGCGCTCCTGTGGGAGCCCGATGTCACGGCTGCTGGCTTAACCGGCGGTGCCACACACTGGCCCCTGATGACATAATTTCTAATTACACTTTGTGTTTTCAAGATGGAAGGTCTTTCTAGCTCCTGGACCTGGCTGGGTATAATCGCGCGTGGTAGTTACCCGTCTTCAATGCTGTGGAAGTTAGTGCCTCTTTGTCCTCCTCCTGTGCTTCTCAGGGTTTGTCCTCCTCAGACCTCTAGGCGGTCACTCTGGGTCAGATCTTTGCTTCCACTCCCACGGCACGGTGCTGTGGCCTCTGCCTTCCTCCTGGGGTACAGATACTTCTTTGCCTCGAGAGCGTCTTTTCATTTCTCTTCAGTTGCCGCATCACTCGCATGTCCAAGAGCTGTTAGTGTCTCGTTTTCATTCCTGCTAAGCTGTCCTGATTCGGGCCCTCATGAGAAGCAACACAGTGGTCTTTGTAGTTACTTGACTGCAGTGTGTCTATTCTTCAAACCATTTTTCTAGAGCTGTTTCTGGGGCTGTTTTTCCTAAAGCACATCGATTAGGTCCTTCACCTGTCTTGAAAGTGAATGTCGGGGGGGGGGGGGGCTGGCGCTATGGCCTGATGCGTACAGCTGCCACCTGCAGTGCCGGCATCCCACTTAGAGTCGTCCTGGCTGCTCCACTTCCGATCCAGCTCTCTGCTATGGCCTGGGAAAGCAGTAGAGGACGGCCCAAGTCCTTGGGCCCCTGCACCCGCATGGGGGACCCAGAGGTGTCTCCTGGCTTCTGGCTTTGGATCAGTGCAGCTTTGGCCATTGCAGCCAATTGGGGGGTTACCAGCAGATGGAGGTCTCTCATTCTCTCTCTGTCTCTGTCTCTCTCCTCCTCTCCCTCTCTCCCTCCCTCTGCCTTTCCTTCTCTGTGTAACTCTGACTTTCAAGTAGAATAAATAAACCTTTAAAAAAATAAAAGAAAGTGACTGTGGGGCAGGCATTCGGCCCAGTGGTTAAGGTGCTGCGTGGGCCACTGCATCCCACGTAGGAGTGCCTGGTGGGGGTCCAGCTCACTGCTAATCCAGCTCCCTGCTGACGCACACCTTGGGAGACAGCAGCCGATGACTTCAGTGCTGAGTCCTGCCACTCGCAGGAGACCTGGCCTGAAATTCTGGCCTGGTGCTGGCAGGTGCACACGTTTGGGGAGTCAATAGCAGATGCAAGACCCATCTCTGCCTTTCAAATAAAATGAAAATACATAATTTTCATACATGATTGTGCATTGCCTGCTTTGTAGTGTGCCTGTGGAACGTGTGTGGTTTGACCTCAGTTTTTATTTACTTTGCTTTTATAGACTATTTTTAATGATAGTAAATGATAATAAGAGATTTATTCATTAATTGAAGGAGTTACAGACAGAGGGAGAAACAGAGAGATCTTCTATCCATTGGTTCACGCCCCAGATGTCTGCAATGGCCAGGGCCGTGCCAGGAGGCCTAAGCCAGGAGTCTCCCACTTGTGTGGCGGGGCCCAAGTACTTGGGGCATCTCCTGCTGCTTTTCCAGGATATTAACAGGGAGCTGGATCGGAAGTGGAGCAGCCGAGAGATAAGCTGATGCCTGTATCAGATGCCAGCATTGTGGGCGGTGGCTTTATGTGCTACACACCATAGCACTGGCTCCTGTAGACTATTTTTTTAAGAGCGTTTTCTTTGTTTTTGAAGATTTATTTATTTATTGAAAGGCAGAATGACGGTGAGAGAGATGGAGAGATTGAGGTCTTCCATCTACTGGTACTGCCCCAGTGATTGAAAAGACTGAGATGGGGCCGGGGCGAAGCTGGGAGCTGGAACTCCATCTGGGTCTCACATGAGCGTTAGGGGCACAGGCACTGGAGCCATCTTCCACTGCTTCTCCCAGGTGCTTTAGCAGGGGCAGGATCTGAAGTGGATCTCAAAGTGGTGCTTGTGGGAGCCCATGTTGCGGTCGTGGCTTAATCCCCTGGGCCACCGTGCCAGCCCCCAGCAGCTTATGCTTGTGGAAGAACTGAGCAGAGCAGAGCGTCCCAGGGCATTGCCTCCAGCCTGAATTCTGACTTCATCCTGCAGCCCTACTGAGACCCCACACTGGGGCCTCCGCTGGATGGCTGGCTGGGGTCCAGAGAGAAGGTGTGAGAGCCAGGAACCGGTCTCACACTGCAGAAGCCCAGGGAGGACCCCTCACACTGGCTGTAAGGGGTCCTGTTACTGTGCAGCAAATTAGCACAAACTCAGAGGTTGAAATAACAGGTTGTGTTGATCTCACTGGATCAGGAGAACAGGTGCAGCACAGGTTAGAGGACCCCTGCAGGAGACACACACACAGGGGTGAGGACCTGTAGTAGACTAAGCGCAGGGGTGAGGACCTGCAGTAGACACACACAGAGGGGTGAGGACCTGCAGTAGACACACAGCACAGGGGTGAGGACCTGTAGTAGACACACACACAGGGGTGAGGACCTGCAGTAGACACAGCACAGGGGTGAGGACCTGCAGTAGACACACACACACAGGGGTGAGGACCTGCAGTAGACAGACACACAGGGGTGAGGACCTGCAGTAGACACACACAGAGGGGTGAGGACCTGCAGTAGACACACACACACAGGGGTGAGGACCTGCAGTAGACAGACACACAGGGGTGAGGACCTGCAGTAGACACACACACAGGGGTGAGGACCTGCAGTAGACACAGCACAGGGGTGAGGACCTGCAGTAGACACACACACACAGGGGTGAGGACCTGCAGTAGACAGACACACAGGGGTGAGGACCTGCAGTAGACAGACACACAGGGGTGAGGACCTGCAGGAGACACACACACAGGGGTGAGGACCTGCAGTAGACACAGCCCAGGGGTGAGGACCTGCAGTAGACAGACACACAGGGGTGAGGACCTGCAGTAGACACAGCACAGGGGTCAGGACCTGCAGGAGACACACACACAGGGGTGAGGACCTGCAGTAGACAGACACACAGGGATGAGGACCCGCAGGAGACACACACACAGGGGTGAGGACCTGCAGTAGACAGACACACAGGGTGAAGACCTGCAGTAGACACAGCACAGGGGTGAGGACCTGCAGTAGACACAGCACACGGGTGAGGACCTGCAGTAGACACAGCACAGGGGTGAGGACCTGCAGTAGACAGACACACAGGGGTCAGGACCTGCAGTAGACAGACACACAGGGGTGAGGACACATACTGTATTTGCCTGCTAGTTGCAGCCATCATGGTGTGAGGTTGGTGCTGTGCAGAGCTCAGCACGGCTGTGTCAGGGAGAAGGGAATTAGGCTTAGGTGTGCACTGTAGAGCACTCTCAGTTAGACTTTCTGGGGGTGCTGCTGGATGGAGCCAGGAGAGTCATTTAGGAGCGACTGAGGACGACCCCCAGGGAAGCAGACTTTCTGTTCTTTGTGTCTGTTGCTCTGTGACCTGTGTCTCCCACTTCTGCCCTCTTCCTGCTCCTGTATGTGTGTATGTTTGCAGTGTGATGTGTTGGTAGAGAAGAGAGAGAGGCAGAGGGAGAAGCAGAGTCCCATCACTGGTTCACTCCCCAGATGCCTGCAGCAGTTGGGGCCGAGAGCTGAGAACTCAGTGCAGGTCTTCCACGTGGAGCCATCAGCTAACGGAGCCATCGTCTCCTAGCTCCAGGGTGTGCATTAGCAGGATGTCCTACATGGGAGTGGAGCCAGCACCGAAACTCGGGCACTGCAGCGGGAGATGCAGGTGTCCAGCTGGTGGCCATGCACTGGGGCAGTGTCTGTCCTGGAGCTGGTGGCCATGCACTGGGGCAGTGTCTGTCCTGGAGCTGGTGACCATGCACTGGGACAGTGTCTGTCCTGGAGCTGGTGACCATGCACTGGGGCAGTGTCTGTCCTGGAGCTGGTGGCCATGCACTGGGGCAGTGTCTGTCCTGGAGCTGGTGACCATGCACTGGGGCAGTGTCTGCTGTCCTGGAGCTGGTAATCATGCACTGGGACAGTGTCTGTCCTGGAGCTGGTGACCATGCACTGGGGCAGTGTCTGCTGTCCTGGAGCTGGTGACCATGCACTGGGACAGTGTCTGTCCTGGAGCTGGTGACCATGCACTGGGACAGTGTCTGTCCTGGAGCTGGTGACCATGCACTGGGGCAATGTCTGTCCTGGAGCTGGTGACCATGCACTGGGACAGTGTCTGTCCTGGAGCTGGTGACCATGCACTGGGGCAGTGTCTGTCCTGGAGCTGGTGGCCATGCACTGGGGCAGTGTCTGTCCTGGAGCTGGTGACCATGAACTGGGCAGTGTCTGTCCTGGAGCTGGTGACCATGCACTGGGGCAGTGTCTGTCCTGGAGCTGGTGACCATGCACTGGGACAGTGTCTGCTGTCCTGGAGCTGGTGACCATGCACTGGGGCAGTGTCTGTCCTGGAGCTGGTGACCATGCACTGGGACAGTGTCTGTCCTGGAGCTGGTGACCATGCACTGGGCAGTGTCTGTCCTGGAGCTGGTGACCATGCACTGGGCAGTGTCTGTCCTGGAGCTGGTGACCATGCACTGGGGCAGTGTCTGTCCTGGAGCTGGTGACCATGCACTGGGGCAATGTCTGTCCTGGAGCTGGTGGCCATGCACTGGGACAGTGTCTGTCCTGGAGCTGGTGACCATGCACTGGGACAATGTCTGTCCTGGAGCTGGTGACCATGCACTGGGACAGTGTCTGCTGTCCTGGAGCTGGTGACCATGCACTGGGACAATGTCTGTCCTGGAGCTGGTGACCATGCACTGGGACAGTGTCTGTCCTGGAGCTGGTGACCATGCACTGGGACAGTGTCTGTCCTGGAGCTGGTGACCATGCACTGGGACAATGTCTGTCCTGGAGCTGGTGACCATGCACTGGGACAGTGTCTGTCCTGGAGCTGGTGACCATGCACTGGGGCAGTGTCTGTCCTGGAGCTGGTGGCCATGCACTGGGGCAGTGTCTGTCCTGGAGCTGGTGACCATGAACTGGGCAGTGTCTGTCCTGGAGCTGGTGACCATGCACTGGGGCAGTGTCTGTCCTGGAGCTGGTGACCATGCACTGGGACAGTGTCTGCTGTCCTGGAGCTGGTGACCATGCACTGGGGCAGTGTCTGCCCTGGAGCTGGTGACCATGCACTGGGGCAGTGTCTGTCCTGGAGCTGGTGACCATGCACTGGGACAGTGTCTGTCCTGGAGCTGGTGACCATGCACTGGGCAGTGTCTGTCCTGGAGCTGGTGACCATGCACTGGGGCAGTGTCTGTCCTGGAGCTGGTGACCATGCACTGGGCAGTGTCTGTCCTGGAGCTGGTGGCCATGCACTGGGACAGTGTCTGTCCTGGAGCTGGTGACCATGCACTGGGGCAGTGTCTGTCCTGGAGCTGGTGGCCATGCACTGGGGCAGTGTCTGTCCTGGAGCTGGTGACCATGCACTGGGGCAGTGTCTGCTGTCCTGGAGCTGGTGACCATGCACTGGGACAGTGTCTGCTGTCCTGGAGCTGGTGACCATGCACTGGGACAGTGTCTGTCCTGGAGCTGGTGACCATGCACTGGGCAGTGTCTGTCCTGGAGCTGGTGACCATGCACTGGGCAGTGTCTGTCCTGGAGCTGGTGACCATGCACTGGGGCAGTGTCTGTCCTGGAGCTGGTGACCATGCACTGGGCAGTGTCTGTCCTGGAGCTGGTGGCCATGCACTGGGACAGTGTCTGTCCTGGAGCTGGTGACCATGCACTGGGGCAGTGTCTGTCCTGGAGCTGGTGACCATGCACTGGGACAGTGTCTGCTGTCCTGGAGCTGGTGACCATGCACTGGGACAATGTCTGTCCTGGAGCTGGTGACCATGCACTGGGCAGTGTCTGTCCTGGAGCTGGTGACCAGGCACTGGGGCAGTGTCTGCTGTACTGGAGCTGGTGACCATGCTCTGGGACAGTGTCTGTCCTGGAGCTGGTGACCATGCACTGGACAATGTCTGTCCTGGAGCTGGTGACCATGCACTGGGGCAGTGTCTGTCCTGGAGCTGGTGACCATGCACTGGGACAGTGTCTGCTGTCCTGGAGCTGGTGACCATGCACTGGGACAATGTCTGTCCTGGAGCTGGTGACCATGCACTGGGGCAGTGTCTGCTGTACTGGAGCTGGTGACCATGCTCTGGGACAGTGTCTGTCCTGGAGCTGGTGACCATGCACTGGACAATGTCTGTCCTGGAGCTGGTGACCATGCACTGGGGCAGTGTCTGTCCTGGAGCTGGTGACCATGCACTGGGCAGTGTCTGTCCTGGAGCTGGTGGCCATGCACTGGGACAGTGTCTGTCCTGGAGCTGGTGACCATGCACTGGGGCAGTGTCTGTCCTGGAGCTGGTGACCATGCACTGGGTCAGTGTCTGCTGTCCTGGAGCTGGTGACCATGCACTGGGACAGTGTCTGTCCTGGAGCTGGTGACCATGCACTGGGGCAGTGTCTGCTGTCCTGGAGCTGGTGACCATGCACTGGGACAGTGTCTGTCCTGGAGCTGGTGACCATGCACTGGGACAGTGTCTGTCCTGGAGCTGGTGACCATGCACTGGGGCAATGTCTGTCCTGGAGCTGGTGACCATGCACTGGGACAGTGTCTGTCCTGGAGCTGGTGACCATGCACTGGGGCAGTGTCTGTCCTGGAGCTGGTGGCCATGCACTGGGGCAGTGTCTGTCCTGGAGCTGGTGACCATGAACTGGGCAGTGTCTGTCCTGGAGCTGGTGACCATGCACTGGGGCAGTGTCTGTCCTGGAGCTGGTGACCATGCACTGGGACAGTGTCTGCTGTCCTGGAGCTGGTGACCATGCACTGGGGCAGTGTCTGTCCTGGAGCTGGTGACCATGCACTGGGACAGTGTCTGTCCTGGAGCTGGTGACCATGCACTGGGCAGTGTCTGTCCTGGAGCTGGTGACCATGCACTGGGCAGTGTCTGTCCTGGAGCTGGTGACCATGCACTGGGGCAGTGTCTGTCCTGGAGCTGGTGACCATGCACTGGGGCAATGTCTGTCCTGGAGCTGGTGGCCATGCACTGGGACAGTGTCTGTCCTGGAGCTGGTGACCATGCACTGGGACAATGTCTGTCCTGGAGCTGGTGACCATGCACTGGGACAGTGTCTGCTGTCCTGGAGCTGGTGACCATGCACTGGGCAGTGTCTGTCCTGGAGCTGGTGACCATGCACTGGGCAGTGTCTGTCCTGGAGCTGGTGACCATGCACTGGGGCAGTGTCTGTCCTGGAGCTGGTGACCATGCACTGGGCAGTGTCTGTCCTGGAGCTGGTGGCCATGCACTGGGACAGTGTCTGTCCTGGTGCTGGTGACCATGCACTGGGGCAGTGTCTGTCCTGGAGCTGGTGACCATGCACTGGGACAGTGTCTGCTGTCCTGGAGCTGGTGACCATGCACTGGGACAATGTCTGTCCTGGAGCTGGTGACCATGCACTGGGCAGTGTCTGTCCTGGAGCTGGTGACCAGGCACTGGGGCAGTGTCTGCTGTACTGGAGCTGGTGACCATGCTCTGGGACAGTGTCTGTCCTGGAGCTGGTGACCATGCACTGGACAATGTCTGTCCTGGAGCTGGTGACCATGCACTGGGGCAGTGTCTGTCCTGGAGCTGGTGACCATGCACTGGGACAGTGTCTGCTGTCCTGGAGCTGGTGACCATGCACTGGGACAATGTCTGTCCTGGAGCTGGTGACCATGCACTGGGGCAGTGTCTGCTGTACTGGAGCTGGTGACCATGCTCTGGGACAGTGTCTGTCCTGGAGCTGGTGACCATGCACTGGACAATGTCTGTCCTGGAGCTGGTGACCATGCACTGGGGCAGTGTCTGTCCTGGAGCTGGTGACCATGCACTGGGCAGTGTCTGTCCTGGAGCTGGTGGCCATGCACTGGGACAGTGTCTGTCCTGGAGCTGGTGACCATGCACTGGGGCAGTGTCTGTCCTGGAGCTGGTGACCATGCACTGGGACAGTGTCTGCTGTCCTGGAGCTGGTGACCATGCACTGGGACAGTGTCTGTCCTGGAGCTGGTGACCATGCACTGGGGCAGTGTCTGCTGTCCTGGAGCTGGTGACCATGCACTGGGACAGTGTCTGTCCTGGAGCTGGTGACCATGCACTGGGACAGTGTCTGTCCTGGAGCTGGTGACCATGCACTGGGGCAATGTCTGTCCTGGAGCTGGTGACCATGCACTGGGACAGTGTCTGTCCTGGAGCTGGTGACCATGCACTGGGGCAGTGTCTGTCCTGGAGCTGGTGGCCATGCACTGGGGCAGTGTCTGTCCTGGAGCTGGTGACCATGAACTGGGCAGTGTCTGTCCTGGAGCTGGTGACCATGCACTGGGGCAGTGTCTGTCCTGGAGCTGGTGACCATGCACTGGGACAGTGTCTGCTGTCCTGGAGCTGGTGACCATGCACTGGGGCAGTGTCTGTCCTGGAGCTGGTGACCATGCACTGGGACAGTGTCTGTCCTGGAGCTGGTGACCATGCACTGGGCAGTGTCTGTCCTGGAGCTGGTGACCATGCACTGGGCAGTGTCTGTCCTGGAGCTGGTGACCATGCACTGGGGCAGTGTCTGTCCTGGAGCTGGTGACCATGCACTGGGGCAATGTCTGTCCTGGAGCTGGTGGCCATGCACTGGGACAGTGTCTGTCCTGGAGCTGGTGACCATGCACTGGGACAATGTCTGTCCTGGAGCTGGTGACCATGCACTGGGACAGTGTCTGCTGTCCTGGAGCTGGTGACCATGCACTGGGACAATGTCTGTCCTGGAGCTGGTGACCATGCACTGGGACAGTGTCTGTCCTGGAGCTGGTGACCATGCACTGGGACAGTGTCTGTCCTGGAGCTGGTGACCATGCACTGGGACAATGTCTGTCCTGGAGCTGGTGACCATGCACTGGGACAGTGTCTGTCCTGGAGCTGGTGACCATGCACTGGGGCAGTGTCTGTCCTGGAGCTGGTGGCCATGCACTGGGGCAGTGTCTGTCCTGGAGCTGGTGACCATGAACTGGGCAGTGTCTGTCCTGGAGCTGGTGACCATGCACTGGGGCAGTGTCTGTCCTGGAGCTGGTGACCATGCACTGGGACAGTGTCTGCTGTCCTGGAGCTGGTGACCATGCACTGGGGCAGTGTCTGCCCTGGAGCTGGTGACCATGCACTGGGCCAGTGTCTGTCCTGGAGCTGGTGACCATGCACTGGGACAGTGTCTGTCCTGGAGCTGGTGACCATGCACTGGGCAGTGTCTGTCCTGGAGCTGGTGACCATGCACTGGGGCAGTGTCTGTCCTGGAGCTGGTGACCATGCACTGGGCAGTGTCTGTCCTGGAGCTGGTGGCCATGCACTGGGACAGTGTCTGTCCTGGAGCTGGTGACCATGCACTGGGGCAGTGTCTGTCCTGGAGCTGGTGGCCATGCACTGGGGCAGTGTCTGTCCTGGAGCTGGTGACCATGCACTGGGGCAGTGTCTGCTGTCCTGGAGCTGGTGACCATGCACTGGGTACAGTGTCTGCTGTCCTGGAGCTGGTGACCATGCACTGGGACAGTGTCTGTCCTGGAGCTGGTGACCATGCACTGGGCAGTGTCTGTCCTGGAGCTGGTGACCATGCACTGGGCAGTGTCTGTCCTGGAGCTGGTGACCATGCACTGGGGCAGTGTCTGTCCTGGAGCTGGTGACCATGCACTGGGCAGTGTCTGTCCTGGAGCTGGTGGCCATGCACTGGGACAGTGTCTGTCCTGGAGCTGGTGACCATGCACTGGGGCAGTGTCTGTCCTGGAGCTGGTGACCATGCACTGGGACAGTGTCTGCTGTCCTGGAGCTGGTGACCATGCACTGGGACAATGTCTGTCCTGGAGCTGGTGACCATGCACTGGGCAGTGTCTGTCCTGGAGCTGGTGACCAGGCACTGGGGCAGTGTCTGCTGTACTGGAGCTGGTGACCATGCTCTGGGACAGTGTCTGTCCTGGAGCTGGTGACCATGCACTGGACAATGTCTGTCCTGGAGCTGGTGACCATGCACTGGGGCAGTGTCTGTCCTGGAGCTGGTGACCATGCACTGGGACAGTGTCTGCTGTCCTGGAGCTGGTGACCATGCACTGGGACAATGTCTGTCCTGGAGCTGGTGACCATGCACTGGGGCAGTGTCTGCTGTACTGGAGCTGGTGACCATGCTCTGGGACAGTGTCTGTCCTGGAGCTGGTGACCATGCACTGGACAATGTCTGTCCTGGAGCTGGTGACCATGCACTGGGGCAGTGTCTGTCCTGGAGCTGGTGACCATGCACTGGGCAGTGTCTGTCCTGGAGCTGGTGGCCATGCACTGGGACAGTGTCTGTCCTGGAGCTGGTGACCATGCACTGGGGCAGTGTCTGTCCTGGAGCTGGTGACCATGCACTGGGACAGTGTCTGCTGTCCTGGAGCTGGTGACCATGCACTGGGACAGTGTCTGTCCTGGAGCTGGTGACCATGCACTGGGCAGTGTCTGTCCTGGAGCTGGTGACCATGCACTGGGGCAGTGTCTGCTGTCCTGGAGCTGGTGACCATGCACTGGGACAATGTCTGTCCTGGAGCTGGTGACCATGCACTGGGACAGTGTCTGTCCTGGAGCTGGTGACCATGCACTGGGGCAGTGTCTGTCCTGGAGCTGGTGGCCATGCACTGGGGCAGTGTCTGTCCTGGAGCTGGTGACCATGCACTGGGCAGTGTCTGTCCTGGAGCTGGTGACCATGCACTGGGGCAGTGTCTGTCCTGGAGCTGGTGACCATGCACTGGACAATGTCTGTCCTGGAGCTGGTGACTATGCACTGGGGCAGTGTCTGTCCTGGAGCTGGTGGCCATGCACTGGGACAATGTCTGTCCTGGAGCTGGTGACCATGCACTGGGACAGTGTCTGCTGTCCTGGAGCTGGTGACCATGCACTGGGGCAGTGTCTGTCCTGGAGCTGGTGACCATGCACTGGGGCAGTGTCTGTCCTGGAGCTGGTGACCATGCACTGGGACAGTGTCTGCTGTCCTGGAGCTGGTGACCATGCACTGGGACAGTGTCTGCTGTCCTGGAGCTGGTGACCGTGGACTGGGGCACAGTGTCTGCTGTCCTGGAGCTGGTGACCATGCACTGGGACAATGTCTGTCCTGGAGCTGGTGGCCATGCACTGGGGCAGTGTCTGTCCTGGAGCTGGTGGCCATGCACTGGGACAATGTCTGTCCTGGAGCTGGTGACTATCCACTGGGAACAGTGTCTGCCCCGAGCATTTTTTTTTTTTGGTGGCATCTGTGAGAGTCTTTCACATACACAGTCGTATAATTTATAGGAAGAGATAATTGTATGGACGGTTTTTGCATCAGTTTTATTACTGATTTGTAGTTTTCTTTTCTTACTCGGCCTTTGCCTTTGGGATGATGGTGAGGCTAGCCTTTTAAATATACTTGTAAGCTTTCCCTTTCTGTATTTTTTTTGTGAAGAATTAAGAAGTTCTGGCACTGGTTCTTAGCACGTTTGGTAGTGTTCAGCCTGTCACGTGGTTCTGGGGTTAGGCACTTGATTGCTTCAGTCTCATTGTTACTGATCTGTCCTGGCTTCCGGTTTCCTCCTGGTCCACTCTGTCATTTTTCTAGGAATTTACGCCTTTCCTGTATGCTAATCCATCTTGTTGGGTTCTTCAAAACATTCATGGAAAATGGAGTTAAAAGAGAAGTTTATTTTCATCCTTGAGATTGTGTGTATCTTTTCATGATGTAGGTTTCTCACAGACTCTGTGAAGACCCCCCGCCCCGTGTGCGTGTGTTGCAGAATTGCTGTGCTTGGGACCCGGTGCCCACGCGGTGCCCTCTGCCCCTGGTCCAGAGACTGCCTAGGTGCAGGGGTAAGGCGCAGGTCCCCGGAGTGTGCGCGACACAGGCGGCACCAGCATGAGCTTAGCTTTCAGTTAGTTTTCCCTGAACCTCTGGAAGTACGACTGTCATTGTTCATGATTGTTGCTGTGGTCCTTTCTATAGCTGAGGTGTCCCATAATCTCTTGTACATGCACTTTTGATTTTATTTATTTGCATATTTTTAATTAATTAGACTACCTAAAAGTTTGTCAGTTTTGTTTTCAGAAAAGCAGCTCAGTTTTGTTTGTTTCTGTGTTTTTTTCTTGTGTCTGTTTTATTTCTGTTATGATTTTTATTTTCTGCTTTCTCCCTATTCTCCCATATATTTCTTTTTCTTTTTTCTTTTTTTTGGCTAGGCAGAGTTAGACAGTGAGAGAGAGACAGAGAGAAAGGTCTTCCTTCTATTGGTTCAGTCCCCTAATTCCGCTGCATCCGGCGCTGCGCTGATCTGAAGCCAGGAGCCAGGTGCTCCTCCTGGTCTCCCATGGGGTGCAGGGCCCAGGCACTTGGGCCATCCTCCACTGCACTCCCGGGCCACAGCAGAGAGCTGGCCTGGAAGAGGGGCAACCGGGACAGAATCTGGCACCCCAAATGGGGCTAGAACCCGGTGTGCCGGCGCCGCAGGCGGAGGATTAGCCTAGTGAGCCGCGGTGCTGGCCAATCTATTTCTTTTCCTTGTTGCTTGAGACATAACGTTAGTCCATGCGGAATCTTTCTTTTTGCTGCAGATGTTCACGCTCTTGGCCTCCTCGTGGAGCATCCTGGAGGTGTTAGGTGTGTCCTGCTTCCGTGGTTCACGCTGATTCCTTTGACACGTGGGCTGTTCACGAGCATGTTGTTTAATTCCCTCACGTTTCGTTTTCCAAAATTTCTCCTGTTGATTATTTCTGATTTCATACGGATATGGTCTGAAATGATACTAGAAGTGATTTAAGTCTCCCTTGGCTGGTGAAGGTTTGTCTGTCACTGAAGTTACTTTCTATCCTGGAGAAAGTTCCTTGTCCGTGGAGAAAAACTGTATTTTGCCACTGTGGGATGGAGCGTTCTGTATGTGTTAGGAGCACTTGGTTGAAATGCCATTCAGACGCACCGTTTGCTTGTTTGCTGTTTAGCTGATGACAGTGGGTGATTCCAAGTCGCCCGCGTCGCCACACGGCTGCCTGTCTCTCCGTGCCTGTCAACGTTTGCTTGCTGTGTTCAGACGCTCCACTGTGGGTTGCACCTATAGAATGGTTTGGCCTTCTCGATGAATTGACTCCTGGTACTAACTAATGACCCTGTCTCTTGTGGCAGTTTTCGGGTTGGAGTCTTCTTTAACAGGAACCAGGGTACCCGGTCTACCCGCTCTTGTCGCTGTTTGCATGGAGTATCTGTTTCTGACTTACTTTGAGCCTGTGTGTGTCCATAAAGTTAAGTCTGTCTCTTGTAGGCAGCTTATATTGGAGCTTGTTTTTTTTTAATCCTTTACATTTAAGCTTACTTTTTTTTTTTTTTTAAGATTTATTTATCTATGGTCGGCGCTGCGGCTCAATAGGCTAATCCTCTGCCTGCGGCGCCGGCACACCAGGTTCTAGTCCCGGTCGGGGCGCCGGATTCTGTCCCGGTTGCCCCTCTTCCAGGCCAGCCCTCTGCTGTGGCCCCGGAGTGCAGTGGAGGATGGCCCAAGTGCTTGGGCCCTGCACCCCGTGGGAGACCAGGAGAAGCACCTGGCTCCTGCCATCGGATCAGTGCGGTGCGCTGGCTGCGGCGGCCATTGGAGGGTGAACCAATGGCAAAAGGAAGACCTTTCTCTCTGTCTCTCTCTCTCACTGTCCACTATGCCTGTCAAAAAAAAAAAAGATTTATTTATCTATTGCATAGGCAGAGTTAGAGAAAGAGCGAGACAGAGACAGAGAGAGACAGAGACAGACACGGGAAGGGCGGGGTGCTTCCATCTGCTGGCTCACTCCCCAGTTGGCCATAACGGCTGGAGCTGGGCTGATCTGAAGCCAGGAGCCAAGAGCTTCTTCCAGGTCTCCCACGTGGATGCAGAGGCCCAAGGACTTGGGTCATCCTCTGCTGCTATCCCAGGCCACAGCAGGGAGCTGGATCGGAAGAGGAGCAGCTGGAACACAGATTGGCATCCGTACGGGAAGCCGGCACTGCAGGAGGAAGCTCAGCCTGCTGTGCCACAGCGCTGGCCCCGCAGCGACTATTAACAGCCACTGCTGCGTATTGAGGACTTACGCTGCCGTCCTGTTTGTTTCCTGGTTGCTTTGTGGATCCTTTGTTCCTGTCTTCCTCTCTTGTTGTCTACTTCTGGGATTTTTATATTTTTTTTTAAAGTACTAAGCCTTAAATCAATTCTCTTTTTCATCTGTATGGCTGCTAAAGGTTTTGGTTTCTGGTTACCATGAAGCTTACATAAAACATCGTTTAGCGGGCCCAGCTCTCTGGTGTAGCGAGCGCAGCCGCTGCCGGCAGTTGTGGCGTCTCCATAGCCGAGCAGTGGCAGAGCTGTGTCTGCTGCAGCCATTGCAGGAGTGAATCAGCAGAGTGAAGATGGATCTTGAGGCCTGCACGCTGGTGTAACAGGTGCAGCCACTCCTGCAGTGCTGACGTCCTGTACAGGCACTGGTCCAGCCCTGCTGTGGCCTGGGATGCAGTGGAGGATGGCTCAGGTCCTTGGGCCCTGCACCCATGAGAGTTAGATGGCGGTCCTGGCTCCTGGCTTCCGCCTGGCCTAGCCCTGGCCGTTGTGGCCATTTGGGGAGTAAACCAGCGGTGGAAGAAGTTTCTCTCTCTGTCTCTGTGTCTCTTTATTTCTTCCTCTGCTTTTCAAATAAATGAAATAAATCTTAAAAAAAGATCAATCTCTCTCTCCCCCTTCACAAAGCAAATAAATTTAAAGAAAGCAAACAAAAACCATAGTTAATCGGTTTTAGCCAATAATAGCTTAACTTCTATTATATTTTTTGTTTTTTTAAATTTTTTTATTTTGAAAGGTAGAGTTGAGAGAGAGAGAGAGAGAGAGAGAGGTCTTCCTTCCATTGGTTCACTCCCCAAATGGCCGTTACGGCCTGCACTGTGCCGATCTGAAACCAGGAGCCAGGTGCTTCTCGCCGGTTTCCCATGCAGGTGGAGGAGCCCAAGCACTTGGGCCATCCTCCACTGCCCTCCCGGGCCACATTAGAGAGCTGGACTGGAAGAGGAGCGACCGGCACAGAACCTGGCGCCCATATGAGATTCCGGCACCGCAGGTGGAGAATTAACCAAGTGAGCCACGGCGCCAGCCCTAACTTCTATTACATTGAACAAACTCTAGACTTAGACCATCACCCCACAGTTTACTTTGACGTCACAGGTTACCTATTTCTGCATTGTGTATTCCTAAACAACTTAACTGTAGCTTTGGTTGCTTTCCATCGGTTTTGTCTTGCGACCTTCATGCTAGAAACACGTGTGATGGGCCCACTGCCATCTCGATTTTGAAGAATTGCAGGTTGGACTGCATGTTTACTTCCCCGGTGCTTTGGCCTCAGCACCCTCCAAGGCATTTCCGTGTCCCTCATGGGTGGCAGGGACCAGATACCCGAGCCATCTGTTTCTGCTTTTCACAGGCCGTTAGCAGGGAGCTGGGTCAGAAGTGGAGCAGCGGGACGCAAACTGCTGCCCGTGTGGGGTTGGGTGTTGTAGGTGGGAACTTCACCTGCTGTGCCACAACCTCATGCCCTCTCGTCGTTTGTGAAGATCTTTGCTGGATATAGTGTTTGTGGGTACCATTTTCCACCTCGTGCATTTAAGATGCGTCAGTGGTCTCTCCTGCGCCTGCTGCCCTGCTGAGAAATCTGCTGACGGTGTGATGGGGGTGGCTGATGCTCTGCTCTTGCTGCTTTGTAAAGTCTCTTTCACTTTTTTTTTTCAAGATTTTTGTTTATGTATTTGAGAAGTACAGTTAGAGAGAGGGAGAGACAGACAGACAAGTCTTCTGTCTGCTGGTTCACTCCCCAGATGGCCGCAATGGCCAGAGCTGGGCTGATCTGAAGCCAGGGGCCAGGAGCTTCTTCCTGGTCTCCCACGCGGGTGCAGGGGCCCAAGGACTTGGGCCATCCTCCACTGCTTCCCCAGGCCACGGCAGAGAGCTGGACGGGAAGTGGAGCAGCCGGGACTTGAACTGGTGTCTGTGTGGGATGCTGGTGCACCGCTGCGTTTTCCTGAGATTGTTATCTTGAATTCCTCTCCAGGAAATTCTGTTTCTGTTTCTTTGTCGTCAGCGGTTGGGAAATTGTGTTGCTTTGGTGCTTCATGTCTCTGTGCATGCCTTGACTCCTGTGCATCTGCTGTGGCAGTTTCTACCCGAGGGCTCTACCGAGTGACGTTGGTGTTGGAAACTTTGACCTGTACCTGGGCCTGAGGGTGCTGCTTGGGCAGGCTGCGGTGGCTCTCATCCCGGTGGGCGCGCTGGTGCCATCTGGTTCAGGTGTGGCGTCAGCATGTGCGCGGCTGAGAGGCAGTGGGTGCTGCACCGGTGCCCGCCCTGGGTTCAGAGGTCAGTGTCTGAGAGTTGGGGTTCACACCAGTGTGAGCACGGGCTCACCCTCATTCTGCTGGTTCCCAGGTCTCCCTTGTAATATCATCATTTTCGTGATGTTTTGTATTGTCCCATTTTTTGGTCTCTCCGTGCTGCATTCTGGGTAATTTTCTTTAGACCCACTTCTGTTTGCCTAAGTAGCTCTGCGTCTTCTTGTTGCTTCCTCTTCAGCCTGTCTGTCAGGTTGTGGTTTCATTTATTAGTTGTTCTTTTTAGAAGTTCCAGTTACACATTTTAAGGAATTGGTCAGTTCTGACACTCTCCTGATACTCAGTCAGACTTTTGTAGCACTCTTTTATTTCTTTATTTTTGAAAGATTTATTTATTTATTTGAAAGGCAGAGTTACACAGAAAGAAGGAAGGAGAGAGATTGATTGATTGATTCACTCTCCAAAAGGCTACAAGGTTAGGGCTGTGCTAGGCTGAAGCCAGGAGCCTGGAGCTTCTTCTGGGTCTCCCATGTGAGTGCGGGGCCCAGGAGCCTGGAGCTTCTTCTGGGTCTCCCATGTGGGTGCAGGGCCCAGGAGCTTGGGCCATCCTCCACTGCTCTCCCAGGCCCATTAGTAGGGAGCTGGATTTGGAGTGGAGCAGCTGGGACTCAAACTGGTGCCCATATGGGATGCCGGCACGGCAGGCCATGGCTTAGCCTGCTTGGCACTACCCTGCACACACTCTCTTATTTCTTTATTAAATAGACCTGTTTTACATCTGATAATTCTGACGAATTCAGGTCTTATTTTGTAGTTTGGTTTGCTCATGTTGCCTTATTTCTTTGTGCGTCTGAACCACAAGCCAGTTGCTTGCACCTCTGTCTGTAAATTCTTTGAAGCCTGGTTTTAAAATGTGCCCCTTTGCCAGGTGTCTGAGGTTGGTCCCAGCCTGGGCTCCCTTGCACTGAGAATTTGAGCTTGGGTCGGGTGAATTCTGGGCACAGAGCTGCCAGTTGGTGGTTGTGCTGGCAGCCTGCCACAGTGCCAGCCCCAGTACCGTATTCCTGGATAGAAATTTGATTCTGTGTTTTTAGGTATCATGTTCTAGGGTCCCTAGATACGTGTCCTCTGCTGTGTGGCCAGAAAAGGAAGTCCCGAGTGGCTTGTTTGAGTGTGGTTTGTGTGTTTGCCCGTGTGTGCGGAGTGAAAAGTTGGGAGGAGTTAGGGACCCTCATCAGAATTGGTCTTTGATGATTAGGGCAAGAGGCCGTCTTCCGGAGGTGCCCATGGCTCGCGGTGTCTGACCGAGTGTGTTATGGCCAAGGAAATACCAGAGAGATGCACTAACATGTGAGTGAGAAGTGGTGAGGATAGTGCGATAGATTAATATTCATGTTTCCGGAGATGTGTGCTTCTGCAGCGTTTCTTGTCATCCCACAAGCACCCAGGATTCAGCGTATCAGACAGATGGGTCTGACTGCACCTTCTTCCACACCCAGGAATGGTTGTTCTCAGACTTCGTTATTCAAACAGTGAAGCCTTTAGCTGCTAAGTCATTGCTTCTGGATTTTTCCTGATTTCTGCTGCCAAGGCCACTCTGCCAGGCTTGTTTCTCCATCATCCTCGCATTGTTGTCGCCTACTAAACCAACACTGCTTGGGACCACGTGTGTATAACTGGAGAACAGGACTGACTGACTGTAGCGTCTTTGCCTGTTATCTGCAATGTTGGGAGTACACAGGACTTGTGATTCTTTTGGTGATTTTGAAAGATTATGGTTAGGGCTGGTGCTGTGATGCAGCGGGTTAACGCCCTGGCCTGAAGTGCCGGCATCCCACATGGGCGCCTGTTTGAGACCTGGCTGCTCCACTTCTGATCCAGCTCTCTGCTATGGGCTGGGAAAGCAGTAGAAGATGGCCCAGGTCCTTGGGCCCTGCACCCACGTGGGAGACCTGGAAGAAGCTCCTGGCTCCTGGCTTCAGATCAGCCCAGCTCCAGCCGTTATGGCCAATTGGGGAGTGAACCAGCGGATGGAAGACCTCTCTCTCTCTCTCTCCCTCTCTTTCTCTCTCTGCTTCTTCTCTCTCTGTGTAACTCTGACTTGCAAATAAATAAATAAATCTTTTTAAAAAATTATAGTAGATATAAAAATATAACATGCTTTTAATCTTATCTAGAAATTAGTTTTAAGTATTTTGATAGATTTTTATTGTATCTTAAAATGAAGTTAGGATTATAGTATATATTCAGCCTCTTTTATAACTTTTATTATAATTTGTCCAAATTTCCTCATTTCAGTAAATATTTTTTCAGAACCTTTAAATAGTTGTGTATGTATTCTCACTGGTGAATCATGATTTTTGCACCATTTTCCTGTTGGATGTTTGGGGGGATTTCTGCCTTTTTACTTTCATAGATAAGGCAGCAGTGAGCACTGTTGTACACATTTGTGAATATCTTGAAGTATTTCCTTAACAATATTTTTAAAGCCAAGCTACACAGGACATGGAGTGTACATATTTCTGTGGCTCTCGATATATGTGACAAGTTCTGTCATAGGATTGTTCTGTTAATGCTTCCTTTACTACATCTTTGTCAAAATGTGATACTCCTGTGCTAATAATTGTTTTCAAAATGTCCAAGTAAAATTTACGTTTCTTTGATTGCTAATGAGATGGAAATTGTTTACTTACGGCTGCCTGTTAGGGGTTTTATGCTCACTTTCGCGCGTGAGCCCATCGATCTGTCTCTGGTTGGTGTGTGAAGTTGCTGCCTGTAGTGTGTATTGCCGTCTCTGCACCGTGCTCTTCAGGCTGGGTTGTGAAATGCTGCGTCAGAGCTCCGGGTTTCTGTGTGGTGAAGCGTAGCGCCCTCTGGTGAGGGCTTCTGGCCCCACATCCTGGTGACCATGGCTGTGGCTTTGCCCCCAGGCCAGCAGGTGGTCCCCAGGTGCTGTCTGCGCAGTTCACAGGGTTCTCAGGTCCCCACTTCCATTCTCGTCTGCTCGAAGTTCACTGTTGCTGGCAGGTTGTTCATGTGTCCCAGCGCTGTTTGCTGTCGTCCTTCCTGCTGCTGCTGACTGGTCACGTGTGTGCTGGAGCTCCACGTCGGCTGCTCTCTGAGTTCACACGTTTTTATCTTGTGGTGTTGACGTGGTGTCCTGTGTCTGCGCGTGGTGATGGCCGTGGTGTTGACGTGGTGTCCTGTGTCTGTGCGTGGTGATGGCCGTGGTGTTGACACAGGGCATCCTGTATCTGTGCGTGGTGATGGCTGTGGTGTTGATGTGGGCGTCCTGTGTCTGTGCGTGGTGATGGCCATGGTGTTGATGTGGGGTGTGCTGTGTCTGTGCGTGGTGATGGCCGTGGTGTTGATGTGGGGTGTCCTGTGTCTGCGCGTGGTGATGGCCGTGGTGTTGATGTGGGCATCCTGTGTCTGCGCGTGGTGATGGCTGTGGTGTTGATGTGGGGTGTCCTGTGTCTGCGCGTGGTGATGGCCGTGGTGTTGATGTGGGGTGTCCTGTGTCTGTGCGTGGTGATGGCTGTGGTGTTGATGTGGGGTGTCCTGTGTCTGCGCGTGGTGATGGCCGTGGTGTTGATGTGGGCTGTCCTGTGTCTGCGTGTGGTGATGGCCGTGGTGTTGATGTGGGGTGTCCTGTGTCTGCGCGTGGTGATGGCCGTGGTGTTGATGTGGGCTGTCCTGTGTCTGCGCGTGGTGATGGCCGTGGTGTTGATGTGGGGTGTCCTGTGTCTGCGCGTGGTGATGGCCGTGGTGTTGATGTGGGATGTCCTGTGTCTGTGCGTGGTGATGGCCATGGTGTTGATGTGGGGTGTCCTGTGTCTGTGCGTGGTGATGACCGTGGTGTTGATGTGGGGCATCATGTGTCTGCGCGTGGTGATGGCCATGGTGTTGATGTGGGGGGGTCCTGTGTCTGCGCGTGGTGATGGCTGTGGTGTTGACACGGGACGTCCTGTGTCTGCGTGTGGTGATGGCTGTGGTGTTGATGTGGGGCGTCCTGTGTCTGCGTGTGGTGATGGCTGTGGTGTGGACGCAGTGTCCTGTGTCTGCGTGTGGTGATGGCCGTGGTGTTGACACGAGCGTCTTGTGTCTGCGCATGGTGATGGTCATGGTATTGACATGGGCATCCTGTGTCTGCGCTTGGTGATGTCCATAGTATTGATGTGGGATGTCCTGTGTCTGCGCGTGGTGATGGCTGTGGTATTGATGTGGGGCGTCCCGTGTCTGCACGTGGTGATGGCTGTGGTATTGATGCGGGGTGTCTTGTATCTGTGTGTGGTGATATCCATAGTGTTGACGCAGGGCATCCTGTGTCTGTGCGTGGTGATGGACGTGGTGTTGACATGGGATGTCCTGTGTCTGCGTGTGGTGATGGCCGTGGTGTTGATGTGGGGCGTCCTGTGTCTGCGTGTGGTGATGGCTGTGGTGTGGACGCGGTGTCCTGTGTCTGCACGTGGTGATGGCCATGGTGTTGACACGGGCGTCTTGTGTCTGCGCATGGTGATGGTCATAGTATTGATGTGGGGTGTCCTGTGTCTGTGCGTGATGATGGCTGTGGTGTTGATGTGGGGCGTCCTGTGTCTGCACGTGGTGATGGCTGTGGTGTTGATGCGGGGTGTCCTGTGTCTGCGCGTGGTGATGGCCGTGGTGTTGATGTGGGATGTCCTGTGTCTGTGCGTGTGGTGATGGTCGTGGTGTTGATGTGGGGCATCCTGTGTCTGTGTGTGATGATGGCTGTGGTGTTGACGCGGGCGTCCTGTATCTGTGGGTGGTGATGGCCGTGGTGTTGATGCGGTGTCCTGTGTCTGTGCGTGGTGATGGCCGTGGTGTTGACATGGGGCGTCCTGTGTCTGCGTGGTGATGGCCGTGGTATTGACACGGGATGTCCTGTATCTGCGTGTGCTGATGGACAATGGTGTTGACACGGGGCGTCCTGTGTCTGCGTGTATTGATGGCTGTGGTGCTGATTATAAGTATGTGTTGATTAGAAGTAACTTTTCCCACTGTGTGATTTGACTTTACATTCTTTATTAAGTTGCAGTGTGGTTGAACTTGGCAGTTTGTTGCTTCGTCACGTGTGTGTGCCAGTCTTCCCTGCCTTGCAGGACACTCACTGAGCACCCGCCGTGTCCCAGGCGCTGTTTCAGGGTCCGGGGAGGACACATCAGAGACAGTGCAGAAGGGCACTTGAGCTCGCATTGCAGAAGCCTTCACCTACTCTTTTTTTTTTCTTTTTAAAGATTTGTTAATTTATTTGAAAGTTACAGATGAAGAGGCAGAGAGAGAGATTTTCCAACTGCTGGTTCACACCCCAAATGGCCACAGTGGCGGGAGCTGGGCCGATCCGAAACCAGGAGCCAGGAGCTTCTGGGTCTCACGTGGGTGCAGGGGCCCAAGCCCTTGGGCCATCTTCCACTGCTTTCCCAGGCCACAGCAGAGCTGGATTGTTAGTGGAGCAGCCGGGACTTGAACTGGCGCCATCTAGGATGCTGGCGCTGCAGGTGGAGGCTTAACCTACTATGCCACGGTGCTGGCCCCTTAACTACTCTGATTTCATGAAAATATCCACCTGTATTTTTTTCCTAAGAATGTGTAAGTTTTGCATTTTCATTTATAGATTATTAATCTTCCTGGACTTTGTTTTTTACATGGTGTGAAATAAGAAGTGCGTTTTTTTTTTTTTTATGAGTAAGCAGTTATCCCAGCTCCATTAGTGATTGACAAATTATTTCTTTGCCATTTTCATGTCATCTGTGTTGACTGCCAAGCTCTGCATTTGTGTGGGTTTGTTTCTGTGTCTGTTTTGTTTATTGGTATATTTCTCTATCCTTGAATTTATATACATTCTTGTTTTTTAAAGATTTATTTATATATGTTAGAGAAAGAGAGACAGAGAGATCTGGCCAGAATGACCTGGGCTAGGCCAGGCCAAAACCAAGAGCCGGATTCTTCTTCCCTTCTCCCAGATGGGTGCAGGGGCCCAAGCACCTGGGCCATCCTCACTGCTTTCCCAGGTGCGTTAGCAGGGAGCTGGATCAGAAGTGGAGCAGCTGGGACTTGAGCTGGTGTTGCAGGCTGTGGCTTTAACCCCCTGTGCCACAGTGCTGGTCTACATTCTTTTTTTTTTTTTTTTTAAGATTTATTTCATTTATTTGAAAGACAGAGTTACAGAGAGAGGTAGAGACAGAGAGAGGTCTTCTATTCGCTGGTTCCCTAGATGCTCCCTAGATGGCCGCAATGGCCAGAGCTGCGTTGATCCGAAGCCAGCTTGGGTCTTGGGTCATCTGCTGCTGCTGTCCCAGGCCATAGCAGAGAGCTGGATCAGAAGAGGCACATCCGGGACTTGAACTGGCACCCATATGGGATGCCGATGCTTCAGGCCAGGGCTTTAACCCGCTGCACCACAGTGCTGGCCCCTATACTACATTCTTAATTACTGTAGCCTAGTAGTAACTTTTGATATCACTGGTCTCCCCATATAACTTTTTTTTTTCAAAACTGGGTGGCCCGTTCTTAGTCCTTACTTCTGCGTGCAGGTTTGAGAATCAGCTGAGCTGGGAGTCTTGGTGGTGCCTGCCTTCTGCTTTCTGGGCTGCCGTTAGCTGTGCAGGGTAAAATCTTGCTGCGTAGCTGGTTGCTTGCAGTTTTTTAACGCTGTGTTCCTTGAACTTCCCTTTGCAGGTTCTTGTTTCCTCCCTCCATTTTCTAAAGCACCAGCTCTCTGCTGGTGGCGGCGTTGTGGGCGTGTGCAGTAATTTAACCTGTCCTCCGCAGACAGACTCGTAGACTCGGGCCTGCCTTTTGGTCCTGCAGCTGCACTCAAACATTGCAGGTCGTCGGTGGCAGAGCAGACGTTGTGTAGCTTATTTTCTGACTTCCCAAGCCTGCCCTCTTCTGTTTCCACATTGCGTGAGTGGCTTTGACCAAGAGTCTGCTCTGTGCCTCTCAGGAAGCCACGGGCTGGAGTCGGCAGTAAACCTCGGTGCTGTCCGTGGTGTATGTAGAGAAAACTTTAACAATTTTTCTTAAAGATTTATTTATTTATTTGAAAGGCAGAGTTGAAGAGAGAGAGAGAGAGAGAGAGAAGTCTTCCATCTGCTTGTTCACTCCCCAGATGGCCGCAGTGGCCAGAGCCGCGCCGATCCGAAACCGGGAGCCAGGAGTGTCTTCTGGGTCTCCCACGCAGGTGCAGGAGCCCAAGGACTTGGGCCATCTACCACTGCTTTCCCAGGCCATAGCAGAGAGCTGGATCGGAAGTGGAGCAGCCAGGACTCGAACCAGTGCCCATATGAGATGCCGGCACTGCAGGTGGTGGCTTTACCCACTATGCCACAGCGCCAGCCCCAAAGATTTTTTAAAAATGTGATATCCTGGAGACGTGTGTGGTGAGGCCGCCAGACGGCCGAGATGTGGAGTGAGCGAGCCTGAAGCAGCTCTCTGCACACTTGACCGTGGGAGGGTAGGAAGGGAAGACCGGCAGATCTGTGGAGTTGGCTTTTTTCTTTTGGTCACTGGGTCTTCTGTGAGAGGCTGAGTTGGCCCCTTCTGTAATGGAATCTGTTCTTCTTCTTTCTAGCCGCCGCCAGGCAGTGTGAAAATGCACAGTGCACCCAGCACGCAGCCCGCGATCATGAAGCCGACCGAGGAGCACCCCGCTTACACGCAGATCGCCAAGGTCAGTCTCCGTGCGGTCACTCTGTGCTGTGTTCTCATTTCTCAGCTCACTTTTGGATCCGTCTTAGCTTTCTGTCTGTCCGTACCTGCTCCTCTTGGCCAGTTTATACCATGTGCTTTTTGTTGTAATTACTGAATTCATTTATCATCTTGGGGTGCAGTACCCTAACAGTGACAGGCTGACACAGTAACCGATGTTGCTGGGAGCCACGGACAGTGAGGGGGTGAGGGTGCATCCGGACACAGTGCTCGTGAACAGATACTGGCGTCAGGTGAGAGCACGCGGAGGTGCAGACTGGGATTTCTTGACTGCGTCTTTATTTCACTCTGTTTGTGCCTTGGACGACGTTACAAAGCCCTCTTGTGTTTGACCCAGTTTGTAGGGCCCAGTTCACTCCCCGTTTTTTCTTTTTGTCCATTGCCCTCAGCTCTCTCCCCTGCCCTCATTCCTGGCTCTCGGTGAGGCACAGAGGTTGCCCCACGCGGGACTCAGACCGCAGTCTGAGAGCAGTGGCCTCTGTTGCCATGGGCTCAGTGTTTCCACGGGGGCTTTTCCCACCCAGGAGACCAGTAGATCCCCGCTGTGTTTTCTGAACCCACTCTGCAGAGTGTCTGTGGATTTTTTAGGTCAGTCGAGCAAGGCTTTGCTCGCGCAGAGCAGGGAGGCGGCGCCGGCGCCCTGTCCCCCTGACCTGCTCACCGGCTGCCTCTGTCTGTCTAGGAGCACGCCTTGGCCCAGGCCGAGCTGCTGAAGCGCCAAGAGGAGCTGGAGCGGAAAGCTGCGGAGTTAGACCGTCGGGAGAGGGAAATGCAGAACCTCAGTCAGCACGGTAGTACCCTCGGACGGTTGGGGGGTGCGCTGCCCGGCTGCGGGACTGGCCGGGGGTGACGCTGTGCCGGTTGCAGGGGGCTTGGCCGGTGGGGGGGGGGGGACACTGCGCCGGCTGAGGGGCTCGGCCAGGGGGTGATGCTGCACCGGCTGCAGGGGGCTCACTGGTGGGTGATGCTGCACCGGCTGCAGGGGGCTCACTGGTGGGTGATGCTGCGCCGGCTGAGGGGCTCGGCCAGGGGGTGACGCTGCACCGGCTGCAGGGGGCTTGCTGGTGGGTGACGCTGTGCCGGCTGAGGGGCTCGGCCCGGGGGTGACGCTGCACTGGCTGCAGGGGGCTCGCTGGTGGGGGACGCTGCGCCGGCTGCAGGCTGCTCGGCCGGTGGTGGAGCACTCCTCTGTGCAGGTGGCAGGTCCCTGTGGGCACTGCGCTTCTCCCTGGTGGGGACAGGGCAGTGCTCCCCTCCTGGGGAGTGTGGGGGGTGTGAGCTGTGGGCTGCACTTGTGAAATCACACGCTGGAGTGCGTCCTCCGTGTGATGCTCTTGATTGACTCGGGCCAGCGTCAGAGCCTCCACAGGTACCGTGCACGTGAGAACCGGCTGTGTGTCCCACGGGGTCTGTTCAGGCTGTGACGGCAGGCGTCGGCTCGCAGCCCCTGGGGATGGGCCCTGGGAGGCGGAGTCAGCCGCTGTAGGCCTGTCTGGGTCCTGCGCAGGGGCATCCAGGGAGAATGTGTGGGTCTAGGCCGCACAGGGCTACCTGCCCCGGGCGATCTTACGGCATCAGACACAATCCCTGGGGGAGAAACTGACGGGTTTCTCGGCACCTGTAGCTCAACCCGCCCTGGTTGCTGGCACTAACACGAGGTTCTCCCGCGAGCGCGGCTTTGGGATGGGGGGGGTAGTATAGGTGGGAGCTACCACAGGCACAGTGCGCTGGTGAGTTTCGGTCTTTGCACCTCAAAGCAGCTGTTGCCCCTGTGCCCTGGGAGAGGTTGAGTGAGTGGCGTGCGGCCGCCCCGCGTCTGGCTTCCTCCTCCCCGTTCTCCGCTGCACACACACGCGCGAGGCTGTGTGGAGACTGTGCTGTGATCCCCGGCGCGGGAGACGTGCTGTGCAGTGTGGGTCATGAGGGGTAGAAGCCAGAATGAACGGCCTCGGGTGCCGTCTCTACCCTCTGTTTTCCTGCTCTGACTTCCTGCTGTGTTTTTAACTTTTAGTTTCCCCAGTCTTCGCAGGCTGGTTTCCTGGAGGGCCGCCCGGCTGTGTCCTCACAGTTAGAGACGCTCTTCTCCACATCTGCGAGGGAGCTAGGATTCTTCAGCCTCCTTCTCGGAGCTTTTTTGTGTTTTCTCCGAGTTGGGCGGTTTTCCTTCCTGGGTCCTGTGCGCATCGCGTTCTTCCAGACTTTGAGATTCCAGATTTGACTCTTGGGCTTTGACTGAATCTTTGTTTCTTCCTGGAGTTGACAGACGACGTGAGCGACTCAGGAGCTGGTCTTCCTCTCCGCGTGGGTTAGGGCTTGCGGCAGGGTCGCCTCTGAGGCGCGAGGACGCCGGGGCCGCTGACGCCGGCCGTGAGGCCCGTGGGACGAGCAGACCGTGTCTGCGCTTCGTTCACGCTGCTCGCGTCTCCTCCACGGAAGTGGTCCTGCCGAGCCTGCTGGGAGCCCATCCGGCAAGATTATTTTACCGTCTGTCGTTCTCTCTAGTGATGTTTTGAGAAGATTTTTTTTTTAATAAGTACAAAGCTTGGCTTTCCAAGTGGTGGGAGTGTAGCGATACAGTGTCCTTTTTAAAATTATGAAACAAAAACATAAACACGAAATGCATTTATTGTGGTGTGAATAACATTTTCCTTCTAATTTCAGGCAGAAAAAATAATTGGCCGCCTCTGCCTGCCGGCTTTCCCGTGGGGCCGTGTTTCTACCAGGACTTTTCCGTGGACATCCCCGTGGAGTTCCAGAAGACGGTGAAGCTCATGTACTACTTGTGGATGTGTGAGTACGGAGCAGGTCCCGCGCTCCCTCAGCCCCTCCTCCTCCGCCAGGGTGCACAGTGCGGCCGTCACCGTGTTCTGCACACAGAGTAATGACTGTGATTGTTCGAGGCGAATCGTGTTGTTTGAATACTCGAACACGATCCTGTATGGGACACACTGTCCTTGGGTGAGGATCAGTATCAAGAACTGGCATTTTTTTGAGGAAGTGACAGCTTCTTTGTCACATGGGTAGAATTTTCTAATAATCCTTTTTTTCTTGAAAGATGCTATCTAAGCATCATTTGCTTCGAAAGAATCACACACACCATTTTCGTGTTGAGGAAGCGCATTTTAAAACTTGTTAAATGTAGGCATTGTGGCTGTTTTTAAAAAGCAGCATGACATATTGTAATACTATAATTTGTTAATCGATTGGAGCCAAGTTTGCTTCATTGTCACATGGTCATGAATACTGTGATGGACAGCACCTCGCTGATGCAGGACGTTTTCCTGAACAGAGAGGGGCCGTGCGTTCTAGGCTGTGCTGCTCAGGTCGCTGTGCGTAGTCCCGGCGCTGGAATGCAGACGAAACGTCAGCCTGTGAGCGGCCCTGCGCAGCCTGGCTGTTTGCACACAGACTGCCACCCACTCCCGGTGTTGTTTTTCCAGCAAGGGCCCCAACCTGGCTTGGCATGGTCACATCGGTGAGGGAGGTGCTGATGGGTGGTTTGTGGGGTGCATTTGTGCTTCTAGTGATTGGTGAGACCCATTGCCGTACCCCACAAATAGATGAGAGCCTTTCTGTCAAAATCTTGGAGGTGTATTCTTCTTATTTTAAAAATAAGTTAATTTATTCATTTGAGAGATGGACGGCCACACACGAGATCCGTCCACTGGATCACTGCTGAAGTGCCTGTGACGGCCAGGGCTGGTCCAGGCTGCAGCCAGTGCTGGACGCTCAACCCAGGGCTCCCACCTGGGTGGTGTGAAGCCAGGCACTCGTGACCGCTGTGTGTCTCCAGGCTGTGCATTGGCAGGGAGCTGGAGTCAGCAGGGAGCCAGGACTTGAGCCAGACACTGTCCTGGGGATGCAGCTGCCCCACAGCCTCTGCCACATGACGGCCTGCAGGACCAGGCCTCACTTACGTGCAGTTACTTTGGTCCAAGAGAAGTGATTCCTGGTGGATAGCACTGTTGGAAACTCTTACATCTAGTTACTTTTTAAAGATTTGGTTCTTGATCCAGTATCTTTTATCAAATCTCCAGCCTCAATAATCAATATTTTTGGGGTCAAAGGTATGGAGCGAGCTTTCAGCTGAGCAGTTATGGGGACACCTGCCTTCCGTATCCGAGTGGTGATTCAGGTCCTGGCTCTGCTCCCGGCTGTAGCTGCCTGCTCGTGTGTGCCCTGGGCATAGCAGGCTGTGGCTCAAGAGCCGCATCTCCACCACACATGTGGGATTCTCGGATTGGATACCTCACCTGCGCTTGGGCTTGGCTCAGCTTGGCCCTGGTGTGGCATGCCGTCTCTCTCCCCCAGTAAATGAGGCACATGCCAACAACTCATTTTAAATAATCAATCTGTTATATGTGCATTTATATTTATATATGTATATCTTTTACATGGTATCAGTTGGCCCAGCATTTTAGATTTTTTTTTTTGTGAAGAAAATTGTTGGAAGAAAATTGTACAAGGAATTGAGTAAATCTAGATAGGCTGGGGTAGTTAATTGTAGCTAAGTCATAGGTTACTCTGCCCCGGAGGATTGTTTGGAAGTAGCTCTGTTTTGTCATGGAAATGCGTTTCCCTTCTGGGCCAGTGTGGTGGTGCTGCAGGCTACCCTGGCGTCCCTGGTTGCAGTGCCCTTTCTAGTCCTGGCTACTCTTTGCTTTCTTTTTTTTTTAAAGATTTATTTTATTTATTTAAAAGGCAGAGCTACAGAGACAGGAGGAGAGGGCGAGATCTTCCATCCACTGGTTCAATCCCAGACGGCCGCAGTGGCCAGTGGCTGGAGCTGGATCGGAAGTGAAGCAGCAGGGACTTGAACCGGTGCCCATGTGGGATGCCACACTGCCGGCCCCACCCAGCTTCCTGTTGATGCCCTTGAGAAGGCAGCAGAGGGTGCCAGAGTGCCTGGGTCCCTGCCACCCGGAGCCGGCAGAGGACCTGGCTTCTGGCTTGGGCCTGGCCCAGCCCTGGCTGCTGTGACTGGGGAGTGAACCTGAAGATGGAAGTCCTCCCTCCCCCTCCCCCTCCCCCTCTCCCTCTCTTTCTGTCATTCTGCCTTTCAAATAATGAATACGGAAGTGAATAAATCTGTGAAGAGAGAAACATCCACCTTGGGGCCCCTTAAAAATAGCGGACATTCTCCCTGGTGTTCCGGTGGCGGATCTGTGACCCGTGTGAAAGAGGCCGCAAGGAGCCAGTTAGGTTTGTGTGTTGAAGGGAGGAGGGGGGGTTGAGTGCCAGCTCAGTCGTGGCGTGCGGGCTCCTGTGTTCCCTCAGGAAGCGTCCCTGCTGTTGGCCGCCTGCGAGCTGTATCCTTATGGGAGAGCCTGACACGAATTGAGGATTGACCCTGTGCGTATCGCAGCGCAGATAGCGGCATCCACTCCCCACGCTGCGAGCCAGCTCTGTCCTTTGGTTTTGTAGATGGGGAAGCCCGCGCTTAGGGAGTTGGTGTGACTTGCCCAGCAGTATCCCACGAGAAAGACTGGGTTGGATAGCTTGACTTTGGAAGTCAGGCCTGTATTTGCTCATTACAGCTCCTGCTCAGCACCAAAATGAACACATAACTTAAGGCTGAATATGATTAAGGTCTGATCCTTGCTCAAAGCAAGTAATTTATCCCATAAACTAAGTGGGGCAGTTTGAAATATCACCATGGAATGAGTCTCCACCTTCTTGAATGTACTCTTGAATTTAAAGATGAAGAAAAGTGTGCGGGCGTTGTGGCCCAGCAGTTAATGCAGCTCCTGGGAGGCCCACACCCACGTCACTGCCAGTCCTGCTCTCCAGTCCAGTCCTGCCAGCGCCAGCACTGGGCGGCAGGTGTGGT
The DNA here is from genome assembly GCA_949820135.1 of Sylvilagus floridanus. Lineage (NCBI taxonomy): Eukaryota > Metazoa > Chordata > Mammalia > Lagomorpha > Leporidae > Sylvilagus > Sylvilagus floridanus. The sequence goes on from OX463246.1 coordinate 2,684,103, forward strand.
GTTCAGGTGCGCAGGATGCTGGCATGCCATGGCTCACCAGGGTCGTTCTTGGCTCCCAGCCCTGGCTGCTGGGGGCGTTTGGGGAGTGAACCAGCCTATTGAAGATCTGTCTCTCTGCCTTTTAAATGAATGAATAAATAAATCCTAACACCGAAAACCTTAAAGGGAAAAAAGAAGCCAGCTATGTTGGAGACCACTGGGTGCAGGAGGTGACACTGAGCTGTCAGCTGTCTGGTGTAACGCACAGTGCATCGTGCGGTGTGTGCAGAGCTGTGCTCCCAACACCAGGTCTGGGTGCGCAGGCCACGAACGCACAGGGGCCTTCCCCTGGGGCTGTCAGTGCAGAGCCTGCTCACTCAGGCTGGGCTGGAATCAGCCACGCACAGTCACACGTGTCACACTGACATGCACAGTCATGCGTGTCACACTGCCTCAGTCACACGTGTCACACTGCCTCACACAGTCACGCGTGTCACACTGCATCACAGTCATGTGTGTTACATTGCCTCACAGTCACACGTGTCACACGCCATGCACAGTCACGTGTGTCACAGTGCCTCACAAGTTACATCTGTCACACTGCCTCACACAGTCACGTGTGTCACATGCCATGTACAATCACACATGTCACAAACCATGCACAGTCACGCATGTCACACTGCCTCACAAGTCACGCGTGTCACACTGCCTCACAAGTTACATGTGTCACACTGCCTCACACAGTCACATGTGTCACACTGCCTCACACAGTCACATGTGTCACACTGCCTCACAAGTCACGCGTGTCACACTGCCGCACACAGTCACGCGTGTCACACTGCCTCGCCTCTGCGTGAGTGGACACCTATCCGTGAGGAGCTCTGGTCATATTAGTCTTCCCTGGGGTACAGTCACATGTGTCACACTGCCTCGCACACAGTCACGCGTGTCACACTGCCTCGCCTCTGCGTGAGTGGACACCTATCCGTGAGGAGCTCTGGTCATATTAGTCTTCCCTGGGGTACAGTCACATGTGTCACACTGCCTCGCACACAGTCACGCGTGTCACACTGCTCTGCCTCTGCGTGAGTGGACACCTATCAGTGAGGAGCTCTGGTCATATTAGTCTTCCCTGGGGTACAGTCACATGTGTCACACTGCCTCACACTCAGTCACGTGTGTCACATGCCATGCACAATCACACATGTCACAAGCCATGCACAGTCACACGTGTCACACTGCCTCAGTCACACGTGTCACACTGCCTCACAGTCACATGTGTCACACTGCCTCACACTCACACAGTCACGTGTGTCACATGCCATGCACAGTCACACATGTCACACTGCCTCACAAGTCACACGTGTCACACTGCCTCACAAGTCACACATGTCACACTGCCTCACAAGTCACGCGTGTCACACTGCCTCACAAGTCACGTGTGTCACACTGCCTCACAAGTCACACATGTCACACTGCCTCGCACACAGTCACGCGTGTCACACTGCCTCACACACAGTCACGCGTGTCACACTGCCTCGCCTCTGCGTGAGTGGACACCTATCCGTGAGGAGATCTGGTCATATTAGTCTTCCCTGGGGTACAGTCACATGTGTCACACTGCCTTGCACACAGTCACGCGTGTCACACTGCTTTGCCTCTGCGTGAGTGGACACCTGTCAGTGAGGAGCTCTGGTCATATTAGTCTTCCCTGGGGTACAGTCACGCGTGTCACACTGCCGCACACAGTCACGCGTGTCACACTGCCTCGCCTCTGCGTGAGTGGACACCTATCCGTGAGGAGCTCTGGTCATATTAGTCTTCCCTGGGGTACAGTCACATGTGTCACACTGCCTCGCACACAGTCACGCATGTCACACTGCCGCACACAGTCACGCGTGTCACACTGCCTCGCCTCTGCGTGAGTGGACACCTATCCGTGAGGAGCTCTGGTCATATCAGTCTTCCCTGGGGTACAGTCACATGTGTCACACTGCCTCACACAGTCACGCGTGTCACACTGCCTCGCCTCTGCGTGAGTGGACACCTATCCGTGAGGAGCTCTGGTCATATCAGTCTTCCCTGGGGTACAGTCACATGTGTCACACTGCCTCACACTCACACAGTCACGCGTGTCACACTGCCTCGCACAGTCACGCGTGTCACACTGCCTCGCCTCTGCAGGAGTGGAAACCTATCAGTGAGGAGCTCTGGTCATATTAGTCTTCCCTGGGGTACAGTCACACATGTCACACTGCCTCACAGTCACGCGTGTCACACTGCCTCACACAGTCACGCGTGTCACACTGCCTCACACAGTCACATGTGTCACACTGCCTCGCACACAGTCACGCGTGTCACACTGCTTTGCCTCTGCGTGAGTGGACATCTATCAGTGAGGAGCTCTGGTCATATTAGTCTTCCCTGGGGTACAGTCACATGTGTCACACTGCCTCGCACACAGTCACGCGTGTCACACTGCCTCGCCTCTGTGTGAGTGGACACCTATCCGTGAGGAGCTCTGGTCGTATTAGTCTTCCCTGGGGTACAGTCACATGTGTCACACTGCCTCACAAGTCACATGTGTCACACTGCCTCGCACACAGTCACGCGTGTCACACTGCTTTGCCTCTGCGTGAGTGGACACCTGTCCGTGAGGAGCTCTGGTCATATCAGTCTTCCCTGGGGTACAGTCACGCGTGTCACACTGCCTCACAGTCACGCGTGTCACACTACCTCGCCTCTGCGTGAGTGGACACCTATCCGTGAGGAGCTCTGGTCATATCAGTCTTCCCTGGGGTACAGTCACATGTGTCACACTGCCTCACAGTCACGCGTGTCACACTGCCTCACAGTCACGCGTGTCACACTGCCTCGCCTCTGTGTGAGTGGACACCTATCCGTGAGGAGCTCTGGTCATATCAGTTTTCCCTGGGGTACAGTCACATGTGTCACACTGCCTCACACAGTCACGCGTGTCACACCGCTTTGCCTCTGCGTGAGTGGACACCTATCAGTGAGGAGCTCTGGTCATATTAGTCTTCCCTGGGGTACAGTCACATGTGTCACACTGCCTCACAAGTCACATGTGTCACACTGCCTCACAAGTCACGCGTGTCACACTGCCTCACACACAGTCACGCGTGTCACACTACCTCGCCTCTGCGTGAGTGGACACCTATCCGTGAAGAGCTCTGGTCATATCAGTCTTCCCTGGGGTACAGTCACATGTGTCACACTGCCGCACACAGTCACGCGTGTCACACTGCCTCACAGTCACGCGTGTCACACTGCCTCGCCTCTGTGTAAGTGGACACCTATCCGTGAGGAGCTCTGGTCATATTAGTCTTCCCTGGGGTACAGTCACATGTGTCACACTGCCTCACAAGTCACACATGTCACACTGCCTCACAAGTCACGTGTGTCACACTGCCTCACAAGTCACACGTGTCACACTGCCTCACAAGTCACACATGTCACACTGCCTCACAAGTCACGCGTGTCACACTGCCTCACAAGTCACGCGTGTCACACTGCCTCGCACACAGTCACGCGTGTCACACTGCCTCGCCTCTGCGTGAGTGGACACCTATCCGTGAGGAGCTCTGGTCATATCAGTCTTCCCTGGGGTACAGTCACGTGTGTCACACTGCCTCACAAGTCACGCGTGTCACACTGCCTCACAAGTCACACGTGTCACACTGCCTCACAAGTCACACATGTCACACTGCCTCACAAGTCACGCGTGTCACACTGCCTCACAAGTCACGCGTGTCACACTGCCGCACACAGTCACGCGTGTCACACTGCCTCGCCTCTGCGTGAGTGGACACCCATCCGTGAGGAGCTCTGGTCATACTAGTCTTCCCTGGGGTACAGTCACACATGTCACACTGCCTCACAAGTCACGCGTGTCACACTGCCTCACAGTCACGCGTGTCACACTGCCTCGCATACAGTCACGCGTGTCACACTGCCTCGCACACAGTCACGCGTGTCACACTGCCTCGCCTCTGCGTGAGTGGACACCTATCCGTGAGGAGCTCTGGTCATATCAGTCTTCCCTGGGGTACAGTCACATGTGTCACACTTCCTCGCACACGTCACGCGTGTCACACTGCTTTGCCTCTGTGTGAGTGGACACCTGTCAGTGAGGAGCTCTGGTCATATTAGTCTTCCCTGGGGTACAGTCACATGTGTCACACTTCCTCGCACACGTCACGCGTGTCACACTGCTTTGCCTCTGTGTGAGTGTACACCTATCCGTGAGGAGCTCTGGTCATATCAGTCTTCCCTGGGGTACAGTCACATGTGTCACACTGCCGCACACAGTCACGCGTGTCACACTGCCTCGCCTCTGCGTGAGTGGACACCTATCCGTGAGGAGCTCTGGTCATATTATCTTCCCTGGGGTACAGTCACATGTGTCACACTGCCGCACACAGTCACGCGTGTCACACTGCTTTGCCTCTGTGTGAGTGGACACCCATCCGTGAGGAGCTCTGGTCATATTAGTCTTCCCTGGGGTACAGTCACATGTGTCACACTGCCTCACAGTCACGCGTGTCACACTGCTTTGCCTCTGCGCGAGTGGACACCTATCCGTGAGGAGCTCTGGTCATATCAGTCTTCCCTGGGTTACAGTCACACGTGTCACACTGCCTCACACAGTCACGCGTGTCACACTGCTTTGCCTCTGTGTGAGTAGACACCCATCCGTGAGGAGCTCTGGTCATATTAGTCTTCCCTGGGGTACAGTCACATGTGTCACACTGCCTCACACAGTCACGCGTGTCACATGCCTCACAGTCACGCGTGTCACACTGCCTCGCCTCTGCGTGAGTGGACACCCATCAGTAAGGAGCTCTGGTCGTATCAGTCTTCCCTGGGGTACAGCTGGGGCTCAGTGATCATGCTTGTTGGTTATAATGAAAACGTTCAGAAAAAAGTTTTGAGAGCGAGATTACATAAAATACATTGATAATTTTTCATCTTAGAATTTTGTGCACTGTGAAATGTGTGCGGGATCTGCCAGACGTGCGTGAGGCATGCACTGGTCTTTCGATTCCGTTTTCCTGCAGACTGCTGAAGCACGCCATCCCACACGCACATTCTGCTCTCTTCCCCTAATGAGTCGGTGGGTGACCCTCAGAACCACTGCTCTGGAGGCTGGGATCAAGTAGGAACGCGGTTAGCCTGCGGAACTCCCAGGCAGCTGGACGCTGCTGAGTCCTTGGGGGCCACTTCATGGTCTCGTCTGTTTGCAGCCTTCTTTGAGGGGCAGGGTTGTGAGTCAGGGCATCAGAGAGCCTGGGGCTCCCTGCTGGGATGGAGTGATGTGAGAGTCTCCCTGGAACTGTGGCTGGCGGAGCCCTGCAGCCCCCCAGTGGGAAGCGGGAAGTCCTGGGCTCAGCGATTGCTGTCACGCATCCTCTCCCCCCCCACCTCTGGGGCTCTTCCCTCCCCTACGCTCAGTGATCACTGTCACGCATCCCCGCCCTGCTCTGGGACTCGTCCCTCCCCGAGGGTCTGTGATTGCTGTCATGCATCCCCTCACCCCCACCCCCCACCCCCGCCTCTGGGGAAGTCCCCGACGTGGGCTCTGTGATTGCTGTCAAGCATCCCGGCCCCCCAGCCCTGCTCTGGGGCTCGTCTCTCCCCTATGCTCAGTGATCACTGTCATGCATCCATGCATCCCCCCACCCCCCGCCCCACCTCTAGGGCTCGCCCCTCCCCGAGGCTCTGTTGGTCAGAGGAGAGAGACTCCCAGCTCTCCCGGGTATGGTTCTGTCCTGTTTCGTGCTGATTTTTCTCGATTCATGAAGCAATTTTAACATCTGTTCTTACTGTGTGTTGAGGTTTTTATTCACCCTCAATGAGTGTTTCATTCGTTAACCTTCGTTCAGGTAGTGTTTGCTTGGCATATTTTTATTGTATTGATAATTTACCTTCAGCATTACTTTGACTTTGTAAAGAATTCGTTCCCAGTGATTCAGCGTGTGAGTACGTTTTTAACAATCCTTACAAGAAGGTCTTCTCACTAAGGGGTGATGGGCCTTGGGGTCCTAGTGTTTCTGCTGGTTTTCCTAGCAGGTTCCTTTGGGACCTGGAATCAAGAGACCTGCGCGTGTCCTTCTCAGAGGGAAGCCTTGGTCTGCTCTTCTCTGGTTGGGTGCAGAGTTCTCCATGGAGAGGAGAGGCCGCAGAATTCTGGGAAACAGGGCGTGTATGAGAACTCGGGTTCCTGTGTATGTTTTGTTTTCAAACCGAGTGAGAAACAGCAGTGTTTTTGAAAAATTCTAAGTGGAAATGTGGAGGACACCTTTCCTCTTAGGAGTTTTTCTTGATTATAGTTTGCTGAATGAATCCACGTGCTGAATGTAAGCTTTTCTCTCTGTTCTTTTGTGATCCCACAGTCCACGCTGTGACACTGTTTCTGAATATCTTCGGCTGCTTGGCCTGGTTTTGTGTTGACCCCACGCGAGGAGTTGATTTTGGATTGAGTATCCTGTGGTTCTTGCTTTTCACTCCTTGCTCATTTGTCTGTTGGTACAGACCACTGTACGGAGCTTTCAGGTAACATGTGTGTGATTTAAAATGTGCTCTTTAAAGTCTTCGCAGTAAATAATTGTGACATTTCATTAACGTTTTGAAAAGCTGTGTAACATCCCTTGAGAGAAGTCCAGTATAGTTTGCCTGTGTATTCGTTGGGTTTTGTAAGTCACGAGCTCTCGTTCTTTTATCCTACTTATAAAAATGATCAAACGTGAGCATTGTAGAAGGGGAAAGAGAATGTCTTAGATCTTAACTTCTGTAAAAAGATGATTCCATGGGATAAACTTGACTCTAAGGAAAATCTTGCTTTCCACCCCCCAGCTCCAGAATCACAATTGGCGATTATGGTCTTAATTTTTGAATGAATGTAGATGAGGTAAATTTTCACCCAGCGACTTAATAATTACGTTCTGTGTAAATTTATTTTGGCTATAAGGTTTAGTATAACAACCTTGTGTAGCGTATTTTAATCAGTGGTTAGGAATAGCATTCCCTAAATGCATGTTTTATGGGTAATTAATAGATGTTGGGGACAAAAATAGTTTATTAGCTTTCATGAGTTTGAAAGTGGGAAGATGACAGACTTAGGAAGGTTTCTTAATTTCGGAATTTCTCAGACTCGTACTGCCCAGTGTGCTTTGTCATGTGACCCTGTGGTCTTGCCTTCCTGGGAAGCACGTGTGAAACTATAGGTTTAAGAGAAAGTCTTCAAGGAATTGGAATGTGCACCACACCTGCCCCTTGTCCTGAGTAGAGTGAGGCGCATGGTGGATGGGGGGTCAGGAGGGTGTGGAACAGAAGTGAAGGGAGGACTGTAGGCACTTTGGAGAGAAGGGAGCGACAACAGGAGTGACTGGTTAGGGACAGCGTGGGGGGAGCAGGGGCCAGGAGGCGTGAACCTCTGGAGAGTGGGGGCTTGCTCGTCCAGGAGTGTGGCTGGAGGGGAGCCCTGCGTGGTGTCAGAAGGGAGGGCTCCCTGCCCCAGAGGGCGGCTCCCCAGTCCGCCGCCCAGCCTCTGCGCACTTACGTCCGTCCTGTCACCAGTGAGTGACACAGGTGGCCCAGATGGGGCTGTCGTTATGAGACTTTTCTTCAAAGGTGGAGACGCGAGACTTTGGCTTTTAAATCTTCTGCTACTTAGAGAACAAGCTACTGAAAGCCAGCTTTCTGCGCGTCCCTTGAAGTCCCTTGGTGCCTTTCTTTGGCAGTTAAGATTAGAATTCTTGGTAGGACATTTTTAGTTCTGACATTGTTGAGTCCCTAGGCCACGTTCTCGTCGCAGACTTAGCATCAGTTACCAGGTGCAGAGCAGAGCTGGGAGGAACACCCGTCAGAGGGAAAGTCGGGGAAAGTGTGGACGTCACCAGTGGGCCTCCCTTTGGCTGTGCCCATCCTGCAGAGATGAACCCGAGACACACGTGTTCGGGAGTGTTTTACAGAGCTGTTCCCAGTGCAGTTAACATGGAGTTACCACGGACATGTTTTAGAAAGATTGGACTGTTCTTAACTTTGTGTTTCTACAAACCACTTAGCAATATGCGATTAGGTAATTGTTGCCAGGTAAATAGTGACGACGTAAAGATTAGCTACAAGAAGCATCAGGTAAGTAATTGTCAGGCACACGTTAGGTAATTACCAGTGAGGTGGCCTTGTCGGTCGGGAGCGAGCTGAGTTTCCTGGCCGCCTCGCTCAGTCTGTGTCGTTCTGGTCAAAGGCGGTGACACCTGCCAGGTCGGGCATTGGTGAGGTTAGCGTTAGCAGAATCCGGGAGAGGAGCAGAGATTGGGCACGACCTCCCTCTGTTCGGCTCCATTGTTTACTTTGGGTGATCTGTAAGTGAATTCTGATTGGTTACACGGTACATTTTATTTCCTTGAGTGAGTTGTTCTCATGTGACCTGGTCTGAGCCCAGGACTAAGGACGGACTTAGACTAAGGTGTCCATTGTGTTGCAGATAAAACGGAACTTAGACTGCCTCGTCTGATACTGTGTTTTAAGGAGTTTTGTGTCTTTCATGTTTAATGCGTTTATGTATTAATCTCTGGCTCCTTACATCTGCTGCTTGCTGTACTAAACTTGGACTTCATTCTCTCTTCTTTCAGATGAATCTTTCATACACTCTTACTATTTTCTCCCTTTCCTCAGTACGCATCTGCTGGCAGTGACCTCCCTCAGTTTCTGTTAGACTGAAGACGCCGTCGGGTCGTGTCCGTTTTTGGTTACTGCGTGGTTTAGGCTCGGCGTGCCGGCTAAGTTCATACAGTGCACCAGCGCCGGCGGATGCCCTTTCCTCTGTTTTCTGTTGATAAGTTGGCCGTTTGCCTCGATAATACTTTCTCTCTTTCCTTTTTTTATTTTTTTTTTAAGGAAATGTCTTTTACCTTGGGTAGTTTTAAAGATTTCCTTTTTGTGGTTTTCAGTATTTTTCTTTGTATTAATTCTGTAGACTTCTTGGTTTTATAGGTTGATTCTTTTTTAGCGGTTTAGAAAGAACTTGACATTGTTTCTTGAGACACCGTTTCTGTATCTTTCTCTCTTGCAGCTTGAGTTCACATAAATTAGACCTTTTCATTCTCTTATGTAACTTTAATACATTTTCTAGTTTTTCTTACCGAGGTTTCAGTTAGAATGTTTTCTGTTGACCTGTCTTCTCTCTCTTTAATCCTTTCTTCGGTATTATCTAGTCTGAAGTTAAACTCATATATTGCATTCTTTTTTTTTTTTTTTAAGTTTTATTTATTTATTTGAAAGTCAGAGTTACACAGGGAGAGAAGCAGAGGCAGAGAGAGAGAGAGAGGTCTTCCATCCACTGGTTCACTCTCCAACTGACCACAACAGCCGGAGTAGCACCGATCTAAAGCCAGGAGCCAGGAGCTTCTTCCAGGTCTCCCACATGGGTGCAGGGGCCAAAGGACTTGGGCCATCTTCTACTGCTATCCCAGGCCATAGCAGAGAGCTGGATCAGAACTGGAGCAGCCAGGTCTCGAACCGGCCCCCATATGGGATGCTGGCACTGCAGGTGGTGACTTTACTTGCTCCATCACAGCACTGGCCCCAATATTGCATTCTTAATTTTAGTAGTTTCAGTTTTACAACATGAAATCAAATCTTTTTAAAAAAGATTTTATTCTCTAACAAAAATCGTTTCTTTTTTTCTGTGCATACTTCAATATTTAGGTCACTCGGTGGATCTCTTTGTATTTTCTATTTTTCTCTTATTTTTTTTTTTTTTCTGACAGGCAGAGTGGACAGTGAGAGAGAGAGACAGAGAGAAAGGTCTTCCTTTGCTGTTGGTTCACCCTCCAATGCCCGCCATGGCCGGCGCACCGCGCTGATCCGATGGCAGGAGCCAGGTGCTTCTCCTGGTCTCCCATGGGGTGCAGGGCCCAAGCACTTGGGCCATCCTCCACTGCACTCCGGGGCCACAGCAGAGAGCTGGCCTGGAAGAGGGGCAACCGGGACAGAATCCAGCGCCCCGACCGGGACTAGAACCCGGTGTGCTGGTTCCGCAAGGTGGAGGATTAGCCTGTTGAGCCGCGGCGCTGGCCTCTATTTTTCTCTTATCTTAAATCATATTGTACCCTCTTTTAGTATATTTAACAGATCTTGGTTATGTTTGGAAGTGATTAATGAAAAATCATAGAGGACTATGATGATGTTCAGTTCAGAGAAAATTGCCCTTTTTGCTCTGCTTGGTGGCCAGGGCCGAAGTCAGGGACCAGCTGAGTCAGGGCTGACGTCAGCTGTCTCCTGTCCCTCTCTGTCTCTGTCTGTGGCTCTGTCCTCTGCTCTCGTCCAAGGTTTTAACCCGGGGGCCCCGGGTGTTCAGCAGGGCTTCTCCCCCGGCAAGTCCTGGACTCTGAGTGGCTCCCATAGGTTCAGAGGTCCAGACTGTCTCGTGTCAGGGTTGGTTGTTGCTGGCATCTTCGGTCTTTTACTGAGAATCACGTAGAGGAATTTCTTCAGAGGCTGTTGGCTGGATGGTATCCCAGCAGGGGATACAGACGCAGCTAACAAACAGAGCTATCTTTTCAGAAGCCAAATGTTAAGAGAGCTGTCAAAATATAAAGTAATGCTGCCTTTATCATGATTTCTCATTAATCTTGTTAGCTTGTCACTGATACTTTTTTTCTACAAATGAATTGATACTTGAGATACTTCTCTGTTTAATACCGATTTGCTAAATCAGGAGCTATAACCCACACAGTTCCCTTGATGCTGTTGTTGGGTATTTGTCCCACGAGGGTTCTATTTGCCTGGTGCTAAGTTGGGTAAGAGGAAGTGAACCTGTGAGAGTTACGGGAGGTTGTTAGGTCCCTGGGGCTCTGCTCCATGGAGAGACCAAGGTAGTTTGGTAATATTAAGAGGTAGTGGAACCTGTGAGAGTTAGGGGAGGTTGTTAGGTCACTGGGGCTCTGCTCCATGGAGGGACTAAGGTAGTTCTCAGGAGGAGGAGGAGGTTGTCAGAAAACAGCAAGTCTGGCCCCTCCGAGTCCCTGACTTTCTGTCCTTTTTTTTTTTTTTAAATTTTTTTTATTTACTCATCTGAAAAGCCGACTTAGAGAGAGGCAAAGGCAGAGAGAGAGAGAAGTCTTCCATCTGCTGGTTCACTCCCCAAATGGCCCCAATGGCTGGAGCTGGGCTGACCCAAGCCAGGAGCCAGGAGCTTCATCCAAGGGCACAAGGACTTGGGCCATCTGCTGCTTTCCTAGGCCATAGCAGAGAGCTGGATCGGAAGTGGAGCAGCTGGGTCTGGAACCAGTGCCCGTGTGGGATGCCGGCACTGCAGGTGGTGGCTTTACCCACTGTGCCACAGCGCTGGCCCCTGACTTCCTGTCTCACTGTGTGACCCCTTCCCCCTGGGCTGCTGCACTGTGGTGCCGTCAGCCCTCAGTCCCTCTCTAGGGTGGGCACGTAGGGCCCTCTGATCTGGGACTGAGGGCTCAGTGTGCAGCCACGGTAAACCTCTCCTTACGTGTTGCCTCGGCTTGGGAGTCTTGTTACAGCAGTGGAAATGGACGGATGCAGTTGGGATCCTTAACAGTTTTCTACAAGTGAATAAGAGTCCTGGGACCCAAAAGTGTGAGAATGGCGCGCCGGGTCCTTGTCACCCTGGGGAGACCACAGGAAACCACTGCCTCCAGAGGCTGCTGATGGCGTGGCTGCCTCGAGAGGGAAGTGGGCTGCCTGTGAGCCCAGTTCTGCTCGGAGTTCCCGCACACGTTGCCCGTCGTGTGTCTGGCTCCGCGGGATTCCCTGTGGTTCCGTCGGCTTGCCTGCTCCCCTGCAGTACCCGTCTCTGCAGCAGAGCGAGGGTGCTCAGCCGCCGCCCTGCCCCCGGGACAGAGCGGGTGTGGAAGGCCAGCCCAGGTGCATGGTCCCCTCCGTACCGGAGATGCTGCTGCTGCGTGGTCGGCTCTCCACAGACCCAGACAGACGCTCGATGCGTTTCATTCCTCTCGTGTTATTTTTGGTAGGGGTGTGGTGGACACCGGCCTAGAGTCAAGTTCAGAAGCCTGAACGTGGTTTTCAGACGTGGGAACTGTTGCTGGCGTTGGTTTTTAGGTCACACCGAACAGTTTCAGCCGTAGTGCCCCCCCCCCCCCACATTAAAGTTCTGTTTGCTGCATGGCAGCGGACATCCAAGACAGGAGTGACGAGGACCGCGGTGACACGCCTGAGCTGGCCCGCCCTGCCCTGGCTGTTGCAGCCATTTGGGAAATGAACCATTGAATCGAAGATCCCTTTGCCTCTCTGTCTGTCCTCTCTCTCTCTGTCACTCTCTTTCAAATCAGTAAAATCCTTAAAAAAAGTTCAGTAAGAAAAAAGTGTGCAAGGATGTCAGGAATTTTTGTACTAATAAACTTACCTTTAATCCCACTTTTCTGCAGACTTTTTGTTGTACCTTCATGCTTGTTAAAAAGATTATTTCTGGTTAAGGTGACCCCACCCATTTATCATCTGGGCTGTTGCCATTGAATAATTTGGACACTTTGTTAATCCAGTGAGGGAGTGAGAGGTGGCCCCGACCTGAGTCGTTCGGGTCCGTCCCAGCTCCGGCTTCTGACTTCGGCTTCCTGAGGACTTGAACTCTGGGACGCGGTGGTGCCGGCTCAGGTCCTGTCGCCATTTGGGAGGCCTGGGTAGCAGTCCCGGCTCAAGCTTTGGACCTGCCCTGGCCCCGTCCTGGCTGTGGCGGGCACTTGGGAAGTGAACGGCTGGACGCGAGCTCGTCCTGTCACTGCCTTTCTGCTCCTCAGACAGATAAACATTTAACACAGTGGGTGATGCAGCACGCACTTGTTATTTCCGTTCTGATCCACTGACTCTGTGCCTTTGCATGGACTAATGCCCCTTCCTGATTAAATCGGTCTTCAGATTTTTTTCTTTGTCAGGAATTTTTTGGCTTTTGAAATTCCTTTGAGTTTCACTTAAATTTTCAAATCAGGGCCGGTGCCGTGGCTCAACAGGCTAATCCTCCGCCTTGCGGCGCTGGCACACCGGGTTCTAGTCCCGGTTGGGGCACCGGATTCTGTCCCGGTTGCCCCTCTTCCAGGCCAGCTCTCTGATGTGGCCTGGGAGTGCAGTGGAGGATGGCCCAGGTGTTTGGGCCCTGCACCCCATGGGAGACCAGGAGAAGCACCTGGCACCTGGCTCCTGCCATCGGATGAGCGCGGTGCACCTGCTGCAGCGTGCCGACCACGGCGGGCATTGGAGGGTGAACCAACAGCAAAGGAAGACCTTTCTTTCTGTCTCTCTCTCTCACTGTCCACTCTGCCTGTCAAAAAAAATTTTTTTTTTCAAATCAGTCTGAGTCTAAAAATCCCACACTGTCATTTTGATGGATATCTAGTTAAATCTTTGGGTCGGTTTGGGACGAATAGATCCTCAGCAGTGCTGCCTGGGAATCATGAGCACGAGGGCACGTTTTTTAGACGTTTGCAATTGTAGCAGTGCTCGCCAGTCCCAGTTGCAGAGTTAAATTTTTGTTAAATTTATTCCCAAATGTTTTGTCCTCCTCATGTTAATTTGAGTGAAATTGCTTTCTCGGTTTCTTCTTGGGATTCTGTCTACACAGAAAACGTGCTGCTTATTTTCTTCCAGCCTGGTTACCTTGACTTAACCCACCTTCCTTCATCCCCCGTTGCCCTGTTCAACCGGCCACAGCTTCCTGTAGGTTGGGAACAGAGGTGGGAAGGGCGACGTCCTTCAGGGGTGATGCTGGGGGCAGGCTGTTCTGTGGATTGTTGTTGTGGTTTTAGGAACTCATTTCTGTTCTAGTTTGGAGAGTTGCGATCGTGAACGCTATCAGTTTTCCAGTTGCTTTTCTTTGTTGAGATGACCGTGTGATTTTTGTCCCCTTATTTTATTGGTGTGAAGTATTGCCAGTTTCCCGCTGGCCTTTAGGAAGGCGGTTCTGGCTCTTGGTGTGTTTTTGTGCAAAGATCCCTGTTGCCCTATCCTGTCGCAATCACTTTGCCTGAGAATTTCTCATGGCACAGGTCTGCTGGCCGTCAGTTTTCTGATTTGTATCTAACAAAGTCTTCATTTCTCATTCATTTTTGAAAGATACTGTAATTCAGGGGTGGGAGATCTGTTTTCTGCCAAAGGCCTTTTGGTTATATGTGCCGTCTTCGACAGGGCACATGGTATTATCAACTTAAAAATTAGTCTGGCCGGCGCCGTGACTCAATAGGCTAATCTTCCGCCTGCGGTGCCGGCACACGGGGTTCTAGTCCTGGTTGGGGCATCGGATTCTGTCCCGGTCGCTTCTCTTCCTGTCCAGCTCTCTGCTGTGGCCAGGGAGTGCAGTGGAGGATGGCCCAAGTGCTTGGGCCTTGCACCCACATGGGAGACCAGGAGAAAGCACCTGGCTTCGGATCAACGCGGTGCGCCAGCCGCAGCGGCCGTTGTGGGGGGTGAACCAACGGAAAAGGAAGACCTTTCTCTCTGTCTCTCTCTCACTGTCCACTCTGCCTGTCAAAAAGAAAAAAAAAAAACTAAACTAAAAAAAGTTAGTCTGCTATGGATTCAAGTCCTGTCTGCAGTTCCCTTGGCTGGGCTGTGCCCCATGATTTCCTGGGCCTTCTACGGCTGTGGGCCGGACTTTTCCCACCCTGCTAAATGCAAGATTGTGGATTTTCAGACTTTTTCAACATTTTTCTGGGGCCAGCGATGTGGTCTAACGGGTCAAGGTGCCCCATGCAGTCCCTGTGGGCGCCCCTTCGAGTCTGGCTGCTCTGCTTCTGATCCAGCTCCCTGCTAATGCACCTGGGGAGTCACTGGGCCCTGCACCCATGTGGGAGACCAGATGCAGCCCCTGGCTTCCACCTGGCCGTTGTGGCCTTTGGGGAGTGAGCCAGTGGATGGAAGATCCCCACCGACTCTGCCTTTCAAATAGAAGAAAATCAGTCTTAACTTCAGTTTCCTTTGCATGTGTCTGGCTTGTGGTTTTTGGTGGGAAGTTTGCTGTGGGACTTGACTCTTTCTTTTCTATGTAGAATGCCTTCTTTTACTGCCTCCACGACTGCATTTCGGTTTTTCGGTTTGGGGCTTTTTCAATATGATATGCCAGAGTGCGTTGCGTGTGGGGTGTGTGTGTGTGTGTGTGTGTGTGTGTGTGTTCATTCACAGACCTCGCTGATGTTCCCGGATCTGTGGTCCCTTCTGCCACGTCCGTTGCCTCCCTGGGCTCCTGGCTCAGGTGGCGATGCTTGGCTGTCCCCGCTGGTGCTGTCCCGTCTTTGCCTCTCGGTCCGTGTGATTTCTTTTCTTTTTTTTTTTTTTTTTTGACAGGCAGAGTGGACAGTGAGAGAGAGAGACAGAGAGAAAGGTCTTCCTTTGCCGTTGGTTCACCCTCCAATGGCTGCCGCGGCCGGCGCGCTGCGGCCGGCGCACCGTGCTGATCCGCTGGCAGGAGCCAGGTGCTTCTCCTGGTCTCCCCATGGGGTGCAGGGCCCAAGCACCTGGGCCATCCTCCACTGCACTCCGGGGCCACAGCAGAGGGCTGGCCTGGAAGAGGGGCAACTGGGACAGAATCCGGCGCCCCGACCGGGACTAGAACCCGGTGTGCCGGTGCCGCAAGGCGGAGGATTAGCCTGTTGAGCCACGGCGCCGGCCCTTGTTTCTTTTTATTCCTGGTGATTTCTTGCTCACAGCTGGGCATCTTTTGAAAGCGAGAGAGACAGAGAAGTAGATCTTTGTGCTGAGAAGCAGATATGCCTTTTCTGTCGGGCGAGGCCTTTGGTGTGTGAAGGGTGAGGGCAGGTTGCAGGCCGTCTAAGCAGGGATGGATGTGGGTTTGGTTCCGATTGCTATGGCTTCCCTCAGTACTCCACAGACATCGATTGCTGTGTCTTCCTTTGGTGGTGCCCTGAGTGTGTGTGCGGTGAGGCCTGATTTCCCAGAGGTCTTTGCTGCTCTGTCTTCCCGTGGAGCCGAAGGGCCTCACCTGTCACTCTGCTTGCGAGCCTGTGAGGGAGGTCGGTGGGGGCTGCAGGGGGCAGGAGATGGTGCTGGCTGGGCCAGGCTCAGTCTTAGGCAGCTGGGTGTCCAGACCCTGCGTCTTCCTGTCTGTAAGGCATCTGTAACCGTGCAGCAGGACGGAGTCCGGTTCCCCCTGCTGGGAGCAGGTTCCCTGTGCCCTAACGCTGGCCTTGGTGGGTCTCCAGTCGTGCCCGGAGGAAGGTGGAGTTTGCTGTCCCTGCTCACCTCCTGCAGAAGGCTATTTTTTATTAATTATTTTTTGAAAGACAGAGGTACAGAGAGGTAGAGGCAGAGGCAGAGAGAGAGAGAGAGAGAGAGATTTTCCATCCACTGATTGACTCCCCAGGTGGCCACAACAGCTGGAGCTGTGCTGATCCGAAGCCAGGAGCCAGGAATGTCTTTCAGTTTGCCACGTGGATGCAGGGGCCCAAGGACTTGGGCCATCTGTTGCTGCCTTCCCAGGCCATAGCAGAGAGCTGGATTGGAAGTGGAGCAGCCGGGACTTGAACTGGCACCCATATGGCACTGCAGGCGGTGTTCCTTGCTACACACATCGCCGGACCTGATGGCTGTTGTTTGGAAGAGATGATGGGGAGTGATGGTGGCTGTTCTTCTGCCCCGCACTTGGCCCCCAAGCCTGCAGTCCCTCTTCTGAGCACTTGGGGCAGAGCCTGCCAGTGGGTGTAAAGTCCCAGGTGTCTGATGGCCAGGGTTCCGTGTTCTCACTCTGAGCAGCCTGCAGCTGCAGTGCCTCTGTCACTGTCTCTGTCTCTGTCTCTCGTGTATAATTTTCAGTGTCTGCTATAGGTGAACGACTGCTGGTCCTTGGCCTCTCCCCGAGTTGGGTTTCGGAGAGATTGAGACCCCTTTTTAAGCACAGCTGTGAGGTTGCAGGTTGTCCAACCATTCTGTTGTTGTAGTTGAGGGTTAGGAGCTGTGGCTTCCCAGTTCTGCATTTTTTCAGCAGAAGCCTTCCCCCACTGCCTTGCGATTGCAAGTCCAGAGACGTGAGAAGCTCCTCCTCAGGGGCCAGTGCTGTGGCTGGTAGGTTAAGCCTCCACCTGCAGTGCCGGCATCCCATATGGATGCCGATTGGAGTCCTGGCTGCCCCACTTCCCGTCCAGCTCTCTGCTATGGGCCGGGAAAGCAGCAGAGGATGGCCCAGGTCCTTGGGCCCCTGCGCCCATGTGGGAGACCTGGAAGAAGCTCCCGGCTCCTGGCTGGGAATTGATCCAGCTCTGACCATTGTGGCCGTTTGGGGAGTGAACCAGCAGATGGAAGACCTTTCTCTGTCTCTCCCTCTCACTGTCTGTAACTGTGCCTCTCAAGTAAATAAGTAAAATCTTTAAAAAAATAAAAAGTTCATTTTTGGACAGGAGGCATATTTTTTTTGGTCTTCAAATATTTTAACAATTACTGTTTGTGAGTCATTGTCAAATATTTCCTTGTTACTTCTTGGAGTGAGCTGTTTCTGCAGGCAGGTCCGCTTGGCAAGGCAGTCTCGTGCTGTCGCTCAGGCGCTGTGGAGCAGAGCAGAGCTGGCATGTTCCTGTGTCTCAGGGACTGGTGGGGCTGCGGCGGGAGGAGTTGACCTCAGCGTATCTTTGAGAAGGATTTCATTTGAAAGGCAGAGTGACACTCGCAGACACAGATCTCGTCTGCCGGTTCACTCCCCAGATGGCTGTACTGGCACTGTCAGGGCTGCTCCAGGCTGAAGCTGGGAGCCAGGAACTCTGTCTGGCTCTCCCCTGTGGGTGGCAGGGCCTGAGCCGTGAGCCCTGGGGCCGTCCTCTGTTGCTTTGGTAGGCGCGTTAGCACGGAGCTGGCTCAGAAGCAGAGCCGCCTGGGCTTGACCAGTGCTCTGATGAGGGATGCCAGTGTGGCTGTACCGCAGTGCCAGCCCCAGCTTCAGGCGCTGAAATGCCCATCACTTGGCAAGACCATATAGGTGTGTATTCTGCCACTTAAGGTGGTAATTTAGCGTAGAACTTTTCTGCTAAAAGTACGTTGCAGCTTGGCAGTGCAAGACAGAAGCCAGCTGCCTGGGATTCAGTTCTCCGGCAGGCTGGGCTGGACGTGCTAGGAAGCCTTTCGTGTATGGATTCAGACAAGGAGGACTTAGGGACATTCGTGAGGAATTAATACTGCTGATAGTGTAGATACTTCATTGTAAGTTAAGGCCGACGACAGTGTGAACTGTGTAGCTTAGGTCCATCCATAATGCTCTCTTACTGAGTTTTCACTCCTTCCCCTTTGGTTTACAGTGCACAGCAATCTGCTTCCCGCTCTCTTCCTGCACCCACGCCCCCACTTGGGCTTGGGAACCCAGGGGCCTGCACCCTGCTCCGGTGCTGGGGCTCTGACTCGGGTCTGTGGCGTCTCCCCCGCCCCGCCCCGCCCCGCCTGGCCTTGTCCGTCAGTGTCTCCGGTGAGCCAGTGCTCGGTGATGCTCCTACTCCCGCGCTTGGCTGCTTTATACTTCGGTTCCTGTGCTGGGTGTGTGAGGATCCGTGCACGTGTGACTCGGTCTCTGCGTGCCGTTCCTTAGGACACTTGTGAGCTTCAGGCGGAAAATGTAAGCACGTGTTGTAAACTGGTTCCTTGGAACGTCGTGCTTTTCTGTGTCATGTTGACAGGCATTTGAACGGCCGTCTGTACCGTGAACAGACAAGGCAGCTTGTGTACAGTTGGAATTCAGCTGATTTGTGGTAGTGAACATATGGGCAGACCAGACGGACTGAATCCGGGTAGTTCTGTAAGTGCCACGCTCGAGTTTGTGTCTTGAGGACGAGAGGTGTGGAAGGAAGGAGGGAAGTGGGTTCCTGTTCGCGTGGCTTTGACTGCTCCTTGTCCGGAAGTGGCCAAGCCGGTAGGTAGAGGCGGGCCCACTGAGAAAGGTGCCTGCTAGTGGAACAGCAGCGTGCACTGAGCCTGAAGACTGGCGGACGCTTCTGCTTCAGCACTTCCGTGACTGTGCAGAGGAGAGAAGCATGCGCTGTGGCTGGGCAGGTTCAGCTTCTGGAATACACCTGTGAATTTTGAACGAAGGAGAAAGAGCCCATTACGTAACGGAAATAGCTGTTGTTAAGCCTCAGACATCATTTCATGTTAGAAATCCTCTTTTAGAGTTTGTTATCTTAACTATTTTGATAATTCTGATTTCTTGGTACACAATAAAAATAAATGTTTTAATAAGAAAATGTTAGATTATGTTCATCAGTCTATGTCAGAGGGACAGGGAAAAAGAAGAATGTTTTAGGATAGTTTAAAATGGAAAAAAAAGCAACTCTGATTGTTAATAGTGATATTTGCTGACCTTGTGGATCTGGGGAGGTGATGTCCGTGTGTGTGGTTTCTAGTGGTCTTTTTTTTCTTAGATTTATTTATTTATAGAGAGGCAGAGGCAGAGAGAGAAAAAGAGAAAGAGAGGGAGAGAGAGGGGGAGAGAGGGAGAGGGGGAAGAAGGGGGGAGAGAGGGAGAGAGAGGGAGGGGGGAAGAAGGGGGGAGAAGAAGGGGGGAGAGAGAGGGTGGGGGAGAGAGTGGGACAGAGGGAGAGAGGGGGGAGAGAGGGGGAGAGAGGGAGAGAGTCCTTCCATTGCTGGTTCACTCCCAAATGGCTGCAGCAGCTGAGCTGGGCTGATTGGAAGCCAGGAGCAAGGAGCTTCCTCCAGGTCTCCCACGTGGGTGCAGGGCCCAAGCACTTGGACCATCTTCTGCTGCTTTCCCAGGTGCATTAGCAGGGAGCTGGGTTGGAAGTGGAGCAGCTGGGACTGGAACTGGCACCCGTATGGGATGCCAGCGCTGCAGGTGGCAGCTTAACCTGATAGGGTGCAGTGTTTGCTCCTTGCTAAGACTGAATTAAGGAAAATGCAGAAGTCATTGAAAAGTGTGTTTTGGGGCTGGAATAATCACTGTGCTGAACAGAAAATGGAGTAATTGTAGGATGGGAGTAGTCCTTGCAAACAGATCTGCCAATTTACTTAAAGGGCACTTTCCTGGCCAAGTAGGTGGAGCTTATTCCAGGAATTCAAGGTTGGTTGAACAGAAGAAAACTAATTAGTGACAGTTCTTCCTATTATAACGTAGGCGCACCTTGCTTGATGCAGTATAAACAGTTGGCAAAATCCACATCTGTTCATGTTAAAAACCCTGAATAAACGTGGCCCGGGAGGGAAGTTGGTCATACAGATAGAAAGGGCGCCCGTTAACATTGTAGCTGGCAGCCGACAGCGCTCTGCTGGGGAAGACGGAAACCTCTCTGGGCAGATCAGGAGTAAGGACGTTGGCTCTTAGCATTTCTGTGCAGTGTGGTTCAGGAAACTCTGGCCAGTGTTGCAGGTAAGATAGAGAAGTGAAGGCAAACGTATGGAAGCAGAAGCGCTGCCGTCTGCAGATCACGTGATCGCCCGTGCGGATGTGTGGATGCAGAGACAGCCCTGTGCGGGTCACGGGCGTCAGTGTTACCGTCGGGTGAATTCTCTCGGAACCCGTCTCTAGATGGGGCGCAGCTCTGCCCAATCTCTGTGGCGGTGTCATGGGAGCAGGACAGGGCAGTTCTAACAGGTACACAGGAACACGGAAGCCTTAGAACAGGCAAAACAACCGAAAGAAAATAAAATAAGATGGGTGGATTGCACTGCTTAGTTGGAAGATGTACTAAAAAGCTCCTGTGACCTCTCCAGTGTGATGTTGATGGAGGTGTGTAGAGGTGTAAAGTCCAAGGTTACTCAGCGTTTTCAACATGAACGGATGTGGATTTTGCCAAGTGTTTTACTGCATCAAGCAAGGTGCTCCAGCATTATATTATACTAGGGAGAACTGTCACTAATGAATTTTCTTCTGTTCAACCAACCTTCAATTCCTGGAGTCGAGAGTTCAGAGGTCCGCCTGTTCAGAGGTCCGCCTGTTCAGAGGTCCACCTGTTCAGAGGTCCGCCCGCCCAGGTGCAGGCTGTGGACTTGCAGTGCAGCACAGAAAGGACAACTTTTTAAAAAAATTTATTTGAAAGAAAGTTAAAGAGAGAGGCAGAGAGAGAGAGAGAGAGAGAGATCTGCTGTTTCGCTCCCCAGTAGGCCACAATGGCCAGAGCTGCACCTATTTGAAGCCAGGAGCCAGGAGCTTCTTCCAGGTCTCCCATGTGGGTGCAGGGGCCCAAGGATCTGGGCCATCTTCTGCTTTCCCAGGCCACAGCAGAGAGCTGGATTGGAAGTGGAGCAGCCGGGTCTAGAACTGATGCCCACGTGGGATGCTGGCACTGCAGGCCAGGGCTTTACCCCACTGCGCCACAGTGCCAGCCCTAAAAGGACGGTTTTTAAAGAACAGATGCTGGGATGGTGGAATGTCCATATGCAGAAACATACAGAAATCTTCAACCCATGCTTGTAATGTATTAAAAAAAGATTCGAAAGGAACATACTGGGACACATGGAAAAGTTTGTGGAAAATGGAATTAAAAAGCAAGCTTGGGAGCAGGTGTTTGGCTCACAGTCCAGTGTGCTTGGAATGCATCGGTCTTTACTCAGTTCCAGCTACCCCTCAGGGCAGACCGTGGGAGGCGGCAGGCAGGGACTCAGGTGATCGGGTCCCTACCACGTGGGGCAACTGGATAGCTCCTGGCTCTGGCCCAGCCTTGCCAGCTGAGTGGGCATCTAGCAAGTAAACCGGCAGATGGAAGCTCTCTCTGCCTGCTTCTCAAGTAAATAAATGTGATAAGTTTATTCTAGTGTGAAAAAAATAAAAATCATGTATATATGGATCTAAATGTAAAGCTGAAAA
This sequence comes from Sylvilagus floridanus, assembly GCA_949820135.1. NCBI lineage: Eukaryota > Metazoa > Chordata > Mammalia > Lagomorpha > Leporidae > Sylvilagus > Sylvilagus floridanus. The sequence goes on from OX463246.1 coordinate 2,705,899, forward strand.
ATAGAACATTTAGGAAAACAGGCCAAAGAAAATCCAACTTGTATATTTGACATTGGAGATTTCTGAGCTCCAACAATATAGTCAGCGTCCTTGAAAGAGCAAACAGATAAAGTGGAGGTGAGAGAAAGATAGAACTGAGAAGACACTGCTGAGAAATGAAAACATAAGCCACACCCGGGGAGAATCTTTGCTGAGTACATTTGTGATAAAGGTTCTGTATGTGCAGCGGATGTATAAACTCTCCAAATTCAAATGAGGGAGAAAACGACCCAAGTAAAATATCAGAAAATGATGCAGTGATCAGTAACAGTGTGTACTAGGAGTAGCAGTGATCAGTAACAATGTGTACTAGGCGACGCAGTGATCAGTAACAGTGTGTACTAGGAGTCGCAGTGATCACTAACAGTGTGTACTAGAAGTCACAGTGATTAGTAACAGTGTGAACTAGGAGACACAGTGAGCTCAGTAACAGTGTGTACCAGGAGACGCAGTGATCACTAACAGTGTGTACCAGGAGATGCAGTGACTCAGTAACAGTGTGCTAGGAGACACAGTGATCAGTAACAGTGTGTGCTAGGAGACACAGTGATCAGTAACAGTGTGTACCAGGAGATGCAGTGACTCAGTAACAATGTGCTAGGAGACGCAGTGATCAGTAACAGTGTGTACTAGGAGACGCAGTGATCCAGTAACAGTGTGTACCAGGAGATGCAGTGATCAGTAACAGTGTGTACTAGGAGACACAGTGATCCTGTAACAGTGTGTACCAGGAGACACAGTGATCAGTAACAGTGTGTACTAGAAGTCGCAGTAATGACTTAACAGTGTGTATGAGGAGTCTGAGTGATCAGTAACAGTGTGTACTAGGAGACGCAATGATCCGTAACAGTGTGTGCTAGGAGACACAGTGATCAGTAACAGTGTGTACTAGGAGACGCAGTGACTCAGTAACAGTGTGTGCTAGGAGACACAGTGATTAGTAACAGTGTGTGCTAGAAGACACAGTGATCAGTAACAGTGTGTACTAGGAGACACAGTGATCAGTAACAGTGTGTACTAGGAGACACAGTGATCAGTAACAGTGTGTGCTAGGAGACGCAGTGATCAGTAAGTGTGTGCTAGGAGACACAGTGATCACTAAGTGTGTGCTAGGAGACACAGTGATCACTAAGTGTGTGCTAGGAGACACAGTGATCACTAACAGTGTGTACTAGTACAGGCAGTGACTCAGTAACAGTGTGTGCTAGGAGACACAGTGATCACTAACAGTGTGTACTAGTACAGGCAGTGACTCAGTAACAGTGTGTGCTAGGAGACGCAGTGATCACTAACAGTGTGTGCTAGGAGTCTCAGTGATCAGTAACAGTGTGTGCTAGGAGACACAGTGATCAGTAACAGTGTGTACTAGTAGAGGCAGTGACTTAGTAACAGTGTGTACTAAGAGACACAGTGAGCTCAGTAACAGTGTGTACTAGGAGACCCAGTGATCACTAACAGTGTGTGCTAGGAGACACAGTGATCAGTAACAGTGTGTACTAGTAGAGGCAGTGACTCAGTAGCATGTCTCACTAGGAAAATGTCAATAAACCCAAGAACTCTACTGAACACACTGACCACAGTGGCTGCGTGGGGCATACTGCTTATTCCCAGTGCTGGAGCTGAGGGTGGGCTGGGTGTTCTTTCATTCCATGGGATGACAAATGGAACAACCTCCCGTGAAAATAGGATGGCAGTTTCTTAAAGATTCAGACCCACACCTGCCTTAAGTTTCCGCCATTTCCTGTGTGGATTGGTACCCAGGAAGCCAAGGAGAATCTGTTCACGTGAACACTTGCATGCGCGTGTTCCTGGCAGCTTTAATTGAATAGTGCAAACCTAGAAGCTGACGTCAGTGTGCACCCGTCGAGAGGGAGTGAGTGCGGCCCGTCTCTGCACCTGCTCAGCCGTGCATCAGTCACAGGTCCCTGCAGAGCGGAGGAGCAGGCATGCACGCTGGCACCCACTCACCTAGAACTCTGAAACGCACCAGTAGTGACAGGAAGTGTTCCAGGCGAGGGAGGGGCAAGAGGAGAGAGTTATCCAGGGCCCCTGGAGATGTGAGGATGGGTGAGACCCTGAGGTATACTGTCAGAATGCGAATCTGAACTATTTGTTGTTTATTACGTATTAATTATAATTCTATGAGGCTATTGAATGACAAATGGAAAACCAAATAGTTTCCTTTGGTGAAGATGCACTGTGGCGCAGGCAGTTGAAGTGACAAATGGCAGCATGTGATGTTAGCGTGAAGGTTGCCAGACATTAGTGTATTCTGACTTAATTTCAGCCCCTTTTTTGTTGACTTTTGTCTGAGGTTTGAGTGTTAGTCTACATCTGAGTGTGGAAGATAGGAGAGAGGTGCCGTGGCTGCCTCCTTACCCTTCTGCCCTCCTTTTTCTCTCGTCTCTCCAGGAGTGACAGTTCATTCCGATTCTTCGTGTTCTTCTTCGTCTACATCTGTCAGTTCGCTGTGCACGTGCTCCAGGCTGCAGGATTTCATAACTGGGGCAACTGGTAAGTTTCTTACGTTACGTATTTCAAGTTGTCAACCTGGAATCTGGATGTACCTTTCTGCTTCTTAAAATCCTTAACACAGAAGAGTCAAGTTAGCAAACATAAACAAAACCAAAAATAGTAAAAGGAAAAAACAATTAAAAATGTGCTGAGGCACAGCCTTTGGACAGGCCATGCTCACTGCAGATTGTGTCCCCGTTAAAGAAGCCGTTTGAAGGAAAATGTGTGTGACTGGGCTCGCACAGACGCCGAGGGTGGCGAGGAAGAGGCTGCGGGTGGCGGAAGGCAGAAAGGAACTGGGTGACCTGGAAGGCGCAGGGGCCCTGCTGCGTGGGAGGTGCTGCGGGAGCACTCCAGCACACGTGCCTTGTGGTGCACACGTGCAGGGACCTGGTCTGTGGAGCGTGCGATCCCCACATAGCCACGCACACACGTGTCCGGCGTGCTGAGCTGTTCTCAGCGTGGGTCTCAGCGTGGAAGGCTGCTCTCCTGGTGCGGGTCCTCAGAAACTGGAGCTGTGCCGCCTGGCCGGGAGACTGCAGCGGGCTTGGGCCTCCTTTCTGCCACACAGCAGCAAACGTCTCGAGTGAAATGGCGAGCAGAAGGGTCCGTGTCTCTGAATTACTCGTCTTCATCTCTGGAGTTGTGTGTGGGTGAGCTCTGTGCTGGCGATGGTGCCCGTGTCCCTGGGCACGCGTGGCTCTGTGTCCTGGCCACTACTCAGCAGTGACCGCCGGGCGCTCCTGCAGGCTCCTGGCTGCGTTCGTCCACGTGGTGCTGCCCGTGTCCCTGGGCACGCGTGGCTCTGTGTCCTGGCCACTACTCGGCAGTGACTGCCGGGCGCTACTGCAGGCTCCTGACTGCGTTCGTCCACGTGGTGCTGCCCGTGTCCCTGGGCACGCATGGCTCTGTGTCCTGGCCACTACTCAGCAGTGAGCACCGGGCGCTCCTGCAGGCTCCTGACTGCGTTCGTCCACGTGGTGCTGCCCGTGTCCCTGGGCACGCGTGGCTCTGTGTCCTGGCCACTACTCAGCAGTGAGCACCGGGCGCTCCTGCAGGCTCCTGGCTGCGTTCGTCCACGTGGTGCTGCCCGTGTCCCTGGGCACGCGTGGCTCTGTGTCCTGGCCACTACTCAGCAGTGAGCACCGGGCGCTCCTGCAGGCTCCTGGCTGCGTTCGTCCACGTGGTGCTGCCCGTGTCCCTGGGCACGCGTGGCTCTGTGTCCTGGCCACTACTCAGCTGTGAGCACCGGGCGCTCCTGCAGGCTCCTGGCTGCGTTCGTCCACGTGGTGCTGCCCGTGTCCCTGGGCACGCGTGGCTCTGTGTCCTGGCCACTACTCAGCAGTGAGCACCGGGCGCTCCTGCAGGCTCCTGGCTGCGTTCGTCCACGTGGTGCTGCCTGTGTCCCTGGGCACGCGTGGCTCTGTGTCCTGGCCACTACTCAGCAGTGACCGCCGGGCGCTACTGCAGGCTCCTGACTGCGTTCGTCCACGTGGTGCTGCCCGTGTCCCTGGGCACGCGTGGCTCTGTGTCCTGGCCACTACTCAGCTGTGACTGCCGGGCACTACTGCAGGCCCTGGCTGCGTTCATCCACAAGGAGAACTCCTGTGGCTCTTTAGGATTGATTCCTGGAAACCAGTTCTCTGTGTTACTTTAAGTAGTGTGTTCAGTCTTTGGCACTTCAGGGAGAGGAAATGCTGAGTTTAAAAATAGACTGCTTACGGCCGGCGCCGTGGCTCAACAGGCTAATCCTCCGCCTTGCGGCGCCGGCACACCGGGTTCTAGTCCCGGTCGGGGCACCGGATTCTGTCCCGGTTGCCCCTCTTCCAGGCCAGCCCTCTGCTGTGGCCCGGGAGTGCAGTGGAGGATGGCCCAGGTGCTTGGGCCCTGCACCCCATGGGGAGACCAGGAAAAGCACCTGGCTCCTGGCTCCTGCCATCGGACGAGCGCGGTGCGCCGGCCGCAGCGCGCCGACCGCGGCGGCCATTGGAGGGTGAACCAACGGCAAAAAAGGAAGACCTTTCTCTCTGTCTCTCTCTCACTGTCCACTCTGCCTGTAAAAAAAAAAAAATAGACTGCTTACTTCAGTAGCAGAAGACCTGGTGAGTGTGAAGTCATTCTTGCTTTTCAGCACAGTTAGGGGAGGTGCTGGCATGAGGAGGTGGTTGTGTGAGGGCTGGCTAGACCGGAGGAGGCTGCCCCTGTGGGGGCACGGGTCAGCCTCGTGTCACTGGGATGTGTGGGGACACAGGAGTGACCTCGTGTCACTGGGATGTGTGGGGACACAGGAGTGACCTCGTGTCACTGGGATGTGTGGGGACACAGGTAGACCTCGTGTCACTGGGATGTGTGGGGACACAGGTGTGACCTCGTGTCACTGGGATGTGTGGGGACACAGGTCGACCTCGTGTCACTGGGATGTGTGGGAGAGAGGTCGACCTCGTGTCACTCGGATGCACATAGATTGAACTTTTATTTTGAGTGCCCAGGAGGTCGGTGTGTGGTTGTGAGAAGTGGCGCATGGAGAGTCTGGGCCCTTGCCCATTCCCTCCCGCGGCAGATCTTGGAAACGTGTAATAAAGTGCAAACAGCAGAATGTTGGCGTTGGTGGTGTTAAGACACAGCGTTTGCCTAGTCCCAGAGAGGGCCTCGTGTGGCCGGTTTCCAGCCCCACTCAGGCGCTGCTGCCTCTGCTGGGCCCTGAGCCCTGGCCAGCACTAGCCTGGGTGTGGGTTCTGTCACTTTGTCCTCTGGAGGGCGTTCCATAGGGACAGTCATAGAGTAGCTGGCTCTGGCTGCTGTCTGGAGATCCTTCCGGGCTGGGTGTGTCATCGGTGTGTCCCCGTGGTCTGGAGTAGTAGTCGTGGTCGGCTGCGTCACGTGTGTCACTGCTGTCGAAGGCTCTCTGGATTGTCCGCAGCGTGGTGCTGTTACCAGTTGAGCTCCCATGACCAGGTCATTGTGTGGACCCAAGTGTTGCTTCTCGGGGGTGAATTCCCTAGAGTGTGGCTGTTGGTTGTACAGAAGTTGCATGGCGGGTGTACGTTAACAAGCTGACAGACTCTAGCGTGGCTGTTCCGCTGTGGCTCCCAGCAGCAGTCGTGAGGCCGCGCCCTCTGCAGCCTCCCGTGGCACAAGGTGCTGTCCCCTGGTGGTGTGGACTCGCCGCTGGGGGGGGGGGGGTGATAGGCTGAGCCTGTCTGTGGGCCTGTGGCCGTCTTAGACCACTCTTCAGGGTTTGCCCATTTCCTAAATGCTTCTTTTAGGGGATACACAGAACTGTGAAAGTTCTTTGCATAGTCTAGGTGCTAATCCTTTGTTGGAAATAGTTGGCGAATATTGTCTTCTGTGATTCAGGAGAATTTAAAATGAGCACAAAAAGACACAGTGATGAATGCACAGGCCTGGGAAATGCAGCCCCCGGTGGTAACGGAGGCTCAGGGGCTGAGGCTGTGCCGCGGAGTGGAGTGGCCCTGGGTGGGTCTGCGTGGGCGGCCACTCCCTGGGAGAGAGGAGCCGAGCGGCATCCTCCAGTGCCACTCCGGGCAAGGACGTGGGTTTGTGGAGGCGTGAGGAGCGTGGACAGGAAGTGTCAGCCAGGTGATGTCTTTGCCACGAGCGCTGGCCGCCCCGCCTGATGCTGCCTCTCTCTCTCTCTGGCTGCGCAGCGGTTGGATCTCCTCCCTCACGGGCCTCAACAAGAGCATCCCAGTGGGCATCATGATGATCCTCATAGCGGCGCTCTTCACGGCCTCCGCCGTCATCTCGCTCGTCATGTTCAAGAAGGTAAGCGCCGGCCCCCCGGCTTCCGCAGTCGCTCCCGGGAGGTTCCCCCTGCCTTTCTCACTGTTGGGGTGCAGCTTGCTCTCTGGGGAGTACTTTTTTCAATAAAGTTCTTCACAGGTATATTTTGGAAAGTCACATTGCCTCTAGAACTAATCATAGAAAGAAAATATTGTAGGATCCTGCTGATCCTTTCAGCCACTGGAGGGTCCACCTCATTTTTAAAATGTGGCTTTTTAAAACAGACTCTAATGTATTGCTTTGAACAGGAAGGATTTTAGCCTGATTAATAACTGGAAGTAATACTGTCGTGTGGAGTGTGTGTTTTATCCCTGTTTAAAATTTAAAGACACTAAATTATTTATCCAAGGGTGTACAGTGAACTTCTGGCAGATCCAGGCTAGATGGACGTGAACTTTGCCTTTAGTGACTCCCAGTTATCTTAGCTACACGTTTTGTGGGTTTCCATAGCCTTTTGCAAAGAATCACATGTTGTGGGTGATGAGTGTTTTTGTTAAGTTTTGTGCATTGGATATTTTTGGTCCTGGCATGTATTCAGACGTGATACAGGGGCCCTGTGGATAACAGCTGTGTTTTAAAATGGTAACGATTTTTTGGTGGGTCTTACTTTGAATAAATAAGTCCTCAGCGTATTGACAAACGTGAAGTCCTCACAACATTGTGTCTTTATACTATCTAGTAACTTGGGAAACTTGCACGTACAGACAGCGTGTAGAGTAATTGCACCCTGCATCGAAGACCACGATGCATTCTGGAAGCTCCTCGCTCATGTATTTGCCTTCTATCCTTGGAAAACCCCATGAAATAAATAAAAGCAAACAGGAGGGGCAGGTGTTCAGCCAACAGGTAGTGCACCTGCGTCCCACGTCCCACCTGAGTTCCCGCTCCAGCTGCTCACTAATCCAGACCTTGGGAGGTACAGGTGACTGGGACCTGCCAGCCCACGTGGGAGACCTGTGTGGAGTTCGCGGCTCCTGGCTTTGGCCTGGCCCAGCCCTGGCTGTTGTGGCCCTTGGGGGAGTGAAGTAGCAGGTGGAACACTCCCTCTGTCTGGCTTGGCCACTCATATTAAACCGGGAGTGGAATTCCACTTACCGAGGCCAGGAGTCCGCCTGGCAGGATGCGGCCTCTGTGTCCCAGGCGGCCCCGCCCCAGGGCCTCTGCATCTCCCTCCCTCCGTCTCTGTGTGCAGCGTGTAAATGGAGGCCTTCAGCTCCGTCAGCTCTGTGCTTTGCTGGAGCCCCGTGTCTGCCCCTCCTGGGTGACCCCTGGTTGATTGGGGTCCCCGTCTTGAGAGGCATCGGCACCGACGCTTTGCTTCCCTCTCCACACTCCTGTTCTTCCGGATGCTCCCATTCATGTTCAGAGCCGTGTGCTGAGACCGCGTGGGCTCAGGGCTGCGGAGTTTCTCTGTGCGGTGATAAAAACGTTCCCAGAGTAGCTTCTACAGATGTTGTCATCACAACTCTGTAGGTAGAGCTGTACAGACTTTATATCTCAGTGAAGCTGTTTGCTTTCTCAAATTTATTTATTTGACAGTGTTAGGGAGAGACAGGGAGAGGGAGAGAGAGAGAGAGAGAGAGATCATCAGTCTAACTTACTACCAAATGGCTGCAGTGGCCGTGGCTGCAGCAAGCTGAAGCCAGGAGCCTGGGTCTCCATCCGGGTCTCTCAGGTGGGCAGCAGAGGCCCAAGCACTTGGGACGTTTTGTGCTGCACATTAGCAAGGACCTGGATCCAAAGCGGAGCAGCGGGACTCCAGCTGTGCTCCTGGGGGTGCCGGTGTCTCAGGCTGGGGCTGAACCCGCAGTGAGTTGCTCTTTGTTGAGTGCCCCTGCGAGTGAGACGCACCGAGCGCCTGCGGTGGCTCCACGAGACGCCACGGTGCGGCGGCTGCCCGGGCCCCTGCTCCGCTCCCTCGCAGCCTCTCAGCCTCCTCGCCACCTCCCTCCTTTCCGTTCCTGTTGTTTCCACAGGTCACTCACGGCCCCTGCTCCTCTCAGTCCATTTCATCTGCAGTTACTGTTGTAGTCTAAGAAAAACCCAAAACCCAGACCCGCAGGTTTTCGTGTGGACCTGGAGGTGAGGGTGGAAGAAGGGTGCCTGTGACATTTCACGATCCTGTGGCCACGCACACCCTGCTGCGCGGGGTCTGCACGCACGGCACTGTGGTCACCTCTCCCTGCTGCCGCCTGACCTGGGTGCCCACGCGAGACCACGCTGGCCCTGCTGCCCTTCCTCACAGTCTCCCTCGAGAGTCCGTGTCGTCCACGCCGCCCCCCTTGCTTAGGGAGCTCCCGGGTGGCCTTGTTTGTCGTGGCGTGGGCACGGCAGTGCACGTGGTGGGGGTGCCCGGCTTGTGAGCACTGCAGGCTGAAGGCGTCTCGGCTCTGCAGGTGCGGCTGAGATGTCCCTCTGCCTGCAGCCCCGAGCCCCGAGACGGGGAGCGGGGAGCGAGGGGCGGTGTCGTCCCTGCACTCCTGGCTGCGGTCGTGGGTGTGCAGGCTGAGTTCCGCCCACTCGGAACATGGCGGGCAGTGAACGCAGTGGAGTGCTCACCCCTCCCCAGGGCTCGGTGTGAGGACTGAGGAACGGGGCCTCCTCAGAGCAAGTCTCCCCTCTGGCCTTCTGACCCCTGTGTCACGTTACAGCCCTGGGTGTAGTGTGCAGTGTTTGCACACAGCGACTGTGGGCGCGGCTCACTCGGCCTCCAGGGCGGGGAGGCAGGCGAAGGCGTGGGCCGATGCTGAAGCGCGTGTCCACAGCCGGGGTTCTTAGTCCTCAGAGGGACCCCGCTGCTGTCCGTGAGGCCGACAGCTGAGTGGCGCGGCGCCTCACCTTGCAGGATACTCTTCCGAAAGCCAGCTGGCCCGTGGCGGATGCCCAGCCTGTCCGCCGGGCAGCACCTAGGCGAGCGCTCCATGGAGCGTCAGCGATGGTCCCGTGACCTTGGCGCCAGCCTTTGGAGGAGCCCTTTGTCACTCCACTCGAGTCCTTAGGGTGTCTATAAAACCAGAAACTGGACAGATAGAGAGCGAGTCGGGGGTTGCACGGGCGCTGCAGGTGCCACCCAGACAGCCATGTCAGACAACCGCGGGGCACGCTTACGGTTCGGCCCCGAGCACAAGGAGCCCACGCTGTGGCCGGGCAGAGGGCGGTGAGCAGGCACCGCACTCCAGGGGCTGACGGCCGTCGCAGAGGGCAGTGTGGGAGCAGTCCTGGAGGCGCCTCCCAGTCCCGAGCAGGGCCTCAGCCGTCGCGTTGGCTGTTACTCGGGTGAGGGGCGGGGCGGGAGAGGAGGCTGAGACGGGGCCAGGGAGTGGGGCACCAGGCAGTCCCATGGCGGACACGGGGAGTTGAGGGTGGCTCGGAAGGGGTGGGAGATGAGCTTGGGGCCTGAGCGGAGGCAAGGAGAAAGGTGGGGTGTTGGTGGAGGAGAGGGAAGAGGACTTTGCACGCGTCGCTGGTCACATCCTGCAGGGTCCGGAAAACCAGGAAACCCGGTTAAGAAATCGGCATCCTCTCCAGAAGATGGTACCATGATACCAGCCAGGTCCCCACGAGCTGTACATTGCTCTGGGCTGGTCTCGGGCCCCTGGGGCAGAACTGGGCCGGCGAGACAGGGAGGGGAGCACTGCTGGCCGCCTGCACGGTGGTCGAGGAAGCTGAACCGGGGCGTGGAGTGATCCTGGGTGAGAGGCGGTGACAGGCGGCCAGAGCTGGACCTGGGCTGGCCGGGGTGGGAGCACACAGGGTGGCCCCGGGTCAGGTGAGGGGAGATGTTTCCACCTTTGAATATGGGAGCCGTGAGGTCCTGGTGATGGCGCCAGCTCCTGGTGACGGCCTACCGGCTCCCTCTCCATGAGTGTGCGCGGCCCCTGGCTGCTGCGCGGGTCCCTGAGCTAGCCTGTGGACAAGGAAGTGCGGGGAGGTGTATCTGTGGGGTGTCATGGAGTACAGTGAGCGTAACACAAACTGAGATACGGTTGGGGCCAGTTACGGTATTTCCGTGAGAGAAGTTTCTCTTAGTGTGGTACGGGTTGTGGTCCAGTGAAAAACAGCTGATTTTACTTCGGATTTTCTTCTAGGCCTTGTGGGTGTGCAGCGGCGGTTCCTAGCCACCAGGGGGCAGGCTCCTCACGGGCAGCCCTTCTGCGCTGCCTGGGCGGCTCTGAGGGTGTGGTGTTTTAATTTCTTAAAATGACTATCAGTGTGCTTACCTTCTTTGAGGGTGTGCTAACCTTGATGGGGCGCAGCTTTGGGAAGCCCGGTGTTCTGGACCTTGAGGGGTTGGGGTAGGTAACGTCACCGTGCGCCGGGCCGGCGTGGGGGTGTTCTGTAACCCACAACTCAAACACTGATAATGCCTGTCTTTTCTAACCTTCCTGGGTGAGCGTTCCCGTCCTTGGCTTTCACACCTAAGTTTTCTGCCAGTCACTTCTGTAAGGTGTTTCAACAAAGAAGCTTTTTTTTTTTTCTATTTCCAAAACATTTTGGCACAGGAGTGAGCGGGTGAGTGAGAGAGAGAGAGAAACTGCCACCCTGTGGTTCTCTCCAAGATGCTGGTGGTAATCGGCCAGCACAGCGCTGGGCTGGGCTGGGAGGCGGGCTCCCTCCTGGGTCTCCCCTAGGTGCTGTGGCCCCTGTCACTGGGCTGGGAGGCGGGATCCCTCCTGGTTCTCACTGGGTGGTCAGAGCCCTGTCACTGGAGCCATCACTCTGCCTTCTGGGTCCTGGTTTTGCAGGAAGCTGGAGTCTGGAACTGGAGCTGGGCTCTGTTTGGGACCAAGCGTCTTAACTACTGGCCGAAACAGTGGTTCTAGAAGGTTCCTTTCTGTTGTAAATTTTGGAAAGAAGGGAATAATGGTTTTGAGTGAAGGGGAAAGAAAAATGGGTCAAGTAACAATAAATTAATTCCATCAGAGTTAATATAGAAAGGATTAGTGGATGATCCTAATTTGTGTCTCTTTGGGGAACCCTGGCCTTATCTTTTCCACAAAACCTGAAAATTTGTTCACAGATTGTATTTTCTGTTTTAATAAAAATTATTAGTTTTCTGTGTATCAAAAGAATTTTTGAAAAGATCACTTCTCTCAAAAACAAATTTTCCCAATTGATTTAAATTTTTAATCTATACTGGAACATTTATTCTGCAGCTATATTTTTTTTTTACATTTATTTATTTGACAGGCAGAGTTAGACAGTGAGAGACAGAGAGAAAGGTCTTCCTTCCATTGGTTCACTCCCTAAGTGGCCGAAACGGCAGGAGCTGTGCCGATCCGAAGCCAGGAGCCAGGTGCTTCTTCCTGGTCTCCCATGGGGTGCAGGGCCCAAGCACTTGGGCCATCCTCCACTGCCTTCCTTGGCCACAGCAGAGAGCTGGACTGGAAGAGGGGCAACCGGGTCAAGAATCCGGCGCCCATATGGGATGCCGGTGCCGCAGGCGGAGGATTAACCAAGTGTGTCATGGTGGCAGCCCCTTGGACCATCTTGTACCAGTTTCCCAGGCCATAGCAGGGAGCTGGATCAGAAGAGGAGCAGCTGGGACTCGAACCGGTGCCTATATGGGATGCTGGCGCTGCAGGCGGAGGATTAACCTGCTGCGCCACTGTGCGGGCCCCTCTACATGTGTTCTTATACGCCACGTGTTGTTAGTTCCTTGAGGACCAGACCTAATTTTCACTCACTGTATAGCTCCTGAAAGACACAACGTAATAGTCTGTAGTAGAAGCCCCTGAATAATTAATTGTCTATCTGCTGGGGATTAAACGGCCCCAAACTATCTTCACTGTTTTATCTAAAAAGGTACCAAATAGGCACAACACGCGTGCTGTCTAGCAGGCGGCAGCTGTGTCACGAAGGCCAGAGCTCCCCTCAGCTGCTGCGGAGGGCGAGGCGCCAGGAAAGGCAGCGCACAGCTACCAGGCGGCTACAGCGAGCGCTGGCCAGGACGCCGAGGAGCCGCTGGCGGGACCTAGGACAGCGCTGCCACTGCAGAGGACAGACGAGAGGCTCCTCAGAGCTGAGCCCAGAACCCCCTGCGGCCACACACCAGCGCCACGTCCGCAAACGCACAAAGGGACTGAACACGGGGCTCGGACGGACACCCGACGCCAGCACGCCCGGCGGCACCGTTCACGGGAAAACCACCTCCTCCAGTGCGTGAGTGCACGCCGTGGGTCTGCACACACAGCAGAAGTTCTGACACAAACCACCCCTGGGCTTGCTCTCTGCGGAGTAACAGTAGCAGTCACTGGAACTCAAACGTGAAGGAAATGGAGCCCACTGGAACAGAAAGACAGAAAACTCACCGGCTGTCTACCCCGGGCTCAAAATAAAGTCTAAGAAAAGGTGGCGGAGGGTGGTGGCCACGGCTTACTTCAGAGAGCCCAGCACCGATCTTTAACCCACGAGGGCCAGCGCGTTGTGTGGGACCAGGCGTGTTCACAGAGCACTCGCTGTGGAAGACCAACTGCGCAATACCGGGACAACAGCCGAGACTCGATCCTCGCCAGTTCTACACGCCACGCAAATTAAAAGAACAGCTGCAGGGGCCCAGCGCCGTGGCTCATTGGCTGATCCTCCACCTGCGGCACCGGCGTCCCATATGGGTGCCGGGTTCTAGTCCCGTCGCTCCTCTTCCAGGCCCGGGAAGGCAGTGGAGGATGGCCCAAGTGCTTGGGCCCTGCACCCCATGGGAGACCAGGAGAAGCACCTGGCTCCTGGCTTCGGATCGGCACAGCACCGGCCGTAGCCGCCATTTGGGGGGTGAACCAACGGAAGGAAGACCTTTCTCTCTGTCTCTCACTGTCTAACTCTGCCTGTCAAATAAATAAAAGCAAAAAACAAACAAAAAGATGGCCCAAGTCCTTGGGGCCCTGCACCCACGTGGGAGACCTGGAGGAAGCTCCTGGCTCCTGCCTTCGGATCAGCTCACGTCAGCTCTGGTGTCGCAGCCATCTGGGGAGTGAACCAGCGGATGGAAGACCTCTCTCTCTCTCACTGTCTGTAACTCTGTTTCTCAAATAAATAAAAAAAATCTTAAAAATTTCTTAAAAAAAAAAACACGTAGAAAAGCCCTACAAGAGGAGCACAATACAGAAACCCTAGAATATGTACAAAGTGTTGGATCTATACTTTAAAAAAAAAAAAAAACAAGAATGAAACATAGATCGAAGCAGCTTGCTTGTGTTTTATTTTCTCAGCTCTTATAAAAGTGAATACGCTACATTAGTGAGAGCGTGATCCTTGACATGGACTGGCAGCGTGGGCTTGGGTTATTTTGAATGAGGGACTGTGGTGTTGGCTTCGTGCCCTGCGTGGTTTCCTGGCGCTGTGGCTGTGCACCACCAGGGTGCGCTGTTGCTGGGCCTGGTGGCGGAGCAGCCCTCCCTTAGGAATATACTGGTGTAAGCCGTGCATCCTAGAGAGCAGACGGGCTCCCGGCGTTCCCGGCTCACGGGAGGTAAACTGGAGATTCTGATGCAGTTGGAAAGTACAGACTGCGGGCACAGAAGATCTAGTGTCCTTTTAGTGATACTCCTAGCACTGAATACTGTGGTTAATAAAATTCTCAAAAAAGAGAAAACAAAACCAGGAAGGAAGAAAGAGGAGGAGGGGCAGGAGTGGTGTTGTGGTGAGTGGCTGACGCGTCTACGTGCAGCACCCGCGTTCCGGATCCGAGCTGAGTCCTGGCTACTCGGCTGTCTGCTGGTGCGCCTGGGAAGGCAGTGGCAGGCGGGCCAGTCCCTGGGCCCCTGCACCCGCGTGGGGGACCCTGCACCCGCGTGGGGGACCGGCATCGAGGGCCCAGCTCCTGGCCTCGGCCTGGCCCAGCCTGGATGTTGCAGCCGTGTGGGGAGTGCACTAGTGGATGGGAGATCTCACTCTCTGTTCAGATTAATGCATCTTGAGAAAGATAATGGAGTGAAAGATAAACACTTCAGCCATTATGTTGAGAGACCACCGTGCTTCATGTTGGAGCTCTGTCCCTGGTTTCCCAAGGAGTCTGAGTTACCAGTTTCCAGTCTGAAACCAGAGGGAGGCGACCGGCATTTTGAGTGAGTGTGGATCTCGTGAGTAGCCGGCAATGAGGAGCCGCCTTTCTCACGTGGATGCTGGCCAGATGCGTGTGTGGTCCTTGCCCTCTGGACTGCGTGGACATGCACTGCTGGGGGTTGAGTGTCGTGTCTGCTCTGTGGGATGAGGACCTGCTGCCCGCATGCTGAGTCATTTAACTGTGAAGCCCAGAAACACAGCAGCCCCTCAGGGTCACAGGTTGGAGAGGGCAAGAATGTCACAGCAAACCAGAGCCACGCTTGGTTAAATCCTGTGTGTGGGGAAGGAAGTGGAGACACGGGGGGGGCTTGTGATTGTAGCACACCGTGGCTGGAGCTAGTGAGTAAAGATGTTTATCAGTTTATCTTTTTAAGATTTACTTATCTGAAAGGCAGAGTGGCAGAGAAGGAGAGAGAGAGAGAGAACAGCTTCCATCCCCTGGCTCACTGCCCAGTTGGTTGCATCGGCCTGGCTGAGGAGCCTGGAACTGTGTCCAGCTCTCCCCTGCGGGTGGCAGAGACTCAGGCACTTGGCCCTGGCCCACTGCCTCCCCAGATGCAGAAGCGGGGAGCTGTCTCAGAAGCGCAGGGCCCAGTGCTGGGATGGCGCATGTCGGCTCACCCTGCCGGGCCGCACTGCCGCTCCGGGTCACCAGGTCCCTATCACGCCCCTCACTTCGCAGACCTCGGCGTTTGCTCTCACCGTCAGATACACTTCTGGAAGCTGGGAGGCGGCTTCCGCTGTTGGCTCAGCTCATGCCAGAATCGGGGGAAGTCCTTGGTTAGTCCGTTCCTCTCCAACTGTTCTTTCTTGCCGTGAGTGAAATACTGGTGTGCTGCTCCACTGTGGTGTCTGACCTCCTCCTCCCGCTCTCTGGGTCCTCCCAAAGCAGTTTCACACGGGCCAGGGTCTCACCCACCAGCTACACGGTATCTTAGTACCTTTGGCTCCTGTAACAACAGGGAGTGGCCCACGGTTCTGGGGGCCGGGAAGATCAAGGCGCAGGCAGGCTCCATGTCCGGTGGGGGCTGTGTGCTGATGGACAGCCCTCTGCTGTGCGCTCATGTCATGCACAGGCGCTCTCTGGGCCTCTCTTTCTAAGGGACTTGCTGATGTCCTCATGCCGGGTTCCCACCTCAGTGCAAGAGTGTGCGCAGGGGACTGCACGGACCCTCGGTCCACACAGAGGCCAGGGGCTTGGGTCTGGGCAGCTCGGCTCTCCTGAGCGCCACACCAGCTCTTCCGCGGGCTGCAGACTGTTTCCGGGTGGATGCGCGGGTTTGTTGTCTGCCTTCCCCTCTATCCAGCTTATTTCGTCAGCTCTCCATCATCCTGAATCTGCTTTCTGGTTCTGGGCTTGGCTTCGGAGTCTCTGGCCAGGGTTCTTTGTCTCACTCCGCGTTCACTCTGCAGTTAGCACCGCCTGCCGGGTTCGGGAGGAGGACTGGGCAGATGCAACAGCCCCACAGTCGGCCTGCTGGGTTGGCGTTGCAGTGAGGGCCCGTCCTGGACCTCCTGGACCCGTCACCCTGCATGGCGCCTCGCATGGTGGGCCTGGAGATCAGTATTTGTCCTGAGGTACTTGGTTATTTCTGTTTGCAAATCTGTGTTAGATGAGTGGCTCCTGTTCCGTGTCGATGGGCTCCCTGGTTTGCTCCTGCAGCCTGAAATGTGTGCTGCTGGGAAGCTCTGAGCCCCTCTCGTGAACGTGAACCCAGGACTTGAACGTGTCCGTAGACAGGCAGTGCCGAGAGTTTCCTGGCAAGCCCTTCGGAGCTGACCACACGCCAGAAGCCGAGTGGCATGTGGAGTGGACAGTGGCAGCGTGCTGGCAGACCTAACAGTGCTGGTTCAGTAAGGGCACAGTGACGGCACTGGGTGGAGCCTGTGCCGCCAGCGTAGAAATAGACTGACTGTCAGTTCTTGGAGTTGTCAGGTGTAGTACATCGATATTATCGAAGCCAGACTGTGTCTTGTGTGTAGGCCGTCCTGTTGTAATGCTGTAATGTCTTAATTCCGTGTTGGGTCCAGAGGAAAATGTAATTTTGCAGCTGGTTAAGGAAGTTTTCTTGAGGGGCCTGGCGCTGTGGCACAGCGGGTTACAGCTGCCCGCTGCCTGCCATGCCACTGTCCCCCATGGGCATCAGGTGGAGCCCAGCTGCCCCGCGTCCAGCCCTCCTCCCCTTCCTGCCTGGGGAAGCAGCAGCACACGGCCGAATCCTTGGGTCCCTGCCACTCAGGAGGGGGCCTGAGGGAGTCCGGGGAGGGGGCGGCCCTGGCTGTCGTGGCTGTTTGGGGTTTGAACCAGCAGATCTCTCCGTCTCTGTCTTTCCCTGTCTCTCTGTTACTCTGCCTCTCAAATCAATAAACCTTTAAAGAAAGGTTTTCTTTAAGTGAATTGGTGTAAGGATCTCTTCTGCTCAGGTAAGAGACTCCTGTGTGCAGAGGTGGGCTCAGCCCAGCTCCGCGTGCCCGCGGGGTGGCTGCTCTCCCCTGTCCCCGAGTCGTGGGCTTGGACAGAGAGCGGCTGCCGCTGACCCCCTCTCACTGTGTTGTGGCTCTGCAGGTACACGGACTGTATCGCACGACAGGTGCCAGTTTTGAGAAGGCGCAGCAGGAGTTTGCGACAGGCGTTATGTCCAACAAGACGGTCCAGGCCGCAGCCGCGACCGCGGCCTCCGGTGCAGCGAGCAGCGCCGCGCAGAGCGCGTTCAAGGGGAACCACATGTAGAGCCCTCGGACGGCACCGGCTCCCCGGACTGAGCTTTCTCTCCAGTCGCTGTACTCTGCAGGTGTTTTTATGTTCCAAACACACAGTATACACAGCATGGACATTTCCTGTTCACCTGTGCATGGGCTAAGACCAGAAACACTTCCTGTCTCATTACTTCGCCCGGTAGTTTCTTAAAATTCCAATGCCCCTTGCAGAAAAAAAAAATACATGCTAAATAAATATTCTCCATATTTTTTGGGGAATGATGTTGAGCAAATTATTTCAGTGGTGGCACACTGAAAGGAACATGGTACTTGCAGTTAACACGCATTCAGGACTCTCTGCAGCAGCTCTTTCCAGACTCGTTAGAGGGAAGGATTAGACGAGGCCCAGAGAAGCTGCGTTTCTCCTGTTTGTATCGAAAGGAACGGCCAGTACAAAGGAGTCGGCTTGCTTTCAGCAGTGTGAGTCACCGTGAAGAGCCTTGCGCACTTCCCAGTAGATGATGTAAATTGTACCTTCTTTTTCCTTTCTCTTTCTAGAGTAGTTACTATTTTGATAACAACCTCTAGTCTTGCATGGGTCCCATGTTTCTTAAATTAAAAGAATTAGTATTTTGGGTTCTGTACTGCTTATGGTTGTAGGATTCAGGGGTTCTTTATGGAATCATAGAACTGATTTTCTGTAATAGTTTGTTTTAAACACGCATTTATTGGGGTGCAATATGAGAGTTTGATGCAGTATGCAGTGGGTCATCCAGAGACCAGGTAACAGACTGAGTAGGGTGCAGTGATCATGGTTCCTCCTATTGATTTGTCCTCACTTTCAGTGTTCACGTAGTGAAGTCGCTGTGTGTGACTGTGTACCCGTGGCTGCCTTAGCTGGCTGGGCTCGTGTTGGGCAGTGCCTGTGGGTGTGTGTGTCATTTTCACGGAGGTAGCAGAGGCCAGCCTAACCTTTGTCTCAGAGCATCTGGGATTTAAGGGATTTTTCTTTTAGCCTCTCATTTTATCCTGGACTTGAATCCCCAGTGCACCGAAGCCTTTCACTTTTTGAGTCAGACTGCATACATTTAAAAATAAAACCTTTAACTAGTACCAAGCCGGGACACACAAATACAATCAAGGGCATTCATCATGAAGGCAGAAACAGCAAAGTTGTTATTCTGCAGCAGAAAACTTAATTCTGGGTAGGCTTGGGTGCAAGCCTGGGATCACTTCTGAATGCTGACGAAGTGACTGCAGGCACGTGTGCGTCACGCCCCTCAGCACTGGCTTCCTGGATGTCCAGTGAGGACAGTGCTGGGAGGTATCATCTGAGATCACAGGCTCTTTTTCATAAGGGTCAGTCGGGCATAAATGGCCCAGGCACTTTGATCCTCCTGCCCACCTCTGAGCTCGGGCTCTGGCCGGCCGTGGGGCTGTGCAGGCGCTCTGCTGGCACCCAGGTCGTGCCGACCCCCGGGTGGCGGTCTGCGCAGTCTGTGCGGTGTGTCCCGGGCGGGAGGCTCTGTGGAGCTCTGCACTGGGAGGAGGCTTGCGCTCTGGGGAAGACAGGGCTCAGAGGAGGGACTCCCAGCTGTCGCAGCTGTGTCAGGTGCGCCGGGAGCTGCACCTCCATCCTCACCCCGAGCAAGCTGGCCGAGCCCGAGGTCTCCCTGGAACCCACCTCCTCCGTGTGCCGTGTGCACGTGTGTATCCCAGGCCCATCTTTGTTTTGCTTTAAGCTACCCATGAAAGACACACGAGAGACGTCTGAAGTGGGATGCTGTTACCATGTAGGGATTCCCACAGGTAGCTCACTTCCTAGCGAGGCGCAGCTGCGCAGAGCGGACACGGTGTTCAAGTTCGGTAGGTTGACGGAAGTCTGAGAGGGAAACTGGCGGTTTTTAACAGTGTAAACGAGGCTTGCAGTTCGATGTGGTGTAAACGCAGCTGTAAACTCTCCCAGTCACGTTCCCCGTCGGGGATCGGCTGTGGCGGGTTTTCAAGCTGGGCAGTTGGTGCCATGCGTGTAACCCCGGAACGACCCCGCTGGCCCCGAGGGGCTTCGCCAGGGGGCGCCCTTGCCCCTCAGTTCGCAGTGCTTAGTCATGGCTGCTTTGTTTCAGCCTGAGGGTGAACACTGGAAACCACTGCTCCGTGATTGTAAGGCGCCCTGGTCCGCACAGACGCCTCCGTGGGTCCCTGATGTTGCATGTTTCCGTGGTTTGGAAGTTTTGTATATTTATTGTATAACACAGAGTGTCACCAAATAAAATGCTGTTTACTGGACGCGTGCTCCTGTGATTTTGAACACCACATTCAGGTGAGCACTGTGTGCATTCAGAAGGACTTAACGCCGACGGCTTAGCCTCCGGAGCGGTTTTCCCTTCCATTTCTTCACATAGTCTGTGCATGACTGTCAAGTGCTGAACACAGTAACTGTGAGAACTGAGGTGTAACAACACAGGACAGGACGTGCACTGATGGACGTGGGCTTCGCCCCCATGATTTGCACCACTATAAGATAAAAATAGAGACTGTTTTGAAGTGAGATTAAGAATGGGTAAAGTCTCATGGCTGCTTTTTCCTTACGGGTTAGAACAGGGTGCTTGTGTTACTGGTGTGGTCTTGATTCTGCGGGATCCGTGTGCTGCGTTGTAACCTGCCACACATTGCTATTGAGGCACCACATCGTGTGCTGTTCGGCTAAAGAAGATGTAAAATGTAACCTGCAGTGTCGCTCATCATGAGTCTGTGTTTTGAAAAATACTTGTTAAATTAAAAATGGGGACACTGTTTTATTTCCTGAGTGTATCTAAGAAAGTGACTGTGGATTTTCACACTTCATGTGCCAGGACAGAGTCTTCATCTGTGTGTCATGTTGTGACAATATATAATCTGCACCCGGAGGATTGATACGGCTGGGTTTCTGCTCGTTTGTCAGTTATTTGTCATAGCCTAATGCCTTTTATACCCATTATGTATTTTCTGAAAATGCTAGTGTTAGCACCTAATTCTGCATCTTCATTGGTAAAAGCTGGGGTTAGCATGGCTTTCTATATGCAGAGTTTGTTATATTTGGGGCATTTTTTTATGATATGTATAGCTTAAAATTAGCACAACTGTCATAACTCCTTTTCAGTGTATCTCCTTTCATTTTTTTTTTTTTCTTAAGAAAAATGTTTAGAGGAATTTGTTGATTCGTGTGGTGAAGTCCAATAGGGGTGAAATTATAGTGGTTAATTTAAGAATCATAGAGAGTGGCTTAAAATAGAGAACAGCTTACTTTGGTAAATTTTTAAGTACCACAGTATTCATTTATTTAGAGTACTGTAGAATAATGTATTTCAAAACATTAAGGTTGTTTGGGATTCTTTATAAAAGATTGATTTATTTATTTGAAAGAATTAGAGATCTTCCACCCACTGGTTCACTCCCCTGATGGCCACAGGGCTGGGCTGGGCCAAAAGCAGGAGTCAGGAGCTTCCTTCTGGTCTCCCGCCAGGTGCAGGGGCCCAAGCACTTGGGCCATCCTCCAGTGCTCTCCCAGGCTCATTAGCAGGACCAGGATCAGAAGTGGAGCAGCCGAGACCCAAGCCGGTGCGCATATGGGATGCGGGCACTGCGTATGGCTGTTTAACCTGCTACACTACCCGCCCTTGGATACTTTTTAATTAACTAAGAAGTTGTATCCCCGGGCCAGTACTGTGATGTAATGGGTAAAGCTGCCGCCTGCAGCGCCGGCATCCCATATGGGCACCGGGTCTTGACTGCTCCACTTCCAATCCAGCTCTGTGCTGTGGCCTGCGAAAGCAGTGGAAGATGAACCAGGACCCTGGGCCCCTGCACCCATGTGGGAGACCTGGAAGAAGCTCTTGGCTCCTGGCTTTGGTCTGGCCTAACTCCGACCATTGCGGCCATTTGCGGAGTGAACCAGCAGATGGAAGACCTCTCTTTCTCTCTCCCTCTCTCTCTCTCTCTCCCTCTCTCTCTCTCTCTCTCTCTCTGCCTCTCTGTAACTCTTTCAAATAAATAAATCTTAAAAATATTTTTAAAAAATTAAAAAAATTATCCCCGTGGTTAAGTATTATGGGATGTGAAATATTTGCGCTGGAATTTGAGTACATTTTATAAAAGAGCATCCTGACTGCATTGGTGAGTTTTTAATTTTTAATTTAAAAATATTAATTAGAAAATGAAGATGCAAGAGAGCACGCCCGTCAGCTGGCCCAGCCCTCAGATGCCCGCAGCACGCGGAGCTGGGAGCTGCACGCAGGTCTCCCACGTCGGGGCAGGGACCCAACTACTTGAGCTGTGACCAGCTGCCTCTCAGGGCACACACCCACCAGAAGCTGGAGTCAGGAGTGGAGCCAGGACTTGAGCCCAGACCCCGAGACCACGTGCCCACCCTGGCGTGGGTATCCTTAAACTTGATTGCAGTGCTTTGTCACAGCGTGTGGAGCACTCCACCAGGGTCTGTAGAAACTCCGTTAGGTAGCCGTTGCTGCTGGTCCGTTCTGCACAGGCAGGTAACTCGGACCTGAAGGTGCTGGGGAAGAGGGAAGATGTCGCTTCTCAGCCCCTCCTGTGGATTTTTACATTTAACTGTTTGGGTTGAGTAAGACAGGAACCTTCAGCCACAGAGTTTTCACGAGCACGTTAATGTTTTCAGATGGCAGTTGCCTTCGGAAGCGCCGTGAGCATTGTGTTTCGTGTTCATCCAGATCCAGGATGACTCTGCAGCCCCTACCTGTCCGGCCTGGGCGTGATGGTCAGGCTACGCTG
This sequence comes from Sylvilagus floridanus, assembly GCA_949820135.1. Lineage (NCBI taxonomy): Eukaryota > Metazoa > Chordata > Mammalia > Lagomorpha > Leporidae > Sylvilagus > Sylvilagus floridanus. The sequence continues at coordinate 2,727,796 of OX463246.1, forward strand.
CAGCCCGTTCCCTCTCAGCTGGAGTAGGGACAGGAGGTGGCTCCCTTCTTCTGGGAGTTTTCTATCTACTGTGCAGGAGGACGTCTCCGCCACGAAGCAGGTGGAATTTATAGAACCACAGCAGGCAAGAGTTGCCTGTGAATTCTTGGGTGGTTTCAGGACTTCCTTAGCTGTAATACCACGGTTCCTTGTCTTTTGTGGGCACGTGATTTTCCGGGTACAGCAGCTGCTAATGTTAACGGTTTGCAGTGTTCTGTTGCAGGTGTTGGGGGCTGGTGAGGGAGAGGAGCAGAATTCAGAGTCCTTCACCTGGTGCCCGGGTTGCGACAACATCCGGTGTCCTTTCGCGGAGATGGCGCTCCCTGGGCGTGGACGGCCTGAAGGTTTTCGTTTTTTAGTGTGAGAGTGGTGCATACCTCCCATAGATCACTGAAAGACGTGTGATGTGGTAAACGGGAAAACTTTAAAATCCTTCATTCTGTCACCTAGCGCAGCGTTACGTTGTTTTCTTATTTTCTGTGCAGTGTATTATTTATAGACTTAAGGGATGTAAGCAATATAGGTTTTTAAGATAATATTTTCCCTGTCTTGGCATTTTATGGTAATGGCTTGATAGTTTAGTTTTGAAAAATCTTTTAATTTATAAAATCAGTGCACATTCCAGTATAAATTGTAGAAAATACTAATAAGCCAAATAAGACAACTAAAATTGCTGATCATTTTTACAGCCATGAGTAATTTCTGTTAAAGCCTGATGTATGCACTTGTACTAATTCTTGTACCCATGATTACTTGCTGCTAAAGCCTGGCGTATGCACTTGCATTAATTTTCACACTCAGAAGTACTTTCTGTTAACGCCTGGTGGATACACTTGTATTAATTGCACACAAGTACTTTCTGTTAACGCCTGGCGGATGCACTTGTGTTAATTTTCCTAGGAAGAGTTGCTCTTCCTGAGACAGAGCACAGCCCCGATCCTGCGCTGTCTGCCAGCCCAGCAGCGGCCTCCGGGTTTTGTCCTGGAGGTGACTGTGTCCTCAATGATGCTGCCCCAGATGTGGGGGCTCTGGGCGCCATACTGTGCGTGGAGAAGCAGCACCGAGCCGGCCTACCTGCAGTCGGGCTGGGAGGACGGACTCCGAGGCACCGGGGACGTTGGGCAGCTCTGTGCCGCCTCCTGTTAGGCTTGACGCTCTCACCCGTTTTCTTCCTAGGGCCGACTGGAGAAGCTCAGCCAACAGAGCGGTCGGTTATCTTTTCTCCCCTATCACCAAGTACGTGCGGGGCTTCTTTGCCCTTTCTGAATGTGTTCTCCAACCGTCAGCCATTGCTCTGTGTCTGTGTGCATCCAAGTCGTGCCACTCCTGTAGGTTCTGATTGCCCAGTTCTGTTCTTACAGCCCGTTCCCCAAGGCCTGTGCTGTTCTGAGCTCCAGCCCCGGCTTCTGGGTGTGCGTGTCCAGGAGGCCTGGAAGGGAGCTGCCGCCGCCGCTGCCTCCACTCGCAGCCAACACCGGATCTCCTCGAAGTCTTTCAGACCAGTGAGTTTGGACAAATCGGGGGTGTGTTGCTGAGGATTTGGGCTGCCAGTTGCTGGGCCCTGCCCAACGCGATCGGTTTCTTTTGGTTTTGCTATGTCTCCTGCCTCCATGGAGCGAGCATGCACTGGAGGGCCGAGGGAGCACGCGCTGGCCGCAGGGAGCCAGCTCTGGGCTCTCGGGGAGTTAGGTCGGTTCTGAATTGGGTTCTGACACTTTACCCTGCACAGAGTGCAGTGCTAACAGCAGCTCCAAAGTGATTCTCTTTCAATGTCCTCATAGTAACTGGGACTTACTGAGGACTTGATGCACACTGGAGGCCACACGAAATGCTTCCCATACGTCACTCAGCCCTGATGTGAGCCCCACGATGCCATTCCTGTGACCGGTCCCTGGGGAGGAGGGGGTTGCTGGGCCAGCCAGGTCCCCGCCCACCACGGCCACGCAGTGCCCCTCTCTCCGCTGTTCCGTGTTCCCTCCGTCCTGCCACATTTCCAGTCATCCCTGTCCATCCCTCAGGAACAGCGAACGCTAGGCCGACAGCCGAGGAATGAGCGAGAGCGTGGCTGGGGACTCGAGGCCAGAGGCTGCGCCCTGCCCTGACGGTGAGTACCTGCCGCCTTGGGCGCTTGTGTGTGAACTCGAGGTGCAGACAAATCCTTATTAGGCTGACTGTGCGCTTACGTGGGCCTAACAGCTGCTTACTTGGGGAGGGAGATCCCGTGTGCTGAGAAGCTGAAACCATCGGCGCCTACCCCCGTCACGCACCTGCTGAAGTTGGGAATCCCAGCCGGGGGACTGGGACGGCATCATTTTCCATGTAGGAGACGTTGCTGGGCCTTTCTCTGCCGGGAGGGGGAGACGTGTGGCGTTGCGGTGTGGCATCCTGGAGGTGATCAGAGCTGTGCCTTGCCGTGATGCCGAGACGCCCAGTGCATCTCTGCATGGGGGCACAGCCACGCCTGTTACTGCGCAGCCACGTGGCCCAGGTGGCAGGCAGCGTCTCAAGAAGACAGGCGTGGTAAGCAGTGGTCTCCACCTCCAGGAGTTAAGAGAATGGCCTCCCTGGCACCGTGGCTCACTAAGCTAATCCTCCACCTGTGGTGCCGACTCTCCGGGTTCTAGTCTCGGTCAGGCCGCTTGATTCTGGTCCCTGGTTGCGTCTCTTCCAATCCAGCTCTCTGCTGTAGCCCGGGAAGGCAGTGGAGGATGGCCCAAGTGCTTGGGCCCTGCACCTGCATGGGAGACCAGGAGGAAGCTCCTGGCTCCTGGCTTCAGATTGGCGCAGCGCCGGCCATGGCGGCCATTTTGGGGGTGAACCAACAGAAGGAAGACCTTTCTCTCTGTCTCTCTAACTCTGCCTGTTTAAAAAAAAAAAAAAAAAAGAATGGCCTTGAGCGTTGGGCATCGGGTCTGCACCCAGGGGGCGTCCAGGAACGGTGTGCTCTGGCGCACTCCCGTCCCCAGCCCTGGACTGCCAGCTGCACGGCCCAGGCTGCCCTCCCGCCCCCTGCCCTCCCCTCTGTGACCGCACTGCTTTCCACCCTGCACTTGGCGGCTCCGGCAGTCACCCTGGCCTTGGCCGGTCTCCAGGCCCCACGTCTCGTGTCCCACTGTTGTCTCCACCCTCAGAGCTGTAAGCAGGCTTTCTGTTCTCGCGAACAGATGACTGTGCTGTTCCCCAGATGCAGACTCCTGCGGCCTGCGTCCCTGTGCTGGGTGTTGGCCCCTGGAAAGACAACGATCTGCGAAGTCTTGGCTCTGCCTGTGGTTTCGGTTTGGCTGCTTTCTCCTGTCGGCGTGCTCCTCCGTATCCTGTGTACCTGAGCACAGTCAGGTCCCTAAGACTCGCCCTGCAGAAGTGTTGCGGGTGCTGGGTGCAGAGTGCGAGGGAGACGGCAGCGGGAAGGCGATGGTGCACGGGCCCCAGCACACGACGGGCTGCTGCCGAGGGCCAGAGTGAAGCCCAGTGTGGGTCCTGATACTCTGAGCAGCAGCGGATGCTTGCTTCTCCACCCTTGTCCTCTGAGAGCTGAAGAAGGCATCGAGTGGTCTGAAACCTTATCTGAAACGCTGAGACAGGAGCGCGACCCCCGTAGAGCCATTTGCAGGGCAGTAACGGCTGCGGGTCCTGGGTTGCATCCTGGAGTAAGCGGAGTGTGCTCCAGGCGGATCAGAGCCTGGACGTTGAGGCAGGCGGGGCTTGGGGAGCACGCGGGAGGGTTGCCTTCCTCCGCGTCGCCGTATCACGAGTGAGACAGCAGCTACGTTTCTCTAACCTCGGATCACTGGATCATTTGTTCGGAACACGTTAGTGATTCGTAGGGCTTCGTCAGCTTTCTGCGTTGGTTTCTTTTGGAAAACCTGGCGGGTGTCGGGTGTTTGGAAATCAGGTGTAAATGTGGTTCAGCTACCCCAGGCCCTCGGCCTGGGTTGCTTGTTCTGTTAGACAGGAAGTGCTTTGCGGGACCTGCAGAGCTGAATGTGTTCACAGACAGGGCTACTTCGCGTCATCTTCGAGCGTCTGCATTAGGATTAGGCCTGTTGTGTGTGAGGCTGTGGGTGGCTGGGACCACAGGAAATGTGGGTGTGGAGTGGCTGTACACCTGTATCATGGGCTTCTCCTCTCTCCCCACTTTTTTTTTTTTTTAAGATTTATTTATTTGGGCCGGCGCCGTGGCTCAACAGGCTAATCCTCCGCCTTGCGGCGCCGGCACACCGGGTTCTAGTCCCGGTCGGGGCGCCGGATTCTGTCCCGGTTGCCCCTCTTCCAGGCCAGCCCTCTGCTGTGGCCCAGGAGTGCAGTGGAGGATGGCCCAAGTGCTTGGGCCCTGCACCCCATGGGAGACCAGGTAAAAGCACCTAGCACCTGGCTCCTGCCATCGGATGAGCGCGGTGCGCCGGCTGCAGCGCGCCGACCGCGGCAGCCATTGGAGGGTGAACCAACGGCAAAGGAAGACCTTTCTCTCTGTCTCTCTCTCTCTCACTGTCCACTCTGCCTGTCCAAAAAAAAAAAAAATTTTATTTATTTGAAAATCAGAGTTACAGAGAGAAAGTGAGGCACAGAGGGAGAGAGAGAGAGGCCTTCCACCCACTGGTTCACTCTCCAGTTGGCCACAATGGCCAGAGCTGTGCTGATCCAAAGCCAGGAGCCTCTTCCAGGTCTCCCACACAGGTGCAGGGGCCCCAGGACCTGGGCCATCTGCTGCTGCTTTCTGCCAGGCCACAGCAGAGAGCTGGATTAGAAGTAGAGTAGCTGGGACTCGAACCGGCTCCCACGTGGGATGCCAGTGGTAGCTTCACCTGCTATGCCACAGTGCTGGCCCCCTTTCTCCCCACTTTTTGAAAAAAAAATTATTTGAAAGGCAGAGTAAGAGAGGGAGAGAAGCAAAGATCAGCATCTGCTGGTTCACTCCCCAAATGGCCTCCACGGCAGAGACGGGCCAGACCAAAGCAGGAGCCTGTGCCTCTACTCGGGTCTCCCAAGTGGGTGGCAGGGCCCAAGCACTTGGACCATCTTCCACTGATGTCCCAGGCCATTAGCAGGGAGCCAGGTCGGGATTGGAAGCCGAGCTGCGGGGCCTTGAACCGGTGTTCCCATGTGGGCACCGATGTCACGGGTGCTGCACCGCGATGTGCCCTCCAAACCTTGTTTTGAGACATTTCCTTCCCAAATGCCTGCAGCAGCCAGGGCTGAGCCGGGAGCTGGACACACAGCCCGGGTGTTCCAGGGAGGTGACAAGAAGCTGGAGCCAGGACTGGGACCCTGGCCGGTCTCCCTGGCAGGCTGAATGTCCCCACCGCCTTTGGTCTAAAGGAACGTGTGTCTTTCAGGTAAGAAGTTAATTCCCCAGCTTGACTGGGGAGGATCCTGCCAGTTTATAATGATGTTGAGTCTCTCCCAGGAAGAAATACTTAACTAGGTGTTAACGGGAACCTGGGTAGGGCCGTCTGCGTTACTAGCAGAACAGCTGAGAAAACCTGAATCTTTGCTTACCGATACGATGTACAATATTTAAAACATATTTGGACTGGGAGGGGTTTTATCAAATTCTCCGTATCATATTGAACGCATTATACTCAGACTGGAAAGAAAAAGAATGAATTTGCAAAATTTGGTTTAATTCAGATCGGGGGAGGGGCGAGGAACACACTGGAAATACATGTACATGGGGACCTAAGGAACAAGGGGCCGGTGTGCAGGACACGAGGAGAGCCACCAATCGGGAGGCTCAGCAGTCCACAGCTGTCAGTCCCATTCACATTGGCTCAGGTGGCGCGCGTTGCTGCAGAGCGCCTCCCGCCGCTCCGTCCTTGGGCCCTCGGGCGTCAGTGCTGCCCAGGGATTCCCGGCGGCCACAGCGAGGTCTGTTCTCGGCCAGACGCTGCCGGCGCAGGAGGTGTCGGGTTAGCCCTTCAGCAGTGGTCTAGCATTAACACGTCTGTACAGGCACGCTCAGAAGAGCCCTTAGTGATTATGTACCAGCTACGAGTTACCGCGCCGACAGAAAAGCTTCACATTTCACACGAAAGACTGGCGTCGGCTGGCCTGCTCTGCTGGTGTAAGGCTCACGTACAGCTAGTGATTACTGGAATGGAGACCCAGGGAGAGAGGTCCTGGCCAGTCTCCTCTTCACGTAGGATCTGTGTAGCATTAGCATCGTTAGGGTTTTCATGACCAGCCATGAAGGCAGCAATGTTTAACTCTTCTTTGCCAAAACATGTTTTAACTCCTGTCCAGTTTCCGAAAAACGCCACACACATACGCCTGCTATTGCACATCTTTCACACAAATCTGTGCATGTGTAATATACATAGACTTTAAATATGCTACACGTACAAAAAGACTATGGCACGTTACAGAGTGCACGTCTACCAGAGATTAGTACACCACAGATGTCCGAGAACTCTCCAGAAAGCCGCACTCGGGCAGCGTTGCTGAATTCGCACACAGGTTTAAAGGATCCACAGAGGTCCGAGTGGATGCCGGCAGTCGTGCAGCCGGCTGGGGCCCAGACTGGCGTCCCACGGCGGCTGGCTCAGGCCCTGACGGCAGGGGGATTGAGGGGGACCGAGTGGCCACCCTACTGTCTCTGGAAGCAGAGCGGGGCTGTGCTGTGTGTGGGCAGTGGTCAGTGGTTTGGGGTCGTGTGTGCTTCCGAAGCCTGGACATGAACGCGCTGAACCCCAGCGGGGCTCGATTCTGGCAGCGGGGTGCGTTCTCCCCAGGGCGGTCCGGGTGGCCTCAGCCTCGGGGACGCAGCGGAGGCTTCACCTGCCTGGGGCGCGGGTGCAGACGGAGACGATCCCCCCGTGGTGCAAACGGGCTCTTTGTCCTAGAGCCTCCCGCCGCGGTGTCAGCGTCGGCACAGGGACTCACAGGACGGAGCCCTGGCCGCTGGGAGCCACGTTTACCCCACGTCCCTGCACGTGGCTGACTGGGAAGGGGAGCTCACAGCGCCTCCGCCTGAGCCTGCCCACGGGGGAGGTTCCGTTCAGCGTGGCCTCCGCCGCTCCAGGCCTGGGCCCAGGGTCACGGAGCTTTGATGGGACTCCAGGGCAGCACCTTGCCCGCAGCAGTGCTGAATCCGAACGGGTCGGCAGCCGCACGTGATCACCGCGGGAACCCAGAGACAGGTACTTCCTCCCCTCCTGAAGGCGGCCCTGGCTGGCCCAGCTGAGTGCCTGCTGCCCCGGGGGCACCAGGACCGCCCTGTTCTGGGACAGCCACGAGGCCGGATGAGACACCCGGCATCCTTCCTCACCGTGGCACTGGAGCCTTTGTGGACAAGCGCCGTGAGCTCGGCCCGGGCTCCCGTCGTGTCTGGGGAATGTTTGCTTGGCAATGACGTCTTGGCTGCTGCAGACTCACGTTCCTCCACTCTGCTTTCAGAATCCACACCTGTCCCTGGAGGCAGCCAACCCCGGGGCCGCGGGTAGCAAGCAGGGAGCAGCGGGACGGACGTGCAGATTCCGTCCCGAAGCCCAGGAGAACGTGACTTGGGCTCGGGGCGGCTGGCTGGGTGCTGGGCAGAGGACACTGGTCTTCAGGAGCGAGACTCCTCCTTGGATGCTCAGGTGAGTGCCCAGAGCCTGACTCCACCCCCGATACTTCTAAAGTTCCAAGAGTCACGGCTGAGTTGATCCACCTTGGTTAGCTAAGCACGAGCCAGCGTGCAGGGGGTCCGCCCACACAGGTCCTGCCCCAGTGGTCTGTGGTCTTCCTGGAGTGGAGGAAAATGCAGCCACCGACCCGATGTCACTCTGCGGTTGAGATGGTCACGGCGTGCAGATTGGGGCGGGGGCAGGAGCATGCCGGGAACGGCCTGCAGTTGAGGCTGCGCGTTAGACACGGCCGCCCTGAGCCCGAGGGTGACGGATCTGCACACACGCCAAGGCTGAGGACCGCTGGCATGCCGCGGCCCTCGTGTCCGGTAGCCTGGCGCAGCTGGAGGTTGCACCTCATTCGTCCCTGGAAGGCCTGGGGCTGTGGACGTGCTGTGGCGGGGGAGGCTGGCTCTGGCTGGTGCCAAGGTCGCAGCGCGGACAGGGCCCTAGAGCAGGCAGATGAGGGTCTTGCCCTCCTCGATCTCTTCCTGGACTTTGTCGCTGGAGGTGGCGATCTCCGCCTGTGCCGAGAAGACGGCGCACACGAAGGTGAGGACCGTGCCGCCGATGGCCGTGTAGAAGGCCCAGCCCAGGGAGCAGTCTCCAGGCTTGTAGGCAGACGCGTACGGTCCGCAGTAGTCGATGGCTTTCTGGCAGCCCCAGCCCGCAGGGTAGAGTATCAGCCCCAGGATGAGGAAGAGGCCTGTGGGAGGAGAGAAAGCTGGTGAGACCCACGCTCAGCAGTGGGAAGCGGCCACACCGACTCCGCCTGCTCTGGGCGTGGCCTCGGCTCCTCCCCCAGGAGGGCGGGCAGGTGCTGGGGCCTGCCCTGGAGAACGCCATCTTGCTTCCTGGGGACTCGCACAGGGCCCTGCGGGCCGAATGGGGCTTTCTCAGTCGCGTCTGCCGGAGCACGGCCATGCCCGTTCCCCCAGGACCAGCCCCAGAGCACACGGCCTGCAAATCCTGAACTGCTGACCGTCTGCTCTCTGCAGGAGGATGCACAGAGCCCCTGATGCCCCTAGGTGCAGGCAGCCCTTAGCCCGAGTCTGCGCCCGCGGGAGCGGCGGATTGGGATCTACGTGTGTATTTAGAAAGGACTGCAAACTCCCGGAGAAGTTTCTCTCTGGAAGCCTGTGAGTGGACTGGGCCTGCAGAGTCACTAAGCAGCTCTGCCTCCGTCCTGCTGCCCCCCCCAACCCTCCCCCGCCACTTCAACCGTCTTGCTCTTCCCCATGGTGTCCCTGCCCACCGAGTCCCCGGAGTCTGAGAGCCCCGTGCCCGCCTGGCCTCACGAGCAGGGGGGCTGGGGCCGTGCAGGCGAGGCACACACCCCCTGTGCACCAGCAGGTGCCAGCCTGTGCCAGCCCACCCCGCCCTGGGCCTGGCCTCTATCTAGCAGAAGCTTCTCATGAGAGGCGCGGGGCCCAGAGCTGACCCAGCAAAACCTGGGGAGGGATTCCCCTCTCGAGGTCTTCACTTCCCCACAAGGAGGCAGGGTGCAGGGCGGCTCCGCCCATCCGGCAGGGGGACACTGGGTTCTGGTCCCGACCCTGTCTCACGGGCCTCAGAACAGGCAGGCATCCTAGGCTGCCCACTGAGCCTGGGCTCCACGCTGTTCTCCCCCACTCCCCGCGTGCAGGTCCCCAGCAGCAGCTCCCATGGCGGGCTCCGCGGGCACGCGCAGCTCGAGGACAGCGTTTGACACCTCAGGTCCCGGCTTCATCCCTGAGGGCACCCTCCAAGCTGGCTTCGCGGGTCCCATTAGAACAGAGGGGTCTCGTGGGCCCCAGCTCATGCCATCGTCCAGCTTGGAGTGTGCAGTGGAGCAGGGGGCGCCCGCGCATGGCTGCCCCGCACCCCCTCTGTGGTGCGAGCTGTGAGGCCGGCCTGGGGGCTGTTCCTGAACCCCAGCTTGAAACCATGTAACAGGCTGCTGCGTGGCCCGGTGACAGCGGGGGACAGCCCGCACCACGGCGAGGGGCACCGAGAAGGGCCCCGGATTGGCAGTAGGAGGCAGCGCTGCTGACCCTGCACCTGTGTGCCGGACTCGCCTCGGCCCACAGGTGCGTCCCACATCCCTGCACCAAGCCCGGAGCAGGGCTCGCAGCCCTGCGCTGCGAACCCCGCCCCCCGGGGGCAGAGCTTGCCCCCAAGGGGAGTGCCTTCATTTCCGGGGGAGGGCTGGAGGGAATAAAGCACCCCACCTGCACAGAAGCAGCAGTGAACGCATTTTCTAGGTGTTTGCATGGCTCGTGCTGAACCGCGGTTCGTCTGCGGCCTCGCACCTGTCCCTGCCTGCTCCCCAAGCCGAGACCTGCAGCCCCTCCGTCGCGGGCCTCACGGCCGTCCTGGGACACAGGCTGCGCCTTCTTTCAGATGAGCATGGGGTGTCCGAGCGGGAGGCAGGCCCGCGGCGAGGGAGCTGCTCGGGTCTCGGGGAGCCGCGTGCGCACTGGCGGTGCCTCCATTAGATCCCAGCTACACACTGCATTTGTGTTATGTGTGACTTCAGTGAGACGAATGCGTTTTACTGTATCAGGGACAGGACACAGCGTGGAGCGGCTGTCACACACCGGCCTGCCACCCTGGACCCTGGCCAGGAGCTTCGTGGTGGTGTAAGGTCTCGGGGCCGCCCTGGGTGCAGTCCGCGGGCAGGAGCAGCCGGGCTTTTCTTACCACCTGGGGTGAGTTTTGTGAGCCTCAGTTTGACCACAGGCCCCTAGAAAGCCACATGAGGAAAACAAAGTGGTGACGCCCAACTCCACGCTCTGCCCGGCCCAGCAGGTGGGACAGCCGTGTTCTGCACGGGATCCGCCACTTCTCGGAGCGCTTGGTGCTGGTGCCGCAGGAACGCAGCCAGAGGAGCGCTCCAGCCGGCCCCTGCTGCCGCCTGGAAGGGGAGGCAGAGCCCCCAGCAGCCCGGGCACAGACCCCAGCCAGCACTCACCGCCGCTGTCAGTCGGAGAATGCCCATGTTCCACCTGACACTGACCTGCTGTCTCCCGCTCTGCACACCCGGCGTGGCAGTGCTCGGTGGCTGGCACACAGCAGGCTCCTCCCCTTCCTCATCAAGCATTTGAGCCTCCGTGCCCGTGGGGAGCAGACAAACAACTGGTGGGCGCCAAGCCGCAGGAAGGGAACGTGCCGTCCGTCAGGCAAGAAAACGGAGACAGCACAGTGGCCGAGAGGGATCTGCGGGACTGCCGCCCAGAGACCACAGGGCTGGGCTTCAGTGGGAGAAGAAACCACAGTGAAGAAAGGCAGCACCTGTCGGCGTCACCCCGCACCCGGATCCTAGCAGCAATGCCGCCAGCCCTCACGCGAGACCGCGAATCAGCCTGGCCACCGGGAGACCTAACGCGGGCCTGTGGCTCCTCTCCCCCGGTGCTGCCCCACACAGCTGGGGAGAGACCGCACCAACCCCTCCCACCTCTGCACACAGCACAGGGCTCCAGGAACCCGGAACCTGCGTGATGCCTGCCGTGTGACCCCCTGGTTCTGCCCCAGCGGCGGGACGGGCCATCTCAGGCCATGTCACCTCCGCCCTCACATGTGCCTCGGGCACCTCTGAGACCTGGGGGACCAGGGCCTGCCTGCACCACCTCGTCCTCCACCTTGGCCGCACATGGAGGAGCAGGAAGAAGACCGGAGTGGGCAGGGACTTCTGTCCCCAGGACAAAGACCACACACAGAGCCCCCAGACCTGCCTCGGCCTCACTGACGGTGGACAGATATCGGCCTTCATCATGCACAGGCTGTGGCTGCCAGCACTCGGGCACTGCCCCACTTCCTGTCAGCAGGCAGCCAAGGGCCTGCCTTCACCTGCACCCCTGCTGTGGACAGCCACTGACGAGGGGGGCCCAAAGCAAGCACAGGCCTCTGTCCTCAAAGTCAGCGCCGACACTGGGCAGGTCCTGATGGCTCCATGCCCGGCCTACCAGCAGGCCAGCCTCTGAGCCCGCTCTGGAGCTGGGACCTGATCCTGATGGCTCCATGCCCGGCCTATCAGCAGTAGGCCAGCCTCTGAGCCCGCTCTGGAGCTGGGACCTGATCCTGATGGCTCCATGCCCGGCCTACCAGCAGGCCAGCCTCTGAGCCCGCTCTGGTGCTGACACCCATGGTTCCACTGAGTGAACAAGTACCAGAACTGGGAGTATCTTTAGGAAGAACAAGTCACAGAAAACCTATTCAAAGAAGCCACAGCTGGGAACTTCCCACTCTTGAGAAAATGGACAGCCACGGATGCGAAGCCCACAGGACCCAAATGGACTTGGCCAGATCAGACCCTCCCTCCGACAGTCTAGTCGATTCTGAAAAGTACAGTGAGAGAATTCAACACCTGCAGGGACAAGCCCCCCCCCCCCCCCCCAGGGCCCACCTCTCTCTGCCTCTCCTTTCTCTGTGTAACTCTGACTTTCAAAGAAATATTAGCATTTTTATCTTCCCAAGAGCAATCTAATAATAGCTACCAGAAAGATAATATACCTTGGGATAAACCAAAGACGTGGAAGACCCCTACAGGAAAAATTAGAAAACACTGATGAAAGAAACTGAAGAATGGAAAAAATAAACTTTCCAAGTTTATGGATTCAAAGAAAGTATTTTTAAAATGTCTGCACTCCCCGAAACAATCTGTAGATGCAACACAATCTCCATCTGCATCTTTTACAGAAATCCATACAGAAGTTAAAAAATCCCCACTAGCCACAGCAATGCTGAGTGACGAGAAGAGCTGCAGGCACCGTAACACGTGCTTTTAAGACACAGCGCGGTGCTGGCACAGACGCACGGACCCCTGCAACAGAGACCCCAGAAACCACCCGCGCGTTTACCATCAGCTGCCTGCTGACCAATAAGCCGAAAACAAACCGCAGAGGAGGAGGACTCTCCACCAGTGGTATCAGAAAAACCAGTTAGCCAGACACGGAAGATTGAAACCTTTTACCCTCTAAAAATCAATCAGAATGGACCAAAGACCCAAATGTAAGACGCGAGAATGGCTCCTTCAAGACACGGGTGCAGGCAGTAACGCTGTGGGCGACGCCAGAGGCAGAGGCGGCAGAGGCAGAGGAGGCAAGTGAGATCACGCAGCCGAGACGCGTCTGCACGGCACAGGCCCCGGAGCGCAGAGCCGGCAGCTAGAACACGGAGGAGATGCTGGAAAACGTGAGGGCTCACATCAAAACATGCAAGGAGTTTAAACAAACCAAGTATTCAGTTAAGAAAGGGACAAGGGAGACGTACAAGTGGCCAAGGAGTGTATGAAAAAATGCTTCATCTCACTGTCCTCAGGGATCAGCAGATCCAAACCCAGGTCTCGTTCCAGCCCGAGTGATTATTGCCACAAGATGAAGAGAGCACACTGGCAACCTCAGTCCACCCACTGCGGGAGCGGCAGGGCGCTCCCTCCGATCCCACGTCCGGTTACGTCCAGCCGAAGGAAGTGGACCCACACTCCCGTGCTCACCGCGACACTGTTCACAGTAGCCGAAATACGGCTCCGTCTAGATGGCCACTGGTGGAAGACGGAGGAAGTGTGACACACACACACACCCCTGTAGCAAAATGGACTGAACCAGGGGGGGGGGGGAGGCGGGCGTACAGGGACAGTTAGCACCGTTCTCTCCCCCCTGTGGAAGGGAGCAGTAACGTCAGTGACCACGACAGCCTGGCTCCCAGGCACCCGACACGCATGCAGAAGTGCGCCCTGCTGAGGGCTGCACGTTGCAGACGCCCTGGGGAGAGGAGCGAGGTGGGGGGGAGCCCGGCCATACAGAGAAAAGGAAACGGCCCGAGGGGGTCACCTGCGCCCTGCTCTGAAACACCGCACTGTGCCCCTAACCCAGCGGTAGCGTCATAACCATCTCTCCACAGGACGATGCCATCCTCTGCCCAGAGGGGGATGTTGTATACGTGAGGTGAGGTGAGGGTGTGCACACTGTCGGCACAGACTTTGAGATGACACACAGACCGGACGTGGAGGCCTGGGGCAGGAGTGTGTCCTGTCGCAGCCTGGGAGGCTCCGGGGGACCTGTCGCCCACAGCCCCCTGACCGCCCCTGGCTGCACTCCAAACTGAGGGCCAGGCCAGAGCAAGTGTGTCTCCCTGTGTGCTTTCGCCCCTTTACCAAGTGGGTGGTTCCGGGCAGGAGTGGTGGTGCAGCCGGTTACACCACAGCCTGCAGCCCTGGTGTCCCATGTGGGCACCAGTTCAAGTCCTGGCTGCTCCACTTCTGATCCAGCTCCCAGCTGATGTGCCTGGGAAAGCAGTGGAAGATGGCCCAAGTCCCTGGGCCCCTGCATCCATGTGGGAGACTCAGAGGAAGCTCCTGGCTCTGGCCTGGCCCAGCTGTTGTGGCCATTTGGGGAGTGAATCAGTGGATGGAAGATTGTAACTCCACTTTTTTAAAAAAAAGATTTATTTTATTTATTTGAAAGAGTTGCAGAGAGAGGTAGAAACACACAGAGCTCTTCCATCTGCTAGTTCACTCCCCAGATTGGCTGCAGTAGCCAGAGTTGAGCCAATCTGAAGCTAAGAGCCAGGAGCTTCTTCCGCGTTTCCCATGTCAGTGCAGGGGCCCAAGGACCTGGGCCATCCTCTGCTGCTTTCCCTGGCACATGAGCAGGGACCTGGATCAGAAGTGGAGCACCTGGGACTCGAACCAGAGCCCATATGGGATGGCAGTACTCCCGCCATGGCTCTAACCTGCTACACCACAGCACTGGCCCCTGTAGCTCCAGCTTGCAAATAAAGTCTTCAGAAAAACAAAAAAGCGAGTGGTTTTAATTCTCTTTCATGAGCCGATACTACTGAGCCTATCTGTAGTGAAGGCAGCTGTTTGTGCTGCCTGCAAATCGAGGACAGCCCATCTGCTTGGCTGCTGGCCGCCTGTGGACGGGCCACCGGAGAGCCGCCACCCTCGGCATGGCCGCCAGGGTGCGCTCCAGAGGCAGCCTCTTCGGCCAGCAAGCAGCCTGTGTCCAGGCGTCCACAGGGCAGAGGGCGGCCGCCCAGTGCCGGTCCTGCAGGGCCACTGCTGAGGGCCGTGGCGGTTCCAGGGGTGGAGGGTTGCCGCTCTCACCCTTCGGGCACGCATCCACCCACATGTCACCCCTGCTGCCTGTCCCCGCCGCCCTCTCTCTGCCACACTGCCACGTGGTGTGTTTACCACCTATTTCCCGGGCTGAGCCCACAGCGGGCAGCTGAGCTGGGTTCCTCCTGAGCCTCCAGTTCCCAGCACACTTCCCGACACCGACCATCAGGCCCCTGTGTTCTCCACCTCCACGAACTCTGGCGGCACATCAGTTTTGTTGTGACCATGGACGGAGCTGCTGGGTCCGTCCCAAGGTCAGAGCTCAGGTTACTTCTGGCTGTACCACAGTGAAGTCATTCACTGGAGAGCACAGCCGGAGCCATCTGACAGACATCCACTGCCTCTCCCCAACACTTCTCCGAAAAAATGAAGTAAGAACACCCCTGCCCCGAGCCCCTGTCCGCCTGTCTGGGCTGTGGACTCGGCTAAGCCTTGGGTCCCATCTTTGGGGACCAGCTCAGTTCACGTGTCCCTGCTGCCACCTCCCCTCACACTCCTTGGTCCATCACCCAGGCAACCATCTCTGCCGTTACCAGGCAAGGGCGTGGATTCCGGGATCCCAGTCCATTCTGGGCCAGAGCGTGGCACTGCCATCTCGTTAGGGTGACAGCTTCGGCCATCAGCTGCGGGGAGGGGCACCTGCCTCGCCAGGGCTCTGCCCCCGTTGTGGGGTCAGCCTCTCAGGTCTGGCTCCTCCTGGCCCTCGGCTGTTCTCCCTAAGCCTCCCGGCCCCTAGCCAGTCTCGGGACCCCTAACCTCACGCCCGTTGTCTGTCTGGTCCTGTGCTCTCAGCACTGCCTCGTGCTGCCGTCTCCTGAGTTTTGGACCCGAGATTGGCACATCCGGCTGCCTGTGTGACCCCCCACTTCAATAAACCCAAACTCCCAAGTGCCGCTGCCCACTTCCGATCTGTGCTTCACCCCATCAGCCTCGTTCTCCGCAGGTGGGCGTTCAGTCCCTGCCCGTCAGGCCAACACCATCGCACTCCTTTCTCCTGGACCCCATGGCAATCCGCCTGCCCGCCCCAGCTGTGCCTGCTCCCCGACTCGGCTCACTTCTTCCCCTCCTCAGCCAGTCCCCCGATGCCCTCACGCACAGCCCCACAGTCCCCTGTCCTCCCGCGGACGCTGGCCTTCTGCCGGCCACTCGGCCATCACGCCAGCACCTGCTCACGTACACTGTGCTGACGTACACTCGGCCCTTACAGCCGGCCCATGAACCCGGTGCCGTTACTGCCTGCACTGGACAGATTAGGTGAAGTAAGTGGCCCCACTGACCAGTGGCAGGGCTGGGGCCGCTTTGCTCTGGATCCACAGGGGCTCACAACACCAGAGTGCCTGCCGGGGCGAGGGGCGTGGCAGGTGTGTGCTCGGCAGGTGGCTTCGTTGCTCCTGGGGGAGCCAGCGTGCAGAAGACAAGTGCCGCGCCGAGTGAGGAAGGCCGGGAGGCTGCGCAGCTCCCGTGGAGCAGGTTCGTCTCCCAGCTAAGGAACCAGAGCAGCAGGACACAGAAATCCGTCCACACTCCTCCACACAGGGAGCGAAGCTGCATCCTTTCTCAAGTGTCACTGCTCTGCGCTGCCTGCGCTTGGCCACTTCTGGAGAGACAACCAGCCAGCAGGCCGGCAGCATGAGGCTCGCTCAGCACGGGAACACCTGTGTGAGCTGAAACCAGGCACGAGACCCACGGGACCAGCGAGTGCCTCGAAGCCACGCCATCAGCTTAAAAGCGAGTCCCTGCTCCGAGACCTGGGTGCCTGGGGACCACGCGGAATCCCGCCTCTGCCTCTGCGCTGTCCAGACACTACACCCTGTGTGGGCAGTGGGTTTAGTGACCCCTGCTTGTCCCTGCACCTGCTTCTCAGGAGACCGTGAGAGGGGGAGGGGGTTGAGGGGGGAGGGGGAGGACGAGGACGGGAAGGAGGTGGCTGCCACAGACAGGTGCAACCGTTTTATATAAGTTGGTATCAATGCACATCCCATGTCCCCAGGGGAACCTAAGGGGTAACCCACTTCTGACCACAAGGCGCCCGTGGTGTCATACTGACAGGGAAGATGCTCTGCAGGGGGCGGGGGAGACCACCGGGGCCGCACCCTTGGAATTCTCTGGATGACAGTCGCACAGCGGTCAGAGGAAGGGCTCCGGCCAGGCCCTGAAGAGGCGCCCCAGCAGTTACTGACAGCGGCCACCAACCAGGAGCAGCCCGGTGCCTCGGGTCCTGTGGAGAAACAGCCCACGGGGAGACACGGCTTCCCCTGTGGGCCAGCAAACCTGCCCCAGCCACGCGCCCGCTCCTGTGCCAGTGGCTCCCGGAGAGTTCTGGAAGGCGTGATGCTGACGCTGTCGGAACGCACGCCAGCCAACTTGGCCCGACGTCGCTTCCCACGAGCTCAGTAGGAACCTGCACTTCGTGTACTGGGAGAGTAGCTCATCTCCCGATGCCCGGCCCTGAGGAAGCGCGGTGGAAAGACCCCCGAGTCCACAGGCCCGGCCCCTGCACGCACTGGGATGTAGGCGCAGGGCCGACCCCAAGCCCATCTGCTCGCACCCCCCTCCCAGTGTCTCCCTCTGCGAGGGAAGTGCACGTGCTGGCCACCTGCATGGCACCCCACGGGGACCGGGCCCAGCCAGCTCCCCGGAGCCAAACCCTGAGCTCATTTCCGTGGCTTCTGTCCCAAACGTGAGGCACTGGGGATCCCACAGACGTCTGAGAGAGCCCTACATGCGTTTCCAAAAACCCGCGGGAGACCTGGGTCCGTGCATGCTACGGTTTCACGGTGGATTACAGCCTCAGCTGGCCTGGCACCACCCTGCTGGCTGGCAACCCAGCTGTCCTAACACAGCCCGGAAGGATGTGAGCCCATGGGTGCCTCCTCCCCGGCCACAGCCTAGCCACATTCTCACCGGGCCGACACCTCCTGTACATGATGCAGCTGCCCCGTCCAGCCTGGAGAATTCCGTCCAGCACAAGAACGCGCTCACAGTTCGCTGTGTCTTGCTCAGTCCCACCGCACAAAAACCAGCCCGGCCCCACCCTTGTCATGAGGAATCCTCTGTGGCCTGGCCAGAGCCGCCTCCGTCACCATTTGTTCCCTCTCAGACCGAGAGGGACAGGGCACCAGCAGGAGCGGCGCTCGGCCACGCCTCTGGGCTCAGGGCTGGCCCTCGGGGCAGTGCTCCCTGGAGAGCAGGGCGGCCAGTCCGTCCAGCGGCCTCTGCCTCTGGCCGGCTGACACCTGAGTGACCCTGGAGTCTCCGCGATGCCGCGGCAGGAGCACGCGAGAACGCTGAAGGCCCTTTGA
This sequence comes from Sylvilagus floridanus, assembly GCA_949820135.1. Taxonomy (NCBI): domain Eukaryota; kingdom Metazoa; phylum Chordata; class Mammalia; order Lagomorpha; family Leporidae; genus Sylvilagus; species Sylvilagus floridanus. The sequence continues at coordinate 2,745,840 of OX463246.1, forward strand.
GAAAGCCGACTCCGGCACCACACGGGTGACCAGGTCACCGGCAGGCTCGCCCAGGCCTGCGGCCCGTCACCCTGCTCAGGCCTTCTTCCCCGGGAGGGCAGTCGGCAACGCTCACGAGGGTGCGCAGTGGACCCTACACGACGCACTGAGCCACGTGCAAAAGCCAACACGGCAGCCCTGGTGGGCAACAGAGCAATGCCGGACCCGCTGGCCTCATCACAGCGCCAGGGAGCGCTTAGCGGCACTGGCTCCGGACCCAGCGAGGCCGGGAAACAGCCCGCCAGCGGAGGCCAGTGGAGGCCAGTGGAGGCCAGCGCAGGCCAGCAGAGCCCTGCCAGCCAAGGGCACAGGGCCGTGGCCCAAGCTAAGCATTCCTAGGGGATGGAGCAGGCGTCTCACCCACACGGCACAGTGGCCAGGCCCACAGAGCCAATGTGCAGAGCCACAGGTGAGGGCAGACGAAGCCACCAGGCGCCTCTCGGGTCGAGGGGCCCTCAGCCTGGCTCTTGAGCCGCGTGTTGGCTCTGTCTCACTGCAGAAGCCTAGCAGAAGCCTAGCTGACTCCACGGAGGACACTGACTTTGGGAGGCTCGGCTTCTCTGGTGCTGTGGCCGGGAGCCGAACGCCGCAGGCCGGACACCAGGCTTGGTGCCGACCCTCCGTGCGTGCAGCCCCGGCAGCTGCTCACCTGTGGCCACCCCCTCTCCGGTTAAAGCTGACATGACTGAGGCTCCCAGTGGATCAGGACCCACTCCCCCCCCCCACCCTGCACCGAGATGTCGTGCGACGTGGCATGGAGTGTGTCTGCCATGCACAGTGCCGTGCGCCGGCCCCGGGCGGAAGCCAGCAAGCGCAGGGCGAGGGCTTCCTTCTGCCTGCCCTGGAAGGAGCCCCTGCTTTCCATCCGTTAGCCCTGGGTGAGAAATTCCCAGAAGGCGGCATTCGCTTAATTTCTGATCTGCGTGCAGAGAACACGGCGCAAACGGCAGCAGCCAGTGCACACCCGGGCAGCGGGGAGCACAGAGCCGCGTGGGCTGATTCCTCCCCAGCCACTCCTGTCGGCCCAGAGCTCACGGACAGGGGCGGGGAGCTGGCAGCACCCGCAGGCTGCCGCACGCTGGGGGCCTGGCACAGCCCTCCCTGGATTGCACCTGGGCGCACGGACGGGAACCACAGCTTAACCGGGAAAGCAAAAACCAGGAGCTCCCGCAACAGGTGCAGGAGCCCCGGCGCCCAGAGCGGAGCTGGGAGGGAGGCGGCGGGACGGCCCGGCACCTACCTGCGATGCCCTGCAGCAGGCCGCACACGTTGAAGATGCTCTTCTTCATGACGCTCTGCACGCACATGGAGAAGACCGACACCAGCGCCACCGCGCACAGCACGAAGATGCCGGCAGCCAGGAAGATGGCCGTGGCCTGCCAGAAGCCGCTGGCGATCTCGCCGAAGCTCTCGGCGTAGGGCCCACACAGCGTGTCGCGTGGCACCTGCTGCACGCCCGGGTTGCGGATGCAGCGCGCGTACAGGCCCAGCGTCGGGTGTGGGCGCTCCAGGGCGCCGGGGCCTGCTGGTTCCGCCCCGCCGCGGCTCCGCGCCTTCCCGATCAGCCAGTCCGCGCTCATGAAGGCGATCAGCTCTGCGAAGGCCACCACGATGCTCAGGAGCGTCCAGAGCATGGAGCGGCAGGTGACGATGACGGGACACATGGTGGGCTTCCGGCAGGGCTCAGGGCTCCGCGGCGCTCGTCCCGAGTCGCGGCCGGGGCAGCGGGCGGCATGCACGGGCCTCACCTGTGGGGACAGAGCAGAGGGCGTGAGTGGCTGTGGGCCTGCACCAGGCGCAGGCGTAGGACCACTGGCCCGGCCCCCTGCCCTGCGCAGGCGCAGGCCCGCCCCGGGCCCCCAGCCACAGGCCCAGGACTCCTGCTTCTCTCAAGTGCCAGACCCGGGGCAGTGAGCGTGTGCCCCAGCTGGAGCCGCCCTGGGTGCTGCACTGGTCAGTGGCGCTCTGCGAACTCCAGCAGCCGGGTGGCGCAGGGCTCTAGAGGCCTGCGGGGGCCTCCGGTGAGGGCTGGGTCCCTAGGAAGCACGCAGAGCACTGTCGCCCGCACCACCAGGCTCCCGGGTCTGTACTCAGATCCAATCTGAGAGGTCACGACCCCCGTGGGGTTACTGACAGGGGTCGCGCGGGACCACCTGGCTGCCGGCTGACGCCAAGTGCCGCCTGGTCTGCCGCGTCGCCCCCATCCGCCCCCCAGGGCCTGCGTTCCGGCCTTGTGCTTCCCCGCCCTGCCCCTCAGACAGGGGCCCTGCCACAGTCAGCCAGGGCCAGCCTGGATGAAGACGTCCAGCCTTGTGGCCCCTCTGCACGACTGCCCGAGGCGGTGTCCAGCCCAGGAAGGCTACAGGGACGGCCGTGGTGAGCGGGGCGGGATGCTGGCAGAGGGAAGCCGGCCCCCAGCTCCAGCTGCCCCAGGACACCGCAGAAGGCCGTCCTCTAAGGGCTGAAGGCGTCGTGAGCGCTGGCTCAGCTGTGGCACCCGTGTGCTGAGACACCCCCAGGGCACTGCTTTTGTACATGGTGCTGGCTGGGGGCCAGGCCCTGCACTGTCAGGGTGCGTGTGCGTGACCATGTGCACGGAGACGGGGCTGAGCCGGGCACTGCAGCAGGGCCAGGCGTGTGTCCCCCGAGAGATTCTAGGAGCCGAGGCCACGGCATCTGACTCTGGCAGCTTCCCGCTGTAGATCAGAAGGCAAGGAAAGACGTGAGGCCACACCGGGCCCGCTGGCCGGCCAGAGACCCGCGCGCAAAGGTCCCGTCCACTCAGGCAGAAGGGAAGGGCGAGGGCGTGGGTCCAAGGCGCTTCCAGGAGCCCGCACCCTCCCTACCCCACCCCACCGCAGACGCACCAGCTGGAACATGGTCAGGGCCACCTGCGTACCCGGCAGGGCTCTGGCTTTCAGGCCCGTGGGCGGCAGCAGAGGGTGAGCACCCCACAACCCTGCACACACGAGCACTTGGGAACGTCTTCCCGTCTGTCCATCTGCAGCACACATTCCCACACCATTGTTTCTGGGCCACGCGACAACGAACTTGACCCCTCAAGACCACAGCATATACCTTCTAACAGTAAGGGTGTCATCCTACATAACCATGGCAAGTTCACACCCCCAGCAGAAGTGGCCATCATCCCCACACAGCCGAAGCTCGGTCCACACGCAGGGCTTCCCCTGCTCGAGAGCAGTCTCTGCACCCCCAGCTGCTCCGCCCCACTCCCCGACGCTGTCTTCTAGATGGTTCTAAGCCAGGTGTCTCACAACGACAGCCTGGATGTGTCTGTGTCCTCAGGATGTCCCTTAGGCCCGTTCCCTACCCTGGGTCCCAGGCAGCAACGTCAAACTGAAGGCTACTTTAGGTTCCGATCATACGTGTCCAGTGCGGATCCTCTGTGGGGACACTGTGTAACCGCTACTGTACCGCCCTTCGAGGCATGGGGCGGGGCCACCTGCACACGTGTGCACACACGTCTCTATAGCTCCACCCTCAGCGTCGGCAGTTCCATCTGCACATGTGTGTCATGTGTGTGTGCCTCCCCACGGGGCTCTCTCAGAACTGCTGTCTGTCTGCACACATGTGCATGCCTATGACAGGGACCTCGCATGCCCTGTGCCCTCCACATTCTGGTCAGGGCGGGCACTCAGCACTGAGTGCAAGGACCTCCCTTCTCAGAGCAACACGCTGTGGTGTCATTTCACACATTCCGTAATCGGTGGCAGACAAAACGTGAACCTGGAAACACATGCGTGGTTAAAGGACGACGACGGCTTATCCCAAAGCTGGGTGTGCGGCAATGCTATCGCGGCGACACATTGCTCATCATCCGGGAACCGCTCCTGACCTGCCGGAGAGCTCCAGTCTCCAAGCCACGGTGGCAGCCACGATTCACCCTGGGCCCTGATGCCACGGTCACCACCTTCCCCGTGGCCTTGCTGGGGCCACAGAGCGCAGAGGAACTAGGAAAGGACGTGCGATGACGCAGAGCAGAGGCCCCGGCTCGCCCCGTTCATGCCACGCTGCCCCGGTGCTGGCCGTGCAGAGCCAGGGCCACTCCCTGCCACGCTCGGCTCAGAGCCACGCCTCTGCTGTGTCCACTTCCCACGCTTCCGAAAGCCACGTGCTCCGAGAAGGACCTCAACAGTGCCTCGCCTTTATGCTGGGACACATAGCCGACCAGGGGCGAAACACGCAGGGGCCGTCCCCAGCCAGCGCCTTCCAGTTTGGTTTCTGACGGACAGCCGCCCTGATGCCTTGTTTCTCTGGGATTTAAGAGCCGTGTGGCACAGCGTGATGAGGAACGCACGCCCGTACGTGATGGGAGACTCACAGGTCCACAAGCTGCATCCACGCCGGTTCATGACCGCCAGTGCATCCCTACGATTTCACAGCCAGAGGAGAAGCCACCACTCTCCCTAATGAGAATGCCAAATTCAGCACTGTGCTCAGGTTTAAACTTTCTTCATTCATTAACCAGAGGAATTCCCCTAATGTGTGGGATTAAATTCTGACTCACAGACCAATGGGCTGAGGCGCAGGCTCTACAGGCATGCACGCTGGGGGAGGGAGGGGTGCTCTTGGATCCAGCTGCACCCGGAGCGGCCCCAGCTCAGGCATCCCCCGCCTGCACCCCTGATGCCCCTGGGGGTCCTAGCTGCCCCCGGAGCGGCCCCGGCTCAGGCATCCCCCGCCTGCACCCTTGATGCCCCTGGGGGTCCTAGCTGCCCCCGGAGCGGACCCGGCTCAGGCATCCCGCGCCTGCACCCCTGATGCCCCCGGGGGTCCTAGCAGGCAGGAGCGGCCCTGGCTCAGGCATCCCCTATCTGCACCCCTGATGCCCCAGGGGGTCCTAGCAGGCAGGAACGGCCCTGGCTCAGGCATCCCCTATCTGCACCCTTGATGCCCCTGGGGGTCCTAGTTGGCAGGAGCGGCCCCGGCTCAGGCATCCCCTATCTGCACCCCTGATGCCCCTGGGGGTCCTAGTTGGCAGGAGTGGCCCCGGCTCTGGCATCCCCCGCCTGCACCCCTGATGCCCCTGGGGTCCCGGCTACACCCGGAGTGGCCCTGGCTCAGGCATCCCCTATCTGCACCCCTGATGCCCCCGGGGGTCCTAGCAGGCAGGAACGGCCCTGGCTCAGGCATCCCCTATCTGCACCCTTGATGCCCCTGGGGGTCCTAGTTGGCAGGAGCGGCCCCGGCTCTGGCATCCCCAGCCTGCACTCCTGATGCCCCTGGGGGTCCTAGTTGGCAGGAGAGGCCATGCTATTCGCACCTCAGCCTGGATGAAGTCACTGCAGGCCCAGCGCTCAGGAGGGACCCAGGAAACCCCTTTAGGGGGCTCCTAACCCTGACCTCAGTCATGTGACCTGGGACGCAGGGCCTCGTTGGCACAGCCCCTCCCACCAGCCGGGCATGGGGAACAGAGACAGTCCACTGGCCTAAGCTGCAGGGAGCTGACCTGCATCCACCCAGGGCACGTGCTCCCAAGGGTATTTCTGTTATGGATCTAACGAGATGTCTTGTAATCAACCGAGCGATTCGGATGAGGTGTGAAGCCCCGCACTCCCGGTGAGGAGGCTGTGCGGCGGGTGCCGATTCCAGTGGCTCCTGGTTGTATTTGCTATCATCAGTGAGATCGTGGAGGAGGTGAAACTAAAGAACACAAAAAACCCTCAACTGAGCCTGGCACAGTGAGCACGCGCTGAGGGGCAGCAATGCTAACGGCCGGGGCTGTGGGAGACAGAACGGAGCAGGGACAGAGGTCCGGGGCTCGGGCTCAGCGGCTGGACCAGTGGGCTCCTGAGCACCGTGAATCCCGACAAGGAAATCACCTTGTTTAACCCCTCTGGGACGGAGGGCAGCAAGAACAAAGGGAAACAACTGGATGGAAAACAGCGGAGCGCAGGGAGCAGGATCCCGGCAGGGGGAGGGCGGCCACAGTCAAGGAGAACCCATGGACTCCCAGGACGATGTCTCGGGAAAGGGGGGAAGGGCGAAGTCCTGAGGGACAGGTCACACGGCCCAGCCGCAAAGGAGGGCAACTGTGCGCTCAGACCGCTCGCCGCTGCCGCTGAGTCCGCGGGGGCAGCAGTCGGAGCCTCCCTCTGGGGCCGTCCCCCGAGGGTCGCTGGCCCCTTCCTACCTGCTCCACCAGCCTGCCAGCGGCGGCCATGGGTGCAGAAGGCAGAGCCCAGTGCTGGGTTTGGGAGCCATCAGCAGGCCACGGGTGCCACAAGGCAATGGGCGCCCCAGCCGTGGTCCAGGAGACAGCAGGGGACCTCATCCAGCAGCTGCTGGGAACAATCACGCCGACTCTGACTTCCGGTGATGGCGACACTCAATGGCAGACGTCAACACTGCCACCGGCTCCGGGGACAAGGCCCAGACAGGTGCAGTGGAAACCCGTCCTCGCAGGCTTGCTGCTCACCCAGGCCCAGCAGCTGAACGCTGCGGCGACTGTACCCTAAGAATCGCTCTGTGCCATGCCCGAGGCGCTAGCGCCAGATCTCAGGCACCCGGGCAGCCTTCGCCTTCCAGGGCCATCAGGACAGAGACACTTACCACCAGGTTAGAGAAGCAACGCACTGGCCCCAGGCAGGTGCCCAGCGGGCGGCACACACACAGCTGCCCCGAGGAAGCCCGCGAGCTGAGCTCCGGGTCCCAGGGAGCCTCCCATCCAGTGCTGCTGCACCGCGCTCGGCTGGTGCTTAGTGAGTCACTCGGGCTCTCCCATCCCGCCTGCAGCGTCAGCTCGGGGCAGGCTCCTTGGAGACGGAGAAACAAATGGGGGCCAGCTCCTGTGTCTGCAGCTCGGCTCTGTGTGGAAACCAGGAAGCAGCCCCAAACGCCAGGCTGTGGGGAAACTCTACACACAGCCTGCAACTCGCGCGCGCTCGCTCGCACACGCACACGCATACACCTTTCCCCCAAGAAAGGCCGAACGGCACAGGAGCGGTGATGGCAGCTGCCCTGGGCGGCACAGGCCACCCCCACCACCTGGGGCCACTTTAATTCCAAGAACTCAGCACTGGGCCCGCCTCCTGGCCCTCAGTCTGTGAGACACGGGTCTCCAAGGGCCAGGGCCAACTCAGCACTGGGCCCGCCTCCTGGCCCTCAGTCTGTGAGACACGGGTCTCCAAGGGCCAGGGCCACAGGGCAGCCACGGAGTGGAGGTTTCACCTCGGACTCTGTGCGCACAGCAGCTAACGGGAAGGCTGTGCACCACCCAGATCCCGCTACTGTACAGTTCTGACTGCCATCAAAAGAGACCGGCCACCGCCACTCAACAGGGACAATCAGCCCCTCCTCCAGCCAAGGCAGGGCATGGAAGCCCACAGAGCGGAGTGGCCAGGCTACTGTGCAGCCCCACAGGCACCAGAGACACAGGGCGCTGGGAAAGACTCAGGGCGGGAAGTCAGGATTCCGGAAAGCCCTGACTTCGCAATGCCGGAGCGTTCCAGGGAGCGCCGTCAGCTGACAGTCTGAGTCAGGGGCTTGTGCAAGGCGGGGGTTTCTAACAGAGCCCGCGTGAATCACGGCCGCCCTGTGGCCACAGCGGCTCCTCCAGGAGCACCGCCTCCCGCCTTCAGCTCCTCGCGGACAGTCTGCCTGCAGAGCAAGCTCCGGAAGCCAGAGAAAGGGAAACGACTCCTAGTGCAGGGCAGCGCCGTCCTGTTCGCCTGGAGCTGAGCCGCTGTAATCAGCCCAGGGTGCTTCGGTTCACAGCTGAACAGGACATTGCTGGAATGAAAAGTATTTTAGAACAATGGGAGACTGAAAGCCAGGAAGCTGTTAGGAGGTAAGGAGACACTTCCAAGGCAGGTCTCTGACCAGATCACATTAGATTTAAAATAGCAGACGACCAGCGGCACAGTGGCAAGCAGGCTAAGCCACCGCCTGCGACACCCGTATGAGTCCCCAGTTCGAGTCCTGGCTGCCCCACTTCTGATCCAGCTCCCTGCTAATGGCCTGGGAAAGCAGGGGATGACCACCCAAGTGCTTGGGCCCCCGCACCCTTGAGGGAGACCCAGGCCTGGCCAGCCCTGACCATTGTGGCCATTTGGGGAGCACCCCTGAGTCAGGATACAATGGGGAGCCCCGTGTGTCAAGCCTTAACTGTACAGATCTTAAACAACTGCGGCTCTGTCCCATCAGGCACTAGGGTAACTTACACTGTATGAGAAAGCTGCGTTGGAAGATGGTGACAGACACGGGGGAGTGAGGCACAGTGGGCAGCAGGACCACTGAGCACAGCGATGGTGGGGGGTGCGGCATGCATAGGTCGCTGGACAGAGCGTCTGTCTCCCCAACACCATGAGCTGGTGCTCAGCGAGGAGGCTGTCAGGGCTGGACTCCCGGCCCCACTCCCTGGGAAGAGGACAGAGCATGGCTCCCCTTCTCTCTGCTGGTGTGGGCAAGGCCAGGAGCTGTGTGCCCAAGTCCACATGCTCTGCTCCGGGAGGAGGAACAGAACTCAGCCAAGCTGTCCCCACCTGACCTGGTTCCCATAACCCCCAGGACCAGCCGATCTGACAGGCCGCCCCTCCCACGAGCCTCCAGGCCCTGCCTCGGGGTTGAGAGAGGAAGATGGGTAATGCCAGGGGCCATCTGTGCGATACCAGGTGCAGTCTGGGGCCCGAGCAGAGCCGAGGAACAGCCCCGGGAGGTGGTGATGCTGGAGGGGGGTGGGTGGCTGCATGCCTGCCCCGGGGTGTGCATGGTGGGGCTCTCCCAGCCCAGGCACCCTGCAGCCCCTCCTTGTAGGACAGCAGGGGCGCTGTGGGCCCAGGGCTGACACGACAGGAGGCCTGGGCCCGCAGGGTGCTCCTGGGGGTCTCCCTGGAGGGGGAAGGGAGGACAGGACTGGGGTTCAGGAACCGGCTACCAGCCAGCTGCGCGCCTGTGTGGCAGTGAGGCCATCGCACAGGGCGCCGTGGGGGCCTCTGACCTCAGGGTTTCTCTGCCAGACCAAGCCTCTGGTTCTGGCAAAACAGGGCTGACAGAGCTGCAGGGGCTGCGGCCCCTCCCTCTCTGCGCCACGGCCCTCAGCTCTGTTCTCCCCCAGAGGGTGCCTGTGCCCACCTCCTGGACACTTCCAGTCTCTCCCAGGGTTCCCACCTGGCAGTGGCGATGCCTGGGCTCCTCTCCTGGCAACGCCTGTGCTGCTGTGTCAGGACTTGGCCACAGTCACACGCCCAGGCAGGGCTGGGCTGCGCCAGGTCAGTCTCCACACCTACCACACTCACATCTGCACAACCGGCCACAGCGCACGAGAGGTGTGACACCACCCCGTCAGAACCACAGCACGGCAGCCACTCGCCTTGTGTGAGCTCCCGGTCAAAGCCGAGTGCAGGGCGGGAGGGGATGGGCGGCTGAGCGCCCGGGGCTGCCCTCCACATCCCGCGTGGTGGTGCCCCGGTCAAGACCCCTCCAGCGCCCCTGGAGGCCATGGCGATGACTCAGCAGCTGGTCCCCTGCCACCCACGTGGGGACCTGGATGGAGTTCCTGGCTCCTGGCTTCAGCGCCGCCGCCCCAGCCGCTGCAGGCACTCAGAGTGGATCAGTGGGCCAGCTCTCTCCCTCGTTCCCTGTCTCAAATGAACGATGAAAAAAAGGCACCTGTGGAATTTCCCACGTTGCCTGCCTCCCCTCCCTCACGGCCTGGAGTGACGACTGTCCTCGGCCCTGCACGGCCTGCTGCGGCCAGCGCAGGAGCTCAGCCCCCCAGGCCAGGGCCTTGGCTCTGCCCTCAGGTCCCAGACGCCAGCGCCTCCTCCCCAGGACTCTGTGCACATGGACCGGGCCTCAGATCCCACCCCCAGCCAGCTTCCTCCCAGGGGCCTGGCTGCCATGGCAACCCCTCTGGCCAGCTCCCACCCCCGACCTGCAGGACCCAATTAGTCCAGGACGGTCAGAAGTGGGAGGCTTTCTTAGCGCACACACGCACCCTGGTCCCTGCTACCTGATGTTTACTCATGAGGAGCGAGATCTATGCTCAGGCACTGACTGCAGGTGCATCCCCCCCCCCCCCCCCCCCCGCCGCCGTTGTCCAGTTAGAAAGATCTTATCGCTTCCCAGCCTCCGGTTCAGTTTGCAGGCAAGGAGCCAGAGCTCGGCACCAGGACTTCTCCGCACCCTCCCGCCCTCCGTTGGCTGGCAAGGCCACACGGCACCTGCAGGGGCGCCCCCATCCTGGAGACAGGCAGAAAGCAGCTCCCTCACTCACTCTCCCTCTACCCCACCCAAGAGGAAGCCTCATTTCTGAATCCAAATTCCCCTGGACCAGAGGGCGCTCAGGGCTGCAGCAGAAGCTCTGGCACCCCAAGACTCGTGGGCATTTTCTTCAACCCTGACTCCCAGGGGACCCGCGGAGGCCAGCACGCAGCGTCTGCCCCTGCCCTGAGGCCTGAGGCTGCAGGAACGCTCTCCGAGGACGCCGGACTTCTGAGCCAGGCCTGCGGGGTCCCTCGCGCGCTGAGGCTGCCGTGGCCGGACGGGAGTGACAGCGTGAGGCCCACCTCCTGCTGCCCGCTCCCCCCTTCCCGCTCCCAGTTTCTCCATCTCCTCTACAGGTTACAATCCGAGGCTCAGAGACCTCAGGTGACCTGTCCAAGACTTCTCAATTAATAGCAAACATCCAAAGGTCGGACAGCTGTGAGAACCCAGGGTCCTGGCTCCCGGGGGAGACATGCTGGGTGCCTGGGGCACATGGCGCCTCAGCCGCAGCCTCTGGTCAGGCCATGGGCCCTCAGCTGACCCGAGTCCACTGTCCCCTCATTCCTGCTAAGTGCTATGAGATCACAGCTGTGACTACAGCTGTCCACGACACCACCAGTGACCTGCCGTGGGCTGTCACACAGGGCCCTGTGTGGGCAGACGGGCACCTGCCACGCGAGTGAGCCTTTCCCAGGGTCCCGTCTCTAGGAGAGCCACGTGTCCACTTATCCACATAGTGCTTCCAAAGTGCTGTGATCTGCGACCCGGGAGGGGTGGTGACCCCACGCAGCGGCACAGCCCTGCTGGGGTGAATAAGGTCTCGCCCAGGTTCCCGTGGGGACTCTCTCAAGAGCACCGCACACAGAGCTGGGCCCTGGGAGGTGAGGAGAATGGGCAGGGGCTCCCCCACTCCCCCCCTGCCATGTGAGGAGACCCCTACAAGGCACGTCCAGGAGACAGAGACACCCTCAGCAGGACCCAGCGCTGCCCATGGCAGGAAGAGGCGAGTTTCTGTCCCACTGCCAACAGGCCACGGCAACCCTGGGCCAGCTCCCGGGCAGCTGTGAAGTCGCCACCGCTCTCAGCTCTGGGAGATGCGAGACCTGCACCACGCTCGGCACATGCCGCACCGATAGCGCGTGCTCGCTGTCCCCACACGCGCTCCGTGTGCTGCACACCATGTTCACTGGTCGGCTTTCCCACTGTCTTTGCCTCGCAGCCCTATCACCGCAACCCAGAGCTTCCCCTCCTCCACACAGCCAGCCGGGGTGGGGGGCCAGGCCAGGGGTCCCCGACACAAGTCATCCCACACCAGCATCTGCGGATGTGGGTGGGGAGGGAGTGGCCCAGCGCCGCCTCTTCGCGCCACCCTCAGTTTTACAGGAAGCAGCCTAATGAGGAAGATGAGCCAGCCTGCACGAGCCCCCACACCTCGTGCCCAATGAGGATGACACGGCTCTGCACGAGCCCCCACACCTCGTGCCCAATGAGGATGACACGGCTCTGCACGAGCCCCCACACCTCGTGCCAGTCAGGGACCACACGGCTCTGCACGAGCCCCCACACCTCGTGCCCAATGAGGATGACACGGCTCTGCACGAGCCCCCACACCTCGTGCCCAATGAGGATGACACGGCTCTGCACGAGCCCCCGCACCTCGTGCCCAATGAGGATGACACGGCTCTGCACGAGCCCCCACACCTCGTGCCAGTCAGGGACCACACGGCTCTGCACGAGCCCCCGCACCTCGTGTCTGTCAGGACCACACGGCTCTGCACGAGCCCCCGCACCTCGTGTCTGTCAGGACCACACGGCTCTGCACGAGCCCCCACACCTCGTGCCCGACGAGGACCACACGGTTCTGCATGTAGTGTTTGCAGGATCCACACGAGCTGCCCGGAAGGCTTCCATAGGTGACATGCACAGTGTGCCACCACGCACGGTCTGTGAAGTACACACACCTATGCATGCGAATGCACACAAATGCTCCCTTCTTGCTGCCGAAACAGCCCCCTGGGTTACCGAGTGCGTGGACAGTGGCAGGGTGCTGATCCGTGTCTCAAATACAACACACACAAGCCCATCAACATCTGCGCCCTGTGCAGAGACAGGCTGGACGCTAGGCCACCGCGAGACGGAGCCTGCCGGCACTCTGGATGGCGAACAGAAGGAAACTGAATGGGGTCCCCTCTCACTCGCTTTTTGTTTAACAGGTACTCGCGATGGTCCTGGGCCACGGTCTTCAACCCACCAACGTGGCAGAGTGGCCGGCACACACGTGACCATCCACAGTGGCAGATCCGCCTGAGCTCCTCCAGTCTGTAGCAGCAGCGGCTGACATAACAGGCCACAGGTGCTGGCCTCTGCCATGCTTCATGGGGACCCGGCGGCCTCAAGTCACAGCTCTGAGTGCAGAGGGCCTGACGGCCGCAGCAACTGAGGGGACGCGGGGAGGGGGCAGCATGTGCCACCGCGGGCTAGGCTGCCCCTTGCCGCGCTGGGGCCCATGTGAGCACCAGGTGGAGACCCAGCTGCTCCACTTCCGATCTAGCTCCCTGCTTCAGCCTGGCCCAAGCTGGGTTACTGCAACCATTTGAGGAGTGGATCAATGGATAGAAGTTCTCTTTCTCTGTAACCCGTTCAAATAAATAATTAAATCTAAGAAAAAAAAATAAAATAACAAGAGAAGAATGGGGAGGGGGACCGAGTCTTGGGTACAAGGCGATGAGGTGCTCTGGGAATTCCTGCCATTGAGAGATGCGGCTTGTCCACATGTGGCTCTGACTCACCAGGGACACTGGCCCATGGCCCATGGCCTTAGTCCTGGGGCTGGCGTGGGCCATCTGCTCATCTGATAATCAACATAGTCCCCAGGCGGGGCGGGGCGGGGCAAGGCCACCCTCGCTATGGCGACACCAGCATTTTCTGCCCACAGCTCGGCCATTCCCATGTCGCAGGCCAGGGGGTGGTGCCCAGGAAGGGGTCATGGGAGCGCTGGGCAGGGTGGAGGTCTCCACACAGAAAATACAGGTCCCTCACTGATCCCCATGCTGCCAGCCTCTCACAGCGGGGCCAGGAGCCCCACGCCACGCCACCTGCCATGAGCCAGCCGGGGAGGCAGAGGACTAGAGACAGAGGTGCACCAGCGAGCCCACAGGCGCTAACGAGGCTGGCATGCACTGAGAAGGCCCCAGGCCGGAGACGCCCACTCCCGAGGGGATCCAAGTGAGGCTGCTGGTTCTGTGGTGGTGGGGATCCTGTATCAGCACTTGTATCAGTGCATGGTGAGCTGTGTCAGCACCTGCGTGTGTCAGTGCACGGTGAGCTGTGTGTGCACCTGTGTGTGTCAGTGCACGGTGAGCTGTGTCAGCACCTGTGTGTGTGTCAGTGCACGGTGAGCTGTGTCAGCACTTGTGTGTGTCAGTGCACGGTGAGCTGTGTCAACACCTGTGTGTGTCAGTGCACGGTGAGCTGTGTCAGCACCTGTGTGTGTGTCAGTGCACGGTGAGCTGTGTCAGCACCTGTGTGTGTCAGTGCACGGTGAGCTGTGTCAGCACCTGTGTGTGTACCTGTGTGTGTCAGTGCACGGTGAGCTGTGTCAGCACCTGTGTGTCAGTGCACGGTGAGCTGTGTCAACACCTGTGTGTGTCAGTGCACGGTGAGCTGTGTCAGCACCTGTGTGTGTCAGTGCACGGTGAGCTGTGTCAACACCTGTGTGTGTCAGTGCACGGTGAGCTGTGTCAGCACCTGTGTGTGTGTCAGTGCTCGGTGAGCTGTGTCAGCACCTGTGTGTGTCAGTGCACGGTGAGCTGTGTCAACACCTGTGTGTGTCTGTGCACGGTGAGCTGTGTCAACACCTGTGTGTGTCAGTGCACGGTGAGCTGTGTCAGCACCTGTGTGTGTGTCAGTGCACGGTGAGCTGTGTCAGCACCTGTGTGTGTCAGTGCACGGTGAGCTGTGTCAACACCTGTGTGTGTCAGTGCACGGTGAGCTGTGTCAGCACCTGTGTGTGTGTCAGTGCACGGTGAGCTGTGTCAGCACCTGTGTGTGTCAGTGCACGGTGAGCTGTGTCAGCACCTGTGTGTGTACCTGTGTGTGTCAGTGCACGGTGAGCTGTGTCAGCAGCTGTGTGTGTCAGTGCACGGTGAGCTGTGTCAGCACCTGTGTGTCAGTGCACTGTGAGCTGTGTCAGCACCTGTGTGTGTCAGTGCACGGTGAGCTGTGTCAGCACCTGTGTGTGTCAGTGCACTGTGAGCTGTGTCAACACTTGTGTGTGTCAGTGCACGGTGAGCTGTGTCAGCACCTGTGTGTGTGTCAGTGCTCGGTGAGCTGTGTCAGCACCTGTGTGTGTCAGTGCACGGTGAGCTGTGTCAACACCTGTGTGTGTCAGTGCACGGTGAGCTGTGTCAGCACCTGTGTGTGTCAGTGCACTGTGAGCTGTGTCAACACCTGTGTGTGTCAGTGCACGGTGAGCTGTGTCAGCACCTGTGTGTGTGTCAGTGCTCGGTGAGCTGTGTCAGCACCTGTGTGTGTCAGTGCACGGTGAGCTGTGTCAACACCTGTGTGTGTCAGTGCACGGTGAGCTGTGTCAACACCTGTGTGTGTCAGTGCACGGTGAGCTGTGTCAGCACCTGTGTGTGTGTCAGTGCACGGTGAGCTGTGTCAGCACCTGTGTGTGTCAGTGCACGGTGAGCTGTGTCAGCACCTGTGTGTGTGTCAGTGCTCGGTGAGCTGTGTCAGCACCTGTGTGTGTCAGTGCACGGTGAGCTGTGTCAACACCTGTGTGTGTCAGTGCACGGTGAGCTGTGTCAGCACCTGTGTGTGTCAGTGCACTGTGAGCTGTGTCAACACCTGTGTGTGTCAGTGCACGGTGAGCTGTGTCAGCACCTGTGTGTGTGTCAGTGCTCGGTGAGCTGTGTCAGCACCTGTGTGTGTCAGTGCACGGTGAGCTGTGTCAACACCTGTGTGTGTCAGTGCACGGTGAGCTGTGTCAACACCTGTGTGTGTCAGTGCACGGTGAGCTGTGTCAGCACCTGTGTGTGTGTCAGTGCACGGTGAGCTGTGTCAGCACCTGTGTGTGTCAGTGCACAGTGAGCTGTGTCAGCACCTGTGTGTGTCAGTGCACGGTGAGCTGTGTCAGCACCTGTGTGTTTCAGTGCTCGGTGAGCTGTGTCAGCACCTGTGTGTGTCAGTGCACGGTGAGCTGTGTGTGCACCTGTGTGTGTGTCAGTGCACGGTGAGCTGTGTCAGCACCTGTGTGTGTCAGTGCACGGTGAGCTGTGTCAGCACCTGTGTGTGTCGGTGCACGGTGAGCTGTGTCAGCACCTGTGTGTGTCGGTGCACGGTGAGCTGTGTCAGCACCTGTGTGTGTCAGTGCACGGTGAGCTGTGTGTGCACCTGTGTCAGTGCACGGTGAGCTGTGTCAGCACCTGTGTGTGTCAGTGCACGGTGAGCTGTGTCAGCACCTGTGTGTGTCGGTGCACGGTGAGCTGTGTCAGCACCTGTGTGTGTCAGTGCACGGTGAGCTGTATGTGCACCTGTGTCAGTGCACGGTGAGCTGTGTCAGCACCTGTGTGTGTCAGTGCACGGTGAGCTGTGTCAGCACCTGTGTGTGTCAGTGCACGGTGAGCTGTGTGTGCACCTGTGTCAGTGCACGGTGAGCTGTGTCAGCACCTGTGTGTGCTCAGTGCACGGTGAGCTGTGTCAGCACCTGTGAGTGTCAGTGCACGGTGAGCTGTGTCCGCACCTGTGTGTGTACCTGTGTGTGTCAGTGCACGGTGAGCTGTGTCAGCACCTGTGTGTGTCAGTGCACGGTGAGCTGTGTCAGCACCTGTGTGTGTCAGTGCACGGTGAGCTGTGTCAGCACCTGTGTGTGTCAGTGCACGGTGAGCTGTGTGTGCACCTGTGTCAGTGCACGGTGAGCTGTGTGTGCACCTGTGTGTGTGCTCAGTGCACGGTGAGCTGTGTCAGCACCTGTGTGTGTCAGTGCATGGTGAGCTGTGTCCACACCTGTGTGTGTACCTGTGTGTGTCAGTGCACGGTGAGCTGTGTCAGCACCTGTGTGTGTCAGTGCACGGTGAGCTGTGTCAGCACCTGTGTGTGTCAGTGCACGGTGAGCTGTGTCAGCACCTGTGTGTGTCAGTGCACGGTGAGCTGTGTCCGCACCTGTGTGTCCACCTTCTCAGCACACAGTGAGGGATGTCAGCATCTGTGTGTTTACTGATGGTTCCAGCCTGTATGCCCTGTGTGCACGGCCGGGAGCCTCCTGGTGCCGCAGCGGCCACACAGGAATGCCCCTGTTCCTGGCTCTCAGATGGCGGCTTGGATGCCTGTGGACAGATCTCTGTGGGTCCCTGTGACGTCACCCTCAGCCGCTGGCTCAAGAGGCTGCCCTTCTGTTTGTTTTTACTAGAAGTCGGCCTCTGAAGCTGCGGTTTACAAACGTTCTTCCTGAGCACGGAGCACTGTTTATCAAGCAGAACCTGACAGCTCCCCGGCCTCGGGCAGGAAACCGAAGCAGAGCTGTGCTGATAGACCCCAGTGCTCCGCACCAGCACCCCAGGGAGCCCCTCCACCGCCCTGGTGCCGGGAAGGGAATGCCCCTGGGGATGGCTCTCGGGCTTCCTGCCTGGCCTGGACTCCTGAGCCCCAGGGCTGTGCTCCGCCGGTCAGCTCACAGTTTCACCAGCGCCGAGAGGGCCGGAAGCCCACACACCATGCTTTACCACCTGCACACCAACTCCAGAGACCCAAGCCAGTGCCCCAGGGCTTCTGCATCCGCACAGCCGCCAGGGCCCCACACTCGCGCAAGAAGCCAGGCCACCAAACCAGCAGCAACCAAGGATGTGCACAGAATTCCAGAGAAAAGGCCACCCCCACGGTGGCGGGCACGCGGCTGGGTGTGCTCGGAGGTGCCAGCACAGCTGCCTCGCACATGGCATCTCCCAGGGATGAGGCATCTCCCAAGGAGAGCAAAGACTGGGGCGGGGGGAGGCCAGCGGCCTCTCCCCTGCAGCTCCAGACACAGATGTCGCTGTGGGAACGCGGGGGCAGTGGGGATGTGTTCGGGGTGGTCCGGGGAGCCCAGCCAGGAGGGAGGGGCTGCAGTCAGCCCACAGAAAGGCCTGCGAGACTGCAGCAGCGTGCGTCCCCCAGCCAGCGCCTGGAAGACTCCCAGGCCGCCTTCCGGAAACACGACTCCCCGGAGGGTCCCCAGAGAACCATCTGGCTGCAGCGGGAAGACGCCTCCTGGCCAGCTCCAACTCCCAAGGTTCCCGGATGCTGCTCCCTCCACCGGTGGAGGCCGTCCTGCCCCTGACCCCGCACCGCAGTGAGGGGGTTCTGAGGCCTTGACGGAGCTCCTGACATGGCTCCGGCCGAGGTGGTCCAGCTGAGCCCCGTGACCCTGCACTTGGCTCCTGCCACTCAGCAGGCAGTGGACGAGACCCCCCCCCCCCGACCTGGCAATGCCAGACCCAAGCCTCTCCCAGGATGCCAACAGGCCCCTGCCAGCCGGTAATGCTGGCCAGTGGGCAGAGTGGAGGGGCAGTGGCTTGAGCCCCGTCTGCAGAGACCCAGTTTCTCAGCCTCAGGTAGATGAGCATGGAGTTTCAAGGGTCTCCCTCCCTGGACACGTCCTGGCCCTCGGGGTGGGTGGGCAGTCCTGGAGAGCAGGGGGTGGGCAGGAGCCCCTCCACCCTGCATGGCTCTGGGCGCCAGCACACACACTTCTGCACCAGGCGCCGCCTCTGGGCTGTGGGCGACATGGCAAGCACACTGCATGCTGGGAAAGTCTTCACCTGACCCAGGTTTCTGGAAAATTCCCACCCAGAAGCTCAGGTGTAACCAGACGAGCACCTGGAGTGTCAGGGAAGAGCCCTCAACAGCATCTTTTCTCGTCTAGTTCCAGTTTCTGCTGGGCGCTGCCCACTGCTGTGGCCTCGGGCATCAATGGTCCTTGTCCCCCAGGACTCCTCGCGCTGGCTGGGCCGGTCCTCAGCCTCTTCCCCCCATGGCCGCCGCCCCTGCTGCAGGCCCCACTGGCTTCCATCCACAAAGCCCCCCCCCGCCCCCCTGCAGCAGTGTCGCAAGCACGGAGAGCGCGGCTCAGAGCGGTGCTGGGGGAACCTGGCCAGCTCCATCAGGGAGAGCAAGTCCAAGGGCAGCCGAGCCCCGAGGTCGGGGAGGGGGCCCGCAGCCTGCAGTCCCCAGCAGGCAGAGCTGAACTCGTGGCCACGCCGCGTCGGCCCAGCGTGCTGAGTGACGGGACTGCTGGGACTTGGCCGCCGTTCCTCGGAGCCCACGGGGATCCCAGCACTGACACCGGGCCCTGCCCCTCCTGGTGGGGAGGCCGCTGCACCCTGTGCGTCCCGCCCAGAACGTGCAGTGAGGGGCACTCCCTGTACCCAAGCCTGGGCTCTGGGGCCCAGTTATGGTTTAGCCGAATTGTCCTTTCTCACGACACGTTCCAGACATGTCTGAGGCACGCTGTGGGGACACAGTGGCCGGCGGGTCCCGTGGGCAGTCAGACCCGGAGCAGCGTCCACCCCGGGGCGCCTCGCCAGCCGTGGACAGAGCCCCCCTCCCCGAGGTGTCCCTACAAGGGCCTGAGCCCTGATGGGGGTCATGTAAGATAGCATGAGGCTCCGTTCTGAGTCCACACTGACTTAACCCCTGGGGCCCACGGCTAAGGCGACGAGCCCCTCGGGAGGAGCCCTGCGCTCACCTGCCGCCCATCGGCAGCCCCCACCCCACAAACTCCTCTGTTCAAGCAGAAAAAAACGCGTCTGTCTTCTAACCCAGGCTTCGCCACCCACTGCCGGCTGCCTGGGGTGCCGGTGCCCGCTGCACGGAGGCAGATGCACGCTGTGCACCCAGCGGCCAGGCCGTTGCCGTCTGCACTCCAGAGCCTGGGAGAGTGACGGGAAGTGGCGGCATGTCAGGACTGACTGCTCTTCCGTGCATTCACCGAGGGACGGCGACTTGGCCCAGCCTACGTGGCGGTCAGCGGCCGGTCCACTGAACTGGACCCAAGACGTCTAACGTCTCCCTCTCTGCTGCCAAGTATTTCTCAGCCTCTATCTTGGGCTGTGAAGTCATCAGGAAAGCATCCCCTGGCAGCCTGGTTACGAATTCAAAGACGAAATCAGAGCGAATCCAGCGAGCAGCGGGGAATTCCATGGGAAAAACGCTCCGTGAGCAATGGAAAAGGAAGCGGAACTCCCCAGGGACAACGAATCGTGGGTGCACCGGCCGGCCCGAGAAGCAGAGGCCACTGCCTGGCGGAGCCAGGTGGAGGGCCCCACAGGGGGCTCACAGCTCTTCCGCAGGAGCAGGTGAGACGGGGCCTGGGCCCGCCATCCCCGCAGTTCCCACCCGCTGCGGACTCACCCCAAGAGCTGCCCCCAGGACACCATATGCAGCTTTGCCTCACTCGGCTGAGCGAGAGGAGGACAGCACTCACAGGGGCGAGCTGCCGGCTGCCCTGCCGGAGCCGGGCACAAGCAGGTGCTCCCCGCAAGCATTCCCCCAGGCAGCAGCACCCTGGCCATGTGCGACCGTGACTGCAGCGGGGCCAGCCAGCGGGAAACACAAGCTCAGGCCGTTCTGCCCATGACTCCGCTCCTCCAGACTCAGGAAGCGGGGTGTGCCGGAGTGACAGAAGCTGCCGGGCAGAGAGGGGCTCAAGGATGCATTTTGAGGGGCAGGTGCTCTGGCACAATGGTCAAGCCACCACCACCTGCAACGGGAGCTGGTTTGAGTCCCCGCTGCTCTACTTCTGATCCAGCTGCCAGTCGCGGAGGAGGTCCAAGTGCTTGAGCCCCCGCCGCCTGTGTGGGAGACCTGGGTGGAGTCCCAGGATCCTGGCTGCCGTGTGGGGGTGAATCAGCCAACGGAAGATCTGTGTAACTCAGCACAGGAGGATCCCGTCCTAGGCCCCCACGGCTCCGCTTCCTTCCCCAGGGGTTTCCCCGAGGACGAAGGGGCCTGGCTGCCCGCAGACCTCCCTGGGCTTCTGTTTGCTCCTGGGTCTGGGAAAAACTCCCGTCACTTCCTCGTGGGCTGCTGAGCCACGGGGAAACCCCAGCCGGCCAAGGGGCGCTGCCGGCAACACAGGTGTCCCTGTGTCACCTGGGAACAGCCTCAGAAGCTGCTCAGGTGCGGGAAGCCCCGCCAGGCTCCGCCCACAGCAGTGCTTTTCCGGGTCACTATCCCAGGAGCCGGGCGGCCTGGGGTGACAGCTGAGCGCCCTCAGTGCCTGGCAATCGGTGTGTGGGACTGGACGCCGGGGCGGTTTCCAACTTCCACGCTGCTCAATGTTCTTTTATCCTTCCCAGCACCACATTTCCAATAAACCCAAAAAACTCATACGCAGGCTGGAGGATACTCTGCTGTCGTAACAAAGTGTGCCCATCCCTAGGAGACAAGCCATCAGATTTTCACCCTCAAAAATGTGCATTTTATTCCCTCCAAGCACCTTATTAAACTATGTCCCTGGGAGGTAGCTCGGAAAACTAGTTAAGAGTAATTCCAGTGTTTTAAAAAAAAAAACAAAACAGAAACCCAAACCAGTGCATCCTGGGACACAGAAATAGTGGAAAAGCAAAGACAGCAAGTGCTCACGTCAGAGGCCCTCGGCAGGCGTCCCCAGGGCTTGTGGCGGTCCCCTTCCAGCCGGCGGGACAAAGCTGGAGCGTCTACAGTGAGCTAACAGACGGGGAGTCACGCGACACCAGGAACGCGAGGACAACAGCGCGCCCTCAGAAGTCCAGCTTCAGTGTGCTTTACAGACAGTGGAAGAATCCACATGGTCGGACAGATCTAACCGGGACAACGGCTGTCAGTCAGGAAGTGAGGCCTGAACACAGGCGGGGTCACAGGGACACGGGGCCAGAGGGCCATGGTGACGCAGGGCCACAGAGACGCGAGGCCATGGGGACACAGGGCCACGGAGACATGGAGCCATGGAGACGCAGGGCCACGGGGATGCAGGAGATGGACCACGGATGGATCTGACCAACAAGGCTCCCATGCCCACCGGGGCTGGCACGGACTGGAAGGCATTTCATGAGGCTGCCCTGGGAGTGCCCAGGGCCCACGTCCCACACTGGGGATCCTGACGAGGAGGCCTGGCCCCGCCTCCTTCCTGCCAGTGCACACCTGGGAGGAGCTGCCCTCCACGTGGGAGACCTGGACTGAGGTCCTGGCTCCCAGCTCCTGCTCAAGCCATCGCAGGCATTCGGGGAGCGCATCGGTGGATGGGAGCTCCTTCTGTATCGTGAATTAAAAACCAAAGGAAAAAGAAAATGGATGCCTCATCTGTGGCTTGGGCTGGGGGCCGAGATGTGAGACATTTTATCTAGAGGGGAACCAGGCCACGGGGCTGAGAGAAAAGGTACACTCGGGCTGTGCTCAGCAGGAGTGGCTGCAGTGGGCAGCAGCCATGGGGGCCTGCAGGCTGCTGTGGTGCTGGGTTAGGGGATGAGTGGCAGCCAGAGCCACGGAGAGTGTGGGACAACTGGGAGCAGGCAAGGAGGTGAGGAGGTGAGGGAGTGAGGGAGGAGAGGGGAGGTGAGGGAGGAGAGGGGAGGTGAGGGAGGAGAGGGGGGAGAGGGGGGGTGAGGGGGAAGAGGGGAGGTGGTGAGGAGGGGAGGTGATGAGGAGGGGGAGGTGAGAGGGGGAGGGGGAGGTGATGAGGAGGGGACGTGAGAGGGGGAGGGGGAAGTGATCAGGAGGGGGAAGTGATGGGGAAGGGGAGGTGATGAGGAGGGGAGGGGAGGGGGAGATGATGAGCAGGGGAGGTGATGAGGAGAATGAGTTGAGAGGGGGAGGAGGAAGTGATGGGGGAGGGGAAGTGATCAGGAAGGGGAAGTGATGGGGGAGGGGAGGTGATGAGGAGAATGAGTTGAGAGGGGGAGGAGGAAGTGATGGGGGAGGGGAGGTGATGAGGAGGGGAGGTGATGAGGAGGGGAGGTGATGAGGAGGGGGAGGTGAGAGGGGGAGGTGGTGAGGAGGGGGAGATGAGGGGGGAGGAGGAGGTGATGAGAATGAGTTGAGAGGGGGGAGGAGGAAGTGATGGGGGAGGGGAGGTGATGGAGGTGAGGACGGGAGGGCAAACACACATCACACCTGCAGCCACCATTGTGGCCACACCCGCGTCCCTGCGCAGCCCTGGGTGGGGTTCCACCCCCAGGACAGCACTGAGCTCTACTCACGCACACGCCACGGAGGACAGAGCCCGCGTCACAGCCTGCACGGTCAGAGGGCGAGCACTGGGCACACAGGGCGGCTGAGCTTCCTGGTCCAAGCTGGGGTGGCAGCAGCGGCTCTGACATATCCCCCTCATCACAGATCTCCCGAGTGGAAGCCATTCTCACCATGGATCCCGGCAACCCCGGCACGCGGCGTCTCCCCCATCTAGCCATTCACTCAACAGCAGCACTCCGGGCCCCTTGTGGGCACAGACGGCCAGTGCCATCACTCTCGTGCCTTGGGGTTGGTGTGGATGGGATGACAACGTGAGTGCCACAGCCCGAGGGCTCCGTCAGCCCCGCCAGGGACCTCCACGTGCAGCCTGCACGTGCCACACCAGTGTGCTTCCAAGTGTGGCAGGCAGGGGTCTGCTCAACCCCCAGCCCCACCTCCCTCTCCAGGCAGGGGTCTGCTCAACCCCCAGCCCCACCTCCCTCTCCAGGCAGGGGTCTGCTCAACCCCCAGCCCCAGCTCCCTCTCCAGGCAGGGGTCTGCTCGACCCCCAGCCCCACCTCCCTCTCCAGGCAGGGGTCTGCTCGACCCCCAGCCCCAGCTCCCTCTCCAGGCAGGGGTCTGCTCGACCCCCAGCCCCACCTCCCTCTCCAGGCAGGGGTCTGCTCGACCCCCAGCCCCACCTCCCTCTCCAGGCAGGGGTCTGCTCAACCCCCAGCCCCACCTCCCTCTCCAGGCAGGGGTCTGCTCAACCCCCAGCCCCACCTCCCTCTCCAGGCAGGGGTCTGCTCAACCCCCAGCCCCAGCTCCCTCTCCAGGCAGGCGGCCACGCCCCTGCTTCCAAAGGATCCCAGGCCCCGGCCTCAGCAGGAGAGTCCCTCAGCGCCCAGGTCCTGCTCTAACTCACCCGAGGTGACCCACATGTCTGAAGGCCACAGAGCTGGCTCTGCTCCTGTCCAGGGTCCCACAGAGCCCTGAGCCCTGCCCCCTCTGCTCTCTGGAACCTCCCTCCTTAGACACCTCCCTACCTGCGCCTCTGGTCAGCAGGCAGGGCCGCCTTTTAAGATCTGTTTATTTACTGAAAGTCAGAGTTACACACAGAGAGGAGGAGAGGCAGAAAGAGCCAGGTCTTCCATCCGATGGTTCACTCCCCAGTTGGCCAAAATGGCTGGAGTTATACTGATCTGAAGCCAGGAGCTTCTTCTGGGTCTGCCATGCAGGTGCAGAGACCCAAGGACTTGGGCCATCTTCCACTGCTTTCCCAGGCCATACCAGAGAGCTGGATTGGAAGTAGAGCATTCGGGACTCGAACCGGCGCCCATAAGGAATGCTGGCACTGGAGGTGACTTGACCTGCTCCACCACAGCGCCGGCCCCAGGCAGTGCTTTCTCACTGTTCTGCTTCACCTCCCAGCAGCACAGCCTTCAGAGTCTTAGCCACCTGCCCCGGCTAAGACGCGGGGTAGGATGCCAGCGTCCCACAGTCAGTGCTGGGTTCAGCACCCAGCTCCCCGGCCAGAACTGTGGCACAGAGGGTTAGACAGCCTCCTGTGATGCCGGCATCCCATACAGTCACCGGTTCAAGTCCCAGCTGCTCCACTTCCAATACAGCTCCCTGCTAGTGCACCTGGGAGGGCAGTGGATGATGATCCAAGGCCTTGGGCCCCTGCCATCCACGTGGGAGACCCAGATGGAGTTCCAGGCTCCTGGCTTCGGCCTGGGCTCAGCCCTGACTACTGCAGCCATCTGGGGAGTGAACCAGCGGATGCAAGGCATCTCTCTCTTTGCAACTCCGCCTTTCAAATAAATAAATCTTAAAAAACATACCCAGCTCCGATCCCACCTCTGGCTTCTGCTGAGGCAGACCGGGGGAAGGGGCCATGATGGCTCAAGTACCTGGGTCCCTGTCACTCACAGGAGAAACCTGAGTTCTCAGAACTGGCTTTGGCCTGGCCCAGCCCTGGCTATTGGTGGCATCTGGAGAGTGAGTCAGTGGATGGAGCTCCGTGTGTGTGTGTGTTTGTGTGTGTGTATTTTTCTCTCAAATAAAAGAACAAGAACTTCTGAGGCACAACCGATTTCAAATGAGTCATCCTCTCCAATGGTTGTAAATCTGAAGTAGTATTTAAGCCCACATTCACTCCCTTGCTTGCCCAAACTGAGGTCACTGTGTAGGGCCCGTGCTGGGCAGCCTGAAACATCCTGAACCAGAGTCCTCTTCAGAGAACGTTCCAGAACAGTTCCACACCATCACTCTATCTTTATCCTCCGATATCCATCAAGCGCTTGCTACGTATCAAGCATCGCTCTGGGCACCAATGACATACTTGGAGCCACAGCCCTCAGAGGGAGCCTCTGGCGGGGAAGGGGCTCTGGGAGAGTCTCAGGGTCTCCCCAGATGCATCCAGCCTGGGTCTCTTATCAGAAGAGAGACAGAGAACAGGAGTGGAAACAGAAGAGCAAGGTGAGTGCCCTCTGTTGAGAACGTATTTAATCCCTCTGGTTTGCCTTTGCCGAGTCCTGAAGATCACATCCGGGTCCTCCCCAGTTTACCGTGTCCCCCCCCAGAGACCACGCAGCTGCTCCGTGTTCCTCCCCAGAGACCAAACAGCTGCCCCGTGTTCCTCCCCAGAGACCACACGGCTGTCCTGTGTTCCCCCCCAGAGACCACGCGCCTGCCCCGTGTTCCCCCCAGAGACTATGCGGCTGTCCCGTGTTCCCCCCCAGAGACTATGTGGCTGTCCCTGTTCCCCCCCAGAGACCACGCGGCTGTCCCGTGTTCCCCCCCAGAGACCACGCGGCTGTCCCGTGTTCCCCCCAGAGACCACGTAGCTGCCCCATGTTCCCCCCAGAGACCACGCGCCTGCCCCGTGTTCCCCCCCAGAGACTATGCGGCTGTCCTGTGTTCCCCCCCCAGAGACCACGCGGCTGTCCCATGTTCCCCCCCAGAGACCACGCGGCTGTCCCGTGTTCCCCCCAGAGACCACGTAGCTGCCCCATGTTCCCCCCAGAGACCACGTGCCTGCCCCGTGTTCCCCACCAGAGACCACGCGGCTGCCCTGTTTCCCCTCCGCACACAGAGGAAGCAGCTGCACCCCGTGTTTAATGCCTCCCTCTCCCATGTGCGGCCTCCTACCTACAGTGAACAAATTCCCCCGAGCGACCAGAGTTTCAGCTTCTCCACGTCCTCGCAGACGGTGGGAGGAAAAGCCATCTTTCTTTCTCTAACGATTCTGCATGAAACCTGACCATGATTTCTGCAAACACAGGAGCAGCAATACTAACTCCTGCACAGAGCTCAACCTGCTGAAAAGCAGTCTCACCGATCCACCCCCTCACGGAGGCAGAGTGCAAAGATGGCCACAGATGCACCATGGTCCTCACAAATGGCGGCCACAGACATACCATGGTCCTCACACACGATGGTCATCACACACAGTGGTCACAAAGGTACCACAGTCCTCACACATGATGGTCATCACACATGGCCGCCAGATGTACCACAGTCCTCACACATGATGGTCATCACACATGGCCGCCAGATGTACCACAGTCCTCACACACGATGGTCATCACACACAGTGGTCACAAAGGTACCACAGTCCTCACACATGATGGTCATCACACATGGCCGCCAGATGTACCACAGTCCTCACACATGATGGTCATCACACATGGTGGCCACAGACATACCACAGTCCTCACACATGATGGCCATCACACACAGTGGTCACATAGGTACCACGGTCCTCACACATGATAGTCATCACACATGGTGGCCACAGACATACCACGGTCCTCACACATGATGGTCATCACATACAGTGGTCACAAAGGTACTATGGTCCTCACACATGACAGTCATCACACATGGCCGCCACAGACGTACCACAGTCCTCACACACCATGGTCATCACACACAGTGGTCACATAGGTACCACGGTCCTCACACATGACGGTCATCACACATGGTGGCCACAGTTGTACCACGTTCCTCACACACAACAGTCAGCACACACAGTGGTCACATAGGTACCATGGTCCTCACACATGATGGTCATCAGACAGGATGGCCATGCATGTACTGTAAGTTGTCAGAGGTCAGCCACATGCACACCATGGTCCTCACACACCATGGTCATCACACACAGCAGCCATGCATGTACCATGGTCATCACACATGACAACTTACACAATGGCCATGTATGTACCATGGTCATCACACATAATGGTCACCACACACAATGGTCATCACAGATGGTGGCCACAGACGTACCATGGTCCTCACACACGACGGTCATTACACACAGCAGACATGCATGTACCATGGTCATCACACATGATGGTCATCACACACAGCAGCCACAGACGTACATGATCCTCACACACGATGGTCATCACACATGATGAGCACAGATGTACCATGGTCCTCACAGACAATGGTCATCACACACAGTGCCCATGTATGTACCATGGTCATCACACATGATGGTCATCACACACAGTGGCCATGTATGTACTGTGGTCATCACACATGATGTTCATCACACATGATGACCATGCATGTACTCTAAGTCATCACAGGATGTCCACATGCACTCCACGGTCATCACACACAGCAGCCATGCATGTACCATGGTCATCACACATGATGGCAACTTACACACCATGTCATCACACACAATGGCCATGCATGTACCCTAAGTCACCACAGGATAGCCACATGCACACCATGGTCATCACACATGACAGTCACGCGTGTACCATGGTCATATGTGATGGCAATGTACATACCATGGTTATCACACAAGATGACCATGCATGTACCATAAGTTGTCACAGGACGGCCACATGCACACCACGGTCATCACACACAATGGCCACATATGTACCATAAGTTGTCACAGGACAGCCACATGTACACCATAGTCATCACACACAATGACCACACAGGTACCATAAGTTGTCACAGGACGGCCACACGCACACCATGGTCATCACACACAATGGCCACACAGGTACCATGGTCGTCAGACATGACAGCAACATAAACACCACGGTCATCACACACGGCAGCAACATATGTGCCATGGTCATAACACATGATGGCAACATACACACAATGGTCATCACACATGATGGCCATGAATGTATCATGGTTATCATACGTGATGGTAATGTACAGACGATGGCCACGTATGTCCCACAATCATCACACAGGATGGCCACATGCACACCATGGTCACCACATGGGATAGCTATGTGCACACCATGGCCACAGGACAGCCACGTAGGCACTAAGGGAAGAACTTGAACAAGGATAGCGCAGGCCTCCCCAGCACGAGCACCACAGCAGGGCCCCTCCCACCACCTGCAAATGCACTCCAGCGCCACCTGGGGCACCACGTGCCCTTCCCTGCCCTGTCTTCTCCCGTGGGGACAACCACGCTATGGGAGCCTCACCACCTGGGGAATCTGTCTCCGCATCTCGGGGACCACGGCCAGAGGAGAGTGCTGGCTCACCTGGGTAACCAGCAGTCACTGTTCCCGAGATGACAGTTCCTAACACTGACTCCTGGGGCAGACGGGCCCTGGGAACGTGGTGCCTGCACGAAACCCTGTGTCCTGGCCATGTGCAGAGGGGCGGACAGTGACCGCTCCGGGAGGAAGCCCTGGCCAGGACACAGCGCCGACACGCCAAACCCCAGCCCTGACTGGACAAACACTGCACCTCCCTTTTCCTTCTCTTTCCAAGTTAAGGTATTAAAAAAATTCCGTAAACTCATTCCTCAGCAGACAGTGGACAAAATCTTCACAACAGAGAAAGCTCACTTTCATGATCTTCACGAAACATCAGGGAAAACAGCATCTTTGCTGACCAACCAGACACCCCCCAGTCCCGTCGGGAGCCCGTGGGGCAGTGCTGCCTGCAGACAACCAGTGTGCGCCACGGACGTCACTGGAAACTCTGTCTCCACGCTTGAAGAGCAGAAAGAAATTACGTTTCCTAATGTTATCCCATTCAACCCTGAAATACCCCAAAGCCGTCACGTAACATGCAATGCGTAAACATAACAGCGAGACAGCTACAGTCTCCCTTTTCCAACACTAACAGTCAGAAATCCGCCGGCTCTCCTGCACCTGGACCACGCAGCTTCCTCAGAGAGAACTGATCCGCCTTGTAGTTCGTCAAGCCTCCAGCTGAAAAGCCGACCCGCAAACCGACACCGCTCGAAACACGGAGTCCGTGTGCCGGGACCGACCCTGGCTCTGAATTCTAAACAGACTGAAGTTTGGAACCCAGTGCCTCCATCACACCCAGCATGCTGCCCCCCCCCCCCAAGCCCCTTCCAGGGTCCCAGTGTGAGGGAGACGGCCAGGAGGCTGCTTCGCCATGTCCCACACCCATCCTCATCTTCCTCCAGGGAGTCTCCCCAACCACCATGCCAGGAAGGGACCGTCCTCATGAGAAAGGGGACGGGAGCTCCATTGGGCACAGCCATGCCTGGGGTCACGTGACCAGCCCGCGCCTGCTCAGCAACCCCAACCCAGATCAGCATCCAGCAGAGGGGACCTCACCCGGACCGCCCGATGTTAACGCTCTACCCCAAAACTCCAATCCCTCTCCTTGACCAAGACAACACTTCTTCCAAGTGGACACGTGGGCAACTCTGAACACCAGGAGGTAGGAGACAGTCTCAACCCCAGGACACACCTGTCTGCACGCCATGAGCAAACCCAGGCTTGGCGCCAACCCCTGCACTCGGCTGCCTGTCCACTTAACAGTGCGCGGCTGGTTCTATCATCAAACCCCCAACGGCACAGCCACACCTGGTGCAGCAGAGCGCTGGGAACAAACCCTTTATTTTCACCACACAGGAAAACTATCCTCTTATTAACACAAAGTGCGTTCCTCCTGCCCCTGTCACATCAACACGGGGCGGCATCACAGACAGGCAGTTTGACAAGGAGTCAGTTACCAAGCAGCCCCGGATGCTACCCACCCCGGGTCAGCCCTGGCTCTCCCACGAGAACGAACTCTGCTCAGATAACCCCATAACTCGCGCTGTATACAGTTCTCATTCAGAACCACAAAACAGACCAGGCTTCCCGAACCACCCAAGAGCTGGCAACTTAACAGCTCCTGAGATGAGAAGCCAATCGTGAGTGCCCAGCACTGGGGGCTGACAGTGCCCTCCTGGCAACGAGGTGGTGGCCCTGAGGCTCCTCTGGGCAGCCCCGCCTCCACGCCACACGCTCTGAGCCGGGTTGGGCTTCAAACAAGGCCCAGGAGGACCTGGCTGCGCGGAGCTGCAGCGCATCCTTGGGGACGAGGACTTGGCCACTGCCGCCTGGATGCGCCTGGACACACTGGCGAGCACCGAGGCCCGCCCGCCACTCCTAGTGCTCGCCAGAAGTGGCCTCAGTCAGGCAGACGTGACAGGTCACCCACTCGCCCCGACAACCCTTCTGCATGAGCTGCCGGCGAGGAGGGACACGGGGTGGCTGGAGGCGGCTACTCTTCTTTCCTTTCAGGGAGAAACGGTGACAGACGGGGACATCGCACACAGAACGGCCCACCGGCACAGGCAGCTTGCAGTCGGCCACACCCGTTAGCAAGGACTCGGACGCTTGTTCATCACTGGCAACAGAACCAAGCACCTCAGAGCAGGAGCAGCAGAGCCACAGTACTCCACGCACCGGGGTCCACGAGGCCTCCCACGGTATCACACGGCCCTCCCATGCGCTCGCCCACGCGGCGTCTGGTGCTCAGATAGCAGACGCAGGGCTGGATAGCTTGAAGCTCCATGGCTTTTTCGAGAGGGAAGCCGACACCCTCCCAGGAAGTGTTTCCAAGGAGTCGCCAGCGGTAAGGCATCCGATTTCACGCACTCACCGATCTGTGTCTGCAGGAAAGCTGCAGGTCTCAGCGAGCCACTCCAGCAAGAGGCCTCCTGGGGAAACAAATTGAACAAACGGTTACTTTTCATTAAATGCACAGAAGACTTTCGTGCAAGTCCCTTTCCCTTAAATATGTGATGTTTTGCACACGGGCGCCCAGGCTGCACAGGGTTCAGCGAGGCCCAGAATGCGGCCACCCCTTTCCCAGTAGCTCCGATGCACAGATGCAGGGTTCCGACCACTGACCAGCCAGGAGAAGCTGAAGAGCTCAGCGGCAGTGTGCACCTCACAGACACGCGCCTGCTGACAGTCAAGGGGCCACCTTGAAAAAATAGAGCCCGTGCACACAGAGGAGCAGCCAGGACTAGAACTGGTGTTCATAAGGGATGCCAGCGCTGCAGGCAGAGGCTTAACCCACCACCCCACTGGGCCAGTCCCTCACTTAAAAGCTAAATTTGCAAAGATGTCAAAGCCTGGGGAAACAGAGAAGTGGCCAGTAACACCTCACACAGTAAAAGTTAAGAAGAATTTATTTAGTGTTAATTCAGAAGTAAGGCACGCCTTTTGGTGTTCTCAAAGTCTGTAGGTAACCTTTAGAAAATCGTAATCCTACTGACCCATTCATAAAACAAAGAGAAGACCCAAATAGCTGTTCGGCACTGTCTTGAAACATTAAATATAAATGTACCAAATTACTAATATCAAAAATCGAGTTACCATTTGCTGAAAATCTGTGCACCTGGCACCCGTTTTTGGTGTCACATTACTGCCTCTCCAGACAAGCCTTAGTCTATGAGCAGGGGGGGAACTCAAGGCTGGGGCAGTTGGGACCCAGGGCTTCCAAACCACGGCCCTGCCGCCCCTCTCCCAAGTGCCCCTCCTCAGAGAGAAACCGGACACTCCTCACTGCAAAACCACACCGGAAACTAACTTCTTTCATATTTGAAAGGGACTCCTTCCTTTCAAAATTGTCAGGCTAATCATGCTAGTTAAGACTATAAAGTAACAGCGCATATGAACCCTTAGAAATAAAGGGTTACAAGTGAAGCAGCTTAGTTACACGTCAGAGGGACCACACCAGAAACACCAACAGTGTAAATTCTACAGATAAACAGGACAACAGGGAGCATCCAGGTGCCTTTCTCCTACCACCAGACTGTCAAAGATAAGCCAGAGGCTGACAACGAAAACCTGCAGGAGGGAGCCCAGACGTGCACCTGAGCACCCCAGTCAGCAGCCTACTACCCCAGCACTGGTGTCATTCAGAGAGTTGCTGGGCTAAAACCCAGTGGGTGGCCTGAAGTCTCACTCTGAAAAATCGTCACAGCTGACCAATGAACTTTAAGATTCAGACAATAGTCATTGGGTTTCATGTCATAAAAAATAAGTGAATAAAGGAAATTCATAAAGCCCTTTTCTGTAACTGTGTAGGGCACCCATGCTTTCAAAAAACGGGTCTTTGTAAGTTAATAGCTCAATTCTAAGCATTTCCCACAATCTTACTCTATTCCCTTAGGAAAGCCATGATTGGTATTTTCACAGGAAATGACTGCTGTGAAGTAAGCCAGCAGGACTGTCATGAATGAGTCTGTTATAAACAGCGCTCCTGATGACATTTCATTGCTTCTGAACGCTAGATGAGTCAGAGAAATAGTTGAATCCTAGCACTGTTCACAATTTTTAAAAAGTCCCTCTCCTCTCTCTCCCTCCTCTTCCACCCCGCTCTGCCACTCCACCCCATAAGACAGATCCCAAGCCCTGAACCATAATAAAGAGTCAGGGTCTCATTCTGACTCCCACTTAAAGCTTTTCAAACTCGCACTGACGGCAAAAGGCATTTCCCACAATACATCAATCTGACCCAAAGTTCTGAAAAGGAGCCATTTAGCGACAAGCTCTCGGCACTGTGACGAAGATTTCCGACACAGAAGTCACACCCTGTGAAGCCAGCAGAGTGACCAGAAGGAAGGAACACACACGGCTGTCACCGGGAGGGTGCCGTATCCGTGTTTGAGAAAAGTGGCCGTTCAGAAGATGCTCGTGTGGTTCAGCAGTGGTGTGGGCACCCCCCAAGGCTCACGTGCCAAGCCTGGTCCCCGCAGTCTCAGGTGACACCTGTGGGTCAAGGATGGAGCCTACCCTAATCGCGGCGACTGAGGGCAGGGCCTTGGCAAGTAGCTGCATTGGACGAGGCTGCGGGTGGGGGTCGGGGTCGCTTCACCGTGGGTGTACACAGAGACCATGTGGAGGGTGGTGGTGAGCGCGCCCCTGCGTCTCTGCCATGCCACCCTCCCTCTGTAAGGGGTGGGGTGGGCTGCAGGGAGGCTGCTCAGGATCCCAGAGGCCAGGGAGAGGGCACGTGGTCTGTGTGGCCAGCAGGCAACAGGGAGAGCCCACCCCTGAGACTGGAGGCAGTCCCCGCGTCCCTGCAGGGCTCGCCAGTGAAGAGGCAGCCGGAGCACGGCGGGAGCCGGCATCCCCAGGATTCCCACCCTGGGGACCAGCATCCAGCACCATCGGCACAGCTGCACAGCTCCTCAGTGCCGGCCCAGGGCTGCTGACGCCCAAGGCCAGCGAGGGGGCACAGCCGCGACCAGGACAGGATGCTCTCCGGCCCTCGCACTCACTCTGCAGGCCGGGCAAGGAGGCTCCCCCAGCACAGGAGATGGGCAGGCAGCCGATCACACAGAGGCTCGGCTGTTCCCACAACCCCGCCCTCCAGCCGTGGAGCGCCCGGAACACCAAGAGCACAGCCAGGGTCTGCACCCAGAGCACAAGTGTCGCTCAGGCTGGGTGGGAACTGCTTCTCAAAATGCATCAATAAGGGGCCGAAGTGCACTCTGACACAGGCGTTCGACAGGAACGGGCCAGCCAGGGCCAGCCAGGGCCAGCCAGGGCCAGCCAGGCAGCAGCTGCAGAGCCTTGCAGGTCCAACTTCCAGTACCATCCACTGGGTGCCGGGCAGTGCTGGGACCCGGAGCTCCCCTGCTCGCCCTGTCCTGCCACTCAGCTCGGGGACAGCCGACTGCGGCTCCAGCTCCCACAGACCTCGCGTGCTCTGGCCAAGCGGTGCTACTTGGGGAAACGTCCCCACCCGAGGAGCAGCGTCAGGACTCAAACGTGGCCGCAGCAGCACGCAGCCCTCGGGGAGTTAGCATTTAGATATCCGGGAAGAACAGAACAGCTTCCCGGCATGCCTCTGGGTCACACCCAGCCAAGGCCGGCTCTGCGCACGCCACGGCCGCTGCTTCTCCAGGGTCTACCTGTGAGTTGATGGGGCTCCTGGTGCCTCGGGAGAAGCCAAGTTCCAGCTGACCTGAGCCAGTGCGTGGCACACACTGGACAGACATGTGGCTGCATGCACAGCTCTGCTTGCAGGCAGCCAACATGGCCACGGGGAGCCCAGCAGCTCTGAGGGTACAGGGCTGGAGAGAGCACAGAGCAGAAGACGCCAGGCACTCGAGGAGGTGCCAGAGGATCCCGAGGCAATCCACGCTGCCCGGCGCAGGGCGGCCCGCGTGGATCTCCCGGAACAGGCTCACAACGGGGATGAACGTGCATGACCACGGAGCTCTCTGAGAAACCTCCTCCAGCCAAACAGCACCCGGTCTCCTCGCTGTTTTTAAGCCTTGAGGGGAGGTGCGCGACTGTTTCCTACAACAGAAACCACTGTAAGCACCGCCGAGCACCTGCTACACGGAACCGCAGCACATCCCAGCTGCAGCCCAAGAGCAGGCCGGCTAAGGGGCCGCGCATGACAGGCGCAGGCGCACCAGTGGCCACGGCGAGCAGCTGGGGCGTGGACTGCAGGCCCTGGCCCAGGTGGAAACTTCTTAGCAGTCCGCTCTCCGAACCTAGGCATCGACTTTAATAAACACAGGCCAATGTTGCTGCAAAACAGACTAGATTAAACCAGAAACCACCAGCATGCCCTTGTTAAATGATTTCTGCAGAGGGCCCTGCCAGACGCACTCCTGCCAGCACGGCACCCGTGACAAATGAGCCTGGCCAGCCACTCCGCGGCCCCCGCGGGTCTCCACCCACGAGCCTCCCCTCCCACAGGTGAAGCCCACTGAAGGGCTCCCCAAGGGGGACGCCTGGACACAGAGGGGAGGACCCTGGTGTAGCCTCTGCGTCTGAGCAGGGCCGGTCCACGGTCACAGTCTCGGCTGCTCCATCTGAATCCGTGACCTGCAGGGCAGGTGCTGGGCGATGCCTGGGATGTCCCCATCCTGCACCACTGCTCCTGGTGCAACTCCTGGCTCTCGGATGACACAACCCTGGGAGGCAGCAGATGATGGCCAAGCCCCTGCCACGCACGTGGGAGACCAGGATGGAGTTCCCAGCCCCTGGTTTGGCCTAGCCCAGCCCTGCCTGTTGTGGGCATGTGGGCAGTGAACCAGCAGAGGGAAGATCTCTCTGCTTGTCTCTCTGCCTTCCAAACAAAATGAAACAATGAAATGTGAAGTATGTACCTTCTTCACCATGTCACCTACGCAGAAAAGCTCTCACATGTGTTACTCTCCCGCCTCCTCCCTGCAGGCACCAGGGGCGCCAATCGGCCACCCCCAGGAAACATCCTGTCCAGGTGAGCTCTGCCTCCCCGCCCGGCCTCCCACACGCCTGTTGGCAGCCGCCAGTCCCACCACAGCGGGCAGTGGGCACTACTGCCTGCCTGGGGCCTGTGTGCACCTCCAGGGGAGTCTGCACCCAGAACTCTGGGCTTGCACCGCCTGGCCCGGCCAGGGCCACCTGGGAGCCAGCAAGGAGGGCGTCCGGCTGAGCTCCCCCAAAGCTGACGGCCAGAGCCCAGTGAGGCCAAGCCTTTACCCCTTCCAGGGGGGACCCTGCAGGGCAGCAAGGGATGCCGGGACCACTAACGAGGCACTCTCACCAAGCTCACGCCAACCCTCATCTTGCTTAGCCAGACACAGTAACTCACCCACTCAGGAACAGTCCGGGAGGCCCCGGGCCGAGGAGCCCTGGGAGGAGACCAGGTGTACCAGGCGCATGTGGACATAGCCGCCGCCCCGAGAGGCCCTCCTGGGACAGCCGTGCCCACCAGACCGAGGCCCACACAGGCCGCGAGCACGGGGACAGACTGACTTCTGCTTTTAGAGCCTTCCAAATAAAACTGGGGCACAGGACAGAAGGGGGGCTCCCAGCACCCAGTGCCGGCACTGCATATGCAGGCGCTATGGGCCGTCCCTGCGAGTCCCCATGGCACCGCTGCCCCGTTCCCAGCCACACCCAGACCAAGGAACCGTGGTGGCCTCGCCCCTGCGCTGAGGAAAACCACTCCATGGCCTCCTCCTCTCTGCCCCTCCCTCAAGAGTAGGCCCCTCCTCCCCCCTCCCTGGCCAGAGGCAAAGACTCCCCCGCTCAGAGCTCAGACCCCTTCCCGCTGGCCCAGGGGTGCTCACACATCCCAGGCACTGCTGGCACCCGGGGGCTGGACGCGGCTCCGGTCACAGCTCTGGGAACAGCAGCCTCCCTGTGACCCTGCCCCCGCCCACCGCCCACCATCAGGGGAGAGGGAGGGATGGCAGGGCAGGTGCTCGGAGGACCCCGCCCCTCCCCCTTGTCCGCAGCCGGCCCAGTGGAGGGTCCCAGGGCACAGCTGCCCCGGCTCAGGGGTCCTAGGTGCTGTTCTCATGTGGCCCACGTGGACCCCAAACTTCACGCTGTGTCCCCTAACCGTAGCTCTGAGGCCCCAGGGCATCTGTCCCTGTGTGCAGGGCTTCAAACAATCCACAGAAAACCATGAAAAAAATATGAGCTTATTGTGGTGCAGTTTTGGATAATGCCCCTTTTCCACGTATTAGGACCAAAAAACCAATTTTGCACTGAAATGAACTCACACTTCTAATCGCATTTTTCCACAAACTTCCTGACGCCTCCACGTGGCCTTCCCATTTCCCCAGGGAGCAACGCAGCTCAGGCCCTAACTCGGGAGCCGCTGTCCCCAGAGCCCTCACCACGCCCCTCCGGCCTGGACCCCGTGTGAAGCACACAGGCCCCCCCACTCCCTGCCTCAGCAGCCCACAGCAGGGCCCACGTGCAGCGGGTGGGCTGGGATCAGCATTCTCACACCCACTCATGGGCACTCCCATGGCTCACCCCTCCGCTCAAGCAAACCTGTGCTGACCGCTCCAGCCACCAGCTGCCCGCCCCACATGCACACGGCCCACAGACACAGACAGGACACAGAGGGAGCGACATGGAGGTGGACAGCTGCCCGCCCCACGTGCACACGGCCCACAGACACAGACGGGACACAGAAGGAGCGACATCGAGGTAGACAGCTGCCCGCCCCACGTGCACACGGCCCACAGACACAGACGGGACACAGAGGGAGCAACATGGAGGTGGACAGCTGCCCGCTCCACGTGCACATGGCCCACAGACACAGACGGGACACAGAGGGAGCGACATCGAGGTAGACAGCTGCCCGCCCCACGTGCACATGGCCCACAGACACAGATGGGACACAGAGGGAGCGACATCGAGGTGGACAGCTGCCCGCCCCACGTGCACACGGCCCACAGACACAGACGGGACACAGAGGGAGCGACACGGAGGTGGACAGCTGCCCGCCCCACGTGCACATGGCCCACAGACACAGATGGGACACAGAGGGAGCGACATCGAGGTGGACAGCTGCTCGCCCCACGTGCACACGGCCCACAGACAGACGGGACACAGAAGGAGCGACATCGAGGTAGACAGCTGCCCGCCCCACGTGCAGCACTGTCCACAGACAAGACACAGAGGGGTGACACCGAGACAGGCAGGACACTTTACACACATGCTCTGCCACGAGGCCCTCTGTCTCTGGCCTTGGCCACAGGGGCCCCTGACCTGGACCTGTGTCCGAGAGGTCTCAGCAGACATCAGGTGACAAACACAGGTGTGGGTGGATGAAAGGGCCTGGATCAAAACAGGAGGCCAGGGGCTAACACTAGATGAGGTGAGGGCCGGCATCATGGCACAGCAGGGTAAGCCTCCAGCTGTGTCGCCGGTATCCCGTGTGTGCACTGGTTCAAGTCCCGGCTGCTCCACTTCTGACTCAGCCCCTTACTAATGGCCTGGTAAAGCAGCGCAAGATGGTGCAAGTACCTGGGCTCCTGATACCCACGTGGGAGACCTGAGCGGAGCTCCCGGCTCCCGGCTCCGTCGTGGCTCAGCTCCAGCTCTTGCAGCCATTCGGGAAGCGAGCCAGTGGATGGAGGATCCCTCTCTCTTGCTCTGTACCTCTACATTCCAAGTAAGTAAATAAATCTTTAAAAGAAAAGACGGGGTATGGGTGGGGAGCACCTGCCTGGCGGCCGGCAATTGGTGGGAGGAGCCCGGAAGGCCAGTGGGCAGGGACGCGGGAAGGAGCTCAGAGCAGGCGAGCACGTCGGGAAACCATCAGTACACGGGGCGTGGGTGAAGCCGCCAGGGGAGAGACAACCCAGAAAGCAGGTCACGTGACTAAGGCGTGAACACAGGCCACAGCCTCCACTCCCACACCCGCGCTGCACCCCGCCTCCCTCCCCAGGCTTAGCCGAGTAACTACACAGCACGTGCTCAACCAGTGCCTACCGGGTGCACACGCGCCTCTCGAGGCTGACGGAGCCCAGGTGGAGTGGCAGGTGCAGAGCCCTGGGCAGCCTGTGTGCACCACACCAAGCTCTCCAGTCCAGCGTCACTGACATCATGAGACGAGGCCGACCTCTTACCTCCCAAGGCTAGGAGAACAAGCAGGCTCTCACCTCCCAGGTGGGCTAGGAGCAAGAATCCTCCTGCAGGGCCCGGAACGCAGACACCACCCTAGGAGCTGCAGCTCAGCACCAGTGCACCAGCAGGGCTGTCCCTGCTGAGACCCAACACAAGTGGGAAGGGCGACCTCTGAGCTGGGCTCAGGGTAAGCTCAATGTGAGGATCGAAGGAGAGAGGGAGAGAGGGAGGGGTGGAGGGAGAGAGGGTGGAGGGGTGGAGGGAGAGAGAGGGAGGGGGAGGGAGGGAGAGAGGGAGGAGGGAGATTTTATTGGTCTGGAAGGCAGACTGATGGATAGAGTGACAGAGCGAGACCATCCATCCGCTGGTTCGCTCCGCAGGTGGCTAGGCCACGGCGACGCCAGGAGTCTGGAACTCCATCCAGGTCTCCCACAGGGTACAGGGACCCAGGCAAATGGGCCGCCCTCTGCTGCCTTCCCAGGTGCATCAGCAGGGAGCTGGATCGGAAGTGGTGCAGCCGGGACTGGAACTGGTGCTCCAATACGGCACGCTCCCTGGTGCTGCAAGCTGTGGCTTCGCCCACTGCACCTCAAGCCTGGCCTTGCGAAGGCCCAGTTCTGCTGAGCCTAGAAAGCAGGAGACACTGTGTGTTCAACGCCGAAAATCTGCACATGCACAGAGACTAAGGGAGCTGTCTGCCTTGGGCCACAGCACTGGTTTCCTAACAACTTGTACAGTTCCTGCATGCTGGGCTTCTACAGATGGAAATCCAGCGTTTCCAGTTTTAATTACAAAATGGAATTTAAATCAAGAAACCAGAGCAACTACAGAGAACAAGGAAGCTACAGCAGAAGCAACATTTCTCTTTTAATGCCAGCCCCTCTCCCAGTTCCCAAAGAGCAGCAGAGGGCGACCCTGCCAAGAACTGGGATGCGTTTTTCCAATCATCTCCGTTCTAATTCGGAGCAGGAAGCTCTCTGCCTTCAGGCCGGGGGGCGCCCACCACAGCGCGGAGCCTGCTGTGCGCGCAGCTGCAGACAGCGTGGGCAGGGCGCCTGCCCGCACCCGCTCCTGGGGCAGGGACCCTGCCTGGTCCCAGGAGGAGACGCGCAGCGGGAAAAGCCTCCCACGCTTCTAACACAGCCCGCAGCCGGCCCCTGCCATGCAGGGGAGAGGAGCTGGCCAGGGCTAACAGCACACTCTGGACCCACAGAGACCCTGTCCACTCTCCACCCCCACATGCCAACCAGCCGCATCTCCCATCCGCAGCAACGATCAAGTGATGGAAAAACTGACCTATTCACAGCCAGCTGCTGGCCGGCAAACCTCACTCCAGTCGCTGGCGACAGCCTAGGAACCGCCTGGCTCGGATCTTTGGAAAACACGGTTTTGTCCCGAGTGTCTAGGCCACTGGAGCTGGAACGCCCGGCTCTGTGCTCCGTGTGAGCGTCCCGGGGCAGCTGTGTTCTGGGAGGACCCTGGAGAGGCTGCAGCCGCCTCATGGAACCTGAGCCACAAAGCACAGGAAGGCAGAGCTGGAGGCTGCACCGAGCCGCCTCCCACACGGACCGGGTGCCATTTGCCTCAGGTTCCTCCTGTGGCTGCTCCCACGCGGACCCGTGGAACTGCATGTGCCTTAGGCAACCCCTGCCGCCTCCACGGCTCCCACGCCGACCAGGGCACTGTGCACGCCTCAGGCACCAGGGCGGCCATGCCTCTCTGATTAACAGATTAGGGCTTGATGCGGCCAGCGCTGGGGCGCAGTGGGTTAAAGCCCTGGCCTGAAGTGCCGGCATCCCATATGGGCGCTGCTTCTAGTCCTGGCTGCTCCTCTTCCAGTCCAGCTCTCTGCTGTGGCCTGGGAAAGCAGTGGAGGATGGCCCAAGGGCTTGGGCCCTGTACCTGCATGGGAGACCAGGAGGAAACTCCAGGCTTCAGATTAGCACAGCTCTGGCCGTTGCAGTCATCTGGGGAGTGAACCAGCAGATGGAACACCTCTCTCTGTCTCTACCCCTCTCTGTAACTCTTTCAAGTAAATAAAATAAATCTTTATTATTTATTATTATTTTTATTTTTTATTTATTTGACAGATAGAGTTCAACAGTGAGAAAGACGAGAGGAAGGTCTTCGTTCCGTTCTTCACCCCTGAAATGGCCGCCACAGCCGGACCTGCGCTGATCCGCTGGCAGGAGCCAGGAGCCTCCTCCTGGTCTCCCATGGGGTGCAGGGCCCAAGCACCTGGGCCATCCTCCACTGCCTTCCCGGCCACAGCAGAGAGCTGGACTGGAAGAGGAGCAACCAGAATAGAATCCGGGGTGCCAGCACCGCGGGTGGAGGATTTGTCAAGTGAGCCATGGTGACAGCCCCAATAAAATAAATCTTTAAGAAAAAAAAAAGATTAGCCTTGATCCAAGATTGCATCGGAAAGAAAGGAGCCACCGCAAGTCAGCAGATGCTGGCAAACCACCGCACGGCAGAACCAACACCAGACAAAAGGGAAGCTGAGAGGAGGAACCGAAGCCAACCGAGAGCTAACGCAGGACGACAAGCAAGCAGCACTGATCCCAGACGCACGGCGTGGAGTTCATTGCCGTGCACCAGTGCCACGAGAGGAGCGGGGGCGCCACGAGAGGAGCGGGGGCGCCACGAGAGGAGCGGGAGTGGCACACTTGCGTTTCCAGGTCCCTGGGAAGGTCCTGGCTGGCACAGCAGTGAGCACACGCAGGCCAATGACACCCCAGCTCAGAGGAACCTCCCATGATTCACAGAGGGAAGGAATTAGAGGTCCATAAATTCCATGTGAAAGCAAAGACAAAATAAAAAGCACGGCTGCAGTTTCACCTCGCTGTCCCGTCTGGGGGCACCCGAGCAACCTGCACTGCCCCCATGGCCGCCCGCGGGCACTCAGAGCCCAGCTGCAGCCCCAGGTCAGCAGGCGGGCAGCTCTGCCCCTGGGCAGTGGGTGTCGGAACTGGGAGCAGGCTGCCCGGGCAGGAGGTGGACCCCGGAACCCACTCTCCAGTCACCACAAGCTCCGTGGCCGTGGTCTGGCGTTCCACAAAGAGTCTTTTCTTCCACTTCTCCGTTTTTGTGAGCTGAGGCTCCTAAGCAGCCAGACGATTTAAAACTCTGGCCTCAAACTCCTTAACGTTTTTCTGTAACAGCATCCGACCATCTGGGTCTCCTGCCCTCCTCACATTTGCTGGCCATCAAAGCCCACGGCGCTGGATGCCGGGCAGGGCAGCTCTTCACAGCATGTGCCCGCGGGCCAAGCAGTTCTTGGGGGACCCGGTTAGCCTGCGTGGCCAGGGCCCCCGGGCCGCCTGGGAAAGCATCCAACACCGACTCCCAGAGGACAGCCTCTCACTTCCCCACCCACGCGCACCTCGAGTTCCACAGCTGCCACCCTCCCGGGGTGCAAACGAGACAGGGCCACTTCTGGGCGGGGGAACTCAGAACAGCCACACAATGGCTGTTTTTCCTGACATGGGGACGTCCACACCCGCTGGCTCGCAGCTGAGTGGCCACGTGGGCCGGCCTGAGTCCCGGCTGGGTGACCTAATTTTCATGCTCCACTGGCCAAAGGCCCCCGTGCTGCCCCTGCAGCCTGATCGTGGTCTAATTTCCCTCATGGTCTGCTCCTCTCCCCTTTGCTAAGTTACCCCAGAGCTCAACTCCTACAGAAGGCGACGCGTGAGCCCCGAAACTGGCAACCGGAGCTACGCGAGAGCGAGCAGCAGCCATGCAGCACTGCGTGCAGGCGTGGTCCCCAGCTGTGCTGCCAGCGCCGGCCTCCACTGCCCATGCCCAGGTCAACCAGCGGCCCCCGGCCCCTGGAAGCAAAGGAAATCAAAGTGTTTCCTGGCCACAATCTTTTCCAGGCCTGCCGCTTTCCAGATGAGGAACACAACACTGGGTTTTGGGTGTCATTTTGGTTCCCCGTTGTGTCCCCCTGAGCAGTCAGACTCATTTTTCTGGGTTTTCAAAAGGCGAGCTTGCACCCAGCTACACTCTGGGAGACCAGTCTCCGGGGGATTCTGCCTGTGGCACCGGGAGGACAGGTTTACCTGACCCCGAACGTGATCCTGATGAAAACTCGGATTCTAATTCTGGGAGCTCTCCTGTCTCTCTTTCCTGGTCACGCCCGCTGGGAAAGAAAGCTGAGCCCACACACTGGGCGGACCTCAGCTGGCACATGGCAGATGGCAGAGTTCCGGAAGATTCTCAGGGGCTGGGGTGGAGTCACAGAGGGGTGGGCACTGCAGTGGCGCCTCACCTGCCCAGAGGACCAGGCAGAGCTGGGAGAGCCCAGAGCACTTTGTCTCAGACAAAAGCTGCCACGCACAGGAAGAACAAGGGTTTCCAAAGGCAGCGAGCAAGGGGAGGGGGAAGGGGGGAGGGGAGGGGGGAGGGGAACAGGGGGAGAGGGGGAGAGGGGGGAAAGGGGGGAGGGGGAGGAGAGGGAGGAAGGGGAAGAGGGGGAGGAGGGGGAGGGGGGAGGGGGAGGGGGAGAGGGAGGAGGGGGAGGGGGAAGGGGGAAGGTGAGGAGGGGAGGGGGAGCTGTGTCCTGCCAGTGAGAGAATGCAGAGTGGCCTGGGTGCAGGCTGCCTGTTGGGCGGCACTGGGGGCTGGGAAGTGGGCACCTCGCGTCAGGGCTAAGCTCATTATTTCCTTTCTCACAGAGGGTGGCTTGTGTGGTGGCTGTGGCAACCGCATTTCACATCGTCTCATCTGTCCATTGGGAGGAGCCTGGATTACCACACACATGCACATGCTTGCACACATGTGGGCACACACCTAACATGCATGTGTGCATGCAAACCCAATGCAAGCACATGTGTACGGTGCACACACACATGTAACACATATGTGCACGTGTGTACAACAGACCTGCCCATGTGCGCACACACACAGAGCCAGGCCTCGTGTATGTCAGAGGGCGTGTGCCTGCGGCTCGGCCCCTTCCCTGACCACGAGTTCGGCTGACATCAAAGGCTCCACATGTGTGCCAGTGTCGTCTGGGAAACGTCTTCCAGGACCCCTCAGGCACAAGGCCACTGAGTCCACTCCACGTGCAGCCCAGGCTCCAGCACCAGGCCTGCTCCTGGCCCCGTAACACAGGTGAGCACACTGCGGGCTCAGACCCCGGCCGCTCCTCCCTCCTTGAAGCAGGGAGCACCCTGCCTGCCAGAGCCGTGGTCCAGTAGACACAGGAAGATGGTGCCACTTCCACCAGGGAGCGCCCTGCGTGCCAGAGCCATGGGTCCAGCAGACCTGGGAAGACGGTACCACTTCTACCAGGGAGCGCCCTGCCTGCCAGAGCCGTGGGTCCAGCAGACCCGGGAAGACGATGTCACTTCCACCAGGGAGCGCCCTGCGTGCCAGAGCCATGGGTCCAGCAGACCTGGGAAGACGGTACCACTTCTACCAGGGAGCGCCCTGCCTGCCAGAGCCGTGGGTCCAGCAGACCTGGGAAGACGGTACCACTTCTACCAGGGAGCACCCTGTGTGCCAGAGCCGTGGTCCAGTAGACACAGGAAGATGGTGCCACTTCCACCAGGGAGCGCCCTGTGTGCCAGAGCCGTGGGTCCAGTAGACCCGGGAAGACGGTGTCACTCCACCAGGGAGCACCCTGCGTGCCAGAGCCGTGGGTCCAGCAGACCTGGGAAGACGGTGTCACTCCACCAGGGAGCACCCTGCGTGCCAGAGCCGTGGGTCCAGCAGACCTGGGAAGACGGTGCCACTTCCACCAGGGAGCGCCCTGCGTGCCAGAGCCGTGGGTCCAGCAGACCCGGGA
The DNA here is from genome assembly GCA_949820135.1 of Sylvilagus floridanus. Taxonomy (NCBI): domain Eukaryota; kingdom Metazoa; phylum Chordata; class Mammalia; order Lagomorpha; family Leporidae; genus Sylvilagus; species Sylvilagus floridanus. The sequence goes on from OX463246.1 coordinate 2,789,730, forward strand.
AGACGATGTCACTTCCACCAGGGAGCGCCCTGCGTGCCAGAGCCGTGGGTCCAGCAGACCTGGGAAGACGGTACCACTTCTACCAGGGAGCGCCCTGCGTGCCAGAGCCGTGGGTCCAGCAGACCTGGGAAGACGGTACCACTTCTACCAGGGAGCACCCTGCCTGCCAGAGCCGTGGTCCAGTAGACACAGGAAGATGGTGCCACTTCCACCAGGGAGCGCCCTGTGTGCCAGAGCCGTGGGTCCAGTAGACCCGGGAAGACGGTGTCACTCCACCAGGGAGCGCCCTGTGTGCCAGAGCCGTGGGTCCAGCAGACCCGGGGAGACGGTGTCACTTCCACCAGGGAGCACCCTGCGTGCCAGAGCCGTGGGTCCAGCAGACCCGGGAAGACGGTGTCACTCCACCAGGGAGCGCCCTGTGTGCCAGAGCCGTGGGTCCAGCAGACCCGGGGAGACGGTGTCACTCCACCAGGGAGCGCCCTGTGTGCCAGAGCCGTGGGTCCAGCAGACCCGGGAAGACGGTGTCACTTCCACCAGGGAGCACCCTGCGTGCCAGAGCCGTGGGTCCAGCAGACCCAGGAAGACGATGTCACTTCTACCAGGGAGCGCCCTGTGTGCCAGAGCCGTGGGTCCAGTAGACCCGGGAAGACGGTGTCACTCCACCAGGGAGCGCCCAGCGTGCCAGAGCCGTGGGTCCAGTAGACCCGGGAAGACGGTGTCACTCCACCAGGGAGCGCCCTGCGTGCCAGAGCCGTGAGTCCAGCAGACCCGGGAAGACGGTGTCACTCCACCAGGGAGCGCCCTGTGTGCCAGAGCCGTGGGTCCAGCAGACCCGGGAAGACGGTGTCACTCCACCAGGGAGCGCCCTGCATGCCAGAGCCGTGGGTCCAGCAGACCCGGGAAGACGATGTCACTTCCACCAGGGAGCGCCCTGTGTACCAGAGCCGTGGGTCCAGCAGACCCGGGAAGACGGTGTCACTCCACCAGGGAGCGCCCTGCGTGCCAGAGCCGTGGTCCAGTAGACCCGGGGAGACGGTGTCACTTCTACCAGGAAGCGCCCTGCGTGCCAGGGCCGTGGGTCCAGTAGACCCGGGGAGACGGTGTCACTCCACCAGGGAGCGCCCTGCGTGCCAGAGCCGTGGGTCCAGCAGACCCGGGAAGACGGTGTCACTCCACCAGGGAGCGCCCTGTGTGCCAGAGCCGTGGGTCCAGCAGACCCGGGAAGACGGTGTCACTCCACCAGGGAGCGCCCTGCGTGCCAGAGCCGTGGGTCCAGCAGACCCGGGAAGACGATGTCACTTCCACCAGGGAGCGCCCTGTGTGCCAGAGCCGTGGGTCCAGCAGACCCGGGAAGACGGTGTCACTCCACCAGGGAGCGCCCTGCGTGCCAGAGCCGTGGTCCAGTAGACCCGGGGAGACGGTGTCACTTCTACCAGGAAGCGCCCTGCGTGCCAGGGCCGTGGGTCCAGTAGACCCGGGGAGACGGTGTCACTCCACCAGGGAGCGCCCTGTGTGCCAGAGCCGTGGGTCCAGCAGACCCGGGAAGACGATGTCACTTCCACCAGGGAGCGCCACTCGAACCCGAGACAAGAGGGCCTTTTTCACCTCTGCCTTTTAGAACCTGGATCCACAACCGGATAAAACCGCCCTCAGTTGAAGCAACAAGTATCTCAGGTGCCCCAGAAAGGGGCCCAGATCCTGGGACTTTGTCACTTGTTGCCGTGTGGCCACTTCCCTCCTGTGCGGGCGACAGGCAGCACCAGCCAGAGCCAGCGCTGCAGCAGCACGTGAGGCAGAGGCGTCCCCACGGGAGCGCCGAGTGGCCGCCCGGGCTGCCTGGCCGGCACCCAGCCCCTCCCACCCGCACTGGGTGCATCTGGTCCAGGACTTCCTCCGGGAGCACAGCAAGGCGGGGCCTCGTCCCTGTCAATCAGAAGGCCCACGAGGATGGCGGCGAGCGAGGATCTCGCAGGCGTGGTGGCAACAGCAAGGACGGATGGACAGACAGACACCATGTCCACCTGGCTCTCCCTGTCCAGACCGGCGACTTCTCCACCCCTGCCCACTCTGCAAACAGGGCCAGGAACTGACCATGGGGCACCCCTCTGTTTCCATGCCGCCCACTACCTTGTTCTCACTCCAAGTGCCACTAAGTGCATACCTGTGGCTGAGGGTTTGTTTTTTAATAAAGATTTCCTTATTTGAAAGTCAGCAATACAGACACACACACACACACACACACACACACACACAGGTCTTTCACCTGCCCGTTCACACCCAAGGTGGCCACAATGGCCAGCGCTGGGCCAGACTGAAGCCAAGAGCCACAGGCTCCTTCCAGGTCTCCCCCCTGCAGGTGCTCCCAGAGCAGGCGTGTGAGGGGCGCCGGCCCCCGTGTGGCTGACACGGCCCCACAGCACTCCACCAAGGCTGGTGGGCACTCCCACCTCTCTGTCCGGGGTAGCAGGGACCCCATTAACACAGGCGGAAGCTTCTAGACCTGAGGGAGAGCGTCCAGGGCCACCTCCTGTCCCGCTGCTGCACAGAGCCCCAGCTGATCACCCTAAGCTGTGTTCTCACTGCAACACGGCCAGAACCAGGTTACTCTCCTCACAGGAACCAAGACTCAGAAGAGCCTTTTAAAGAAAGAGATACTTATCTGGGAGGCAGGGAGAAAGGAAACAGATGAACAGACAGACATTTGGTTCCCAAATGCCCACAGTCAGGGACCAACGCCAGGAGCCGGGTCGCAACCCGGGTCTGCAGTGTCATGTGAGCCGTCGGCACTGCCTCCCAGGACGCTGGAATCAGGAGGTGGAGCCAGGAACAAACCCACACACTCCAGTAATGTGGGCCACGGGTGTCCAAGCAGCATTTTTTTTTTGACAGAGTGGACAGTGAGAGAGAGAGAGAGAGAAAGGTCTTCCTTTTTGCCGTTGCTTCACTCCTCAATGGCCACCACGGCCGGCGCACCGCGCTGATCCGAAGCCAGGAGCCAGGTGCTCCTCCTGGTCTCCCATGGGGTGCAGGGCCCAAGCACTTGGGCCATCCTCCACTGCACTCCCGGGCCACAGCAGAGAGCTGGCCTGGAAGAGGGGCAACCAGGACAGAATCCGGCGCCCCGACTGGGACTAGAACCCAGTGTGCAGGCGCCGCAGCCGGAGGATTAGCCTGTTGAGCCACTGCGCCGGCCCCCAAGCAGCATTTTAACGCACGGCTAAAGGCCCAGGCTGGAGTGTTCCTTGTAATGTTCTCTGTTGCCTAAGAAACGCTTAGAGGACTAAAAAAAAAGTTTACTTATTTATTTGTTTTCATCTACTTGAAAGGCAGAGAGAGAGAGAGAGAGAGAACAAACAGAGAGAGAGAGAGAGAACAGAGAGAAGCCCCGTCCACTGGTTCACTCCCCAGGTGCCCGCAGCAGCCACGGCTGGGCCCGGCTGAAGCCAGGAGCGCCGCAGCCCACGGCAGTCTCCCGGGAGGCAGGACCCTGACCGCCTGTGCCATCACCGCGAGCCTCCCAGGGGCGTTAGCAGGCAGCTGCACTGCAGGCAGAGAACTGCACCCAGTCCGGCTGCAGCCTCACCCTCTGCACCCCAACCCCTGCTGGCTGCATTTTCAGCTCAGTCAGCTTATTTCTCTGAGATGGGAGAACCGGCAGCCACTGCCGCAGTCACGCACAGCTGCTAGGTCACAAGCGCTCCAAGCCTGCCCACCTCGTCTGTCGCTGCTTACAACAAAGCACAGGTCTTAGGATCATCTGGAGTCTTGGCCAGGCCAGCTGTGTCCCTCAAACAGGGCAGCCAAACACCAGGCAGAGTTAGAGTGTGAGGGACAGACAGATGGAGGTCCTCCATCTGCTGGTTCACACCCCAAATGGCCTTAAAGGCCAGGGTTGGGCCAGACTGAAGCCGGGAGCTTCCTCGGGGGCCCCCATGTGGGTGCAGGGGCCCAAGCACTAGGGCTATCTTCCACTGCTCTCCCAGTCCTGTTGGCAGGGAGCTGGATGGGAGTGGAACAGCCAGGACCCAGACCAGCGCTCACATGGGATGCTGGCGTCACAGGTGGGAGACTTTACCCACAACTCTGCTGTCAGCAGCGAAGTGTCCGCTGCACAGCCACGCCAGTCACAGAGCCACACCTCGCACAGTCCACGGAGCCTCCTTACCAAACGGAGCTAATGACACCACGGCACACGCCGCCGGCCAACCACTCCAGAACGGCACTGCTTTAAGAGGGTCTCCGAAGAAATAGGGAAAGATCACCACGAAATGCTGGCGTCTGCAATCTCTGGTTTCGTCTCTGCATCCCACACCTCCTGGACAGAGGGAGGGCCAGGGCCTGACTCCCACGCGTGAGCCACGGGGGGCAGCAGCACCGGGAATCCAACTCCGCGTGCGCTCTCCTGCAGCTGTGGAGTCGCCTGTCGTTTGCGAAGGCCGTAATCACAGGCATCTGTAACTGGATCCCAGCGCCAGAGCAGACACCACAGGATCCCACGGGGCTTTCGCTCAACCCTTCCTGGGTTTCTCATCTCCCGCCCTCTTGAAAATTGTGCTGAGCCTGCAACTTGCAGAGAGCGCGGAGTAGCGGGGAGGACAGCGGCCCCAGCCGCCTGCTTCTCCTCCACTCTGCAGGCCTGCAAACCCTCCCCTTCTCCCTCTGGTCGGGCCCTGCCCGGCCCACCTTCAGAAAGAGGGCCCTGGCTGTGTAGAGGCAGAAGGTGGCAGGTGGCACCATGAGACGGTGAGCCTGGCTCCGGGGGCAGGTGCGTCGGTCCCACCCCACCTCTAGTTCCAGGTGCCCTGATGTCTTGGGGCGGGTCTGCCCTTTGACTCTCAGCAGCTAGAGCGTGGCCCGTGACCCTGAGGGACACAAACACCTTGCCCGCGTGGCTCCATAGTAGAGAACTTGCCAGTGGTCTTTCACTCCGCAAACACAAGCGTCAGGCAGGGCCTCTCCCATCTCAGAGGGACACAGTTGACGGTGCACAGGTGTGCTCCTGCAGGGGTCGAGCCCCGTGAAAACTCAGCTCCGACTGCGTCCTCTGGTCTCATCCGGACATCTGCACTGGCTCCCACTGCCTCCTGGGAACAGGGCAGCAGAGACCCCACTACTGCATGCCCAGCCCATGTGGACATCCATGCTGCACCACCGGCAGCATGTCTACATTGGCTCCTACCGCCACCTGGGAACAGGGCAGCAGAGACCCCATTGCTGTGTGCCCAGCCCATGTGGACGTCCACACTGGCTCCCACTCACCTCTCTAACAAAGCGAGGTTGGCTCCTCGAGGCGGGGCCACGTCTGGCCCACCACGTGCGCCCCAGACTCTGCCTGCTGCCAGCACAGAGAATGGCACAACTCAGCTGGATCAATCAACCCACAAACAGTGGCCACACACAGTACCCGCTTCACCGAAGCCTGGCTCGTTTGACAACCACTGCGCAGTTAAGCAGCCCCGGTCTGTGTGTGCGCAGGACCATACCTTGGACAGAGTGCTTCCCTGGTCTGCAGGAGTCGAAGGTTCCTGTCGGGTTGGGTTGTGGTGCAGTGGGTTAAGCTGCCGCCTGTGACGCCAGCGTCCTATGGGAGCACAGGTTCAAGTCCCAGCAGCTCCACTTCTGATCCAGCTCCCTGAAAAGGCATCTGGCATAACAGTGGAGGATGACCCACGTGGGAGACCCAGATGACGTTCTTGGCTCCTGGCCTGGCAGACTTGGCCAACAAGGCCATTTGGGTAGTCACCCAGTGGGTCAAAGATCTCTCTGTAACTGACTTTCCAATAAATAAGTCACTTAAAAAAAAAAAAAACAGAGATACTCAACTACAATAGTGTTTATATCATGAGCTTTAACTTGCCACGCCCCTGGCATGTTCCTGCACCGTGACACACCCGGCCAAACTTCCACACACAAGGTGTCCCAGAGCTGGGTCCTCACCAGAGTTCCGGTTTCCGGTCTCGGAAAACCCAGGCAGTGACAGCAGCAGCGGCAGGAGCGGCCTTAGAGGCCTTTTTCTTCCGGAAAAGCTACCTCTGGACCAGTTACTCCATCCTGGACAAGCACCTCGTGAACAGACAGACACAAACTTGCACGAAGGCATTCCCTGATTGCAGAAGCCAAACTGAACTCCCGGGTACGCTCTACCCAAGCCTCAAGTTACCAGGCCTTGCCAGGTGCTGGTTTTTTATGCCATTTGATGTTTTCTTCACTTGAGAACTCGGTCCTTCTCCTGGGAAGGCTAAGAACCCCAACAAGGCACACGACAGCCCCTCAAAACCTAAGCGAGCTGGACGTGGGCTGTCTGCAGCAGCCCTGGCACCGACTCCCAGGTGTGCGAACAAGACGTCCCAGGGGCGCGGAACGCATTCATACTGCAGCAAGCACTCAGCACACAAAACCTGGACGCAGTCACGCAGCTACACAGAGCCCCGTGGTCACCAGAGCTCCAGAGCCTGGGAGGTTTTTATACGACAGACAACGCAGACCGTGGCTCACTAACTCCGCTTCTGCACAGGGATGGCCGACCCGGAAACCCCACGGTGTGTGACGCTGCTGTGTTTTCTTTCTTTACTTACTGGAGGGCAGAGTTAGAGAGAGGGAGAGTCAGTGAGAGATCTTCCATCTGCTGGTTCACACTTCACCCCCCAACAGCCACAATGGCTAAAGCCAGGAGCTTCCTCCAGGTCTCCCACGTGGGTGCAGGGGCTCAAGCACTTGGGCCATCTTCTACAGCCTTCCCAAGCCGTTAGTAGGGAGCTGGATCAGAACTGGAGCGGCTGGGACTTGAACCGGCACTCACGTAGGATGCCAGCATCGCAGAGAGCAGCTTAATCCACTGCACCACAAGGCAGCCCCAGATTTGTGACTTTTGGGAGAAAATCAGTGTTCACCAGCAGACACGCACAGTGCGTTCTCGGTGCTAAGGGACTGACACACTCGGTGAGCTCCCTGGCGGTGCAGAGGGAACCCCAGCTCTCACACCGCCCCAGCAGGTGTAAAACAGGCGTGCGGGGGACACACCCGTGTGCGTTGGCTTCCCGAGGGGGACACAGGCGCGGGGCTGACCCGAGTGACCATCCGCCCGTTCCCAGGACTGTGTGCGGGCGGGGCAGGAAGCTGAGCCCGCGCCCTCGCATTTTTCCCTCCGAAGCCTTTGCCACAGTTGACGGCTCCTTTACCTTTACAGGGACATTTTCCTCACCAGGTTAATGAGTCACTGCAGCGAAGCCTGATGCACATGTTGACGTTTGGGGAGAAGCCCGCGGTGACGGCCTGGGCAAGGACAAGCGACCTGGGGCGGGGCCTCCTCGAGGCACCTGCTCCCCCACAGCCACAGACCTCGTGCTCCTTCGGGAATACTCAGCTCTGGAAAAGCCAAGCTCTGTGCAAGGTGAGGGCAGGGCCCTGTGAGAGCAGGCACCAAAGCTAGCCCAGGGAAGCAGGCGGCAGCGACGGCACGCCCACAAGCCCCTTGAGTGTCCCCGGACGCGTGGCCGTCAGGAGCACACACTCCCGAACTAGCCAGCGGCGCCATCTCCTTCCCAGCAAGTGACGCTGGCCACACAGGGAGGTCACTGGATGCAGGGATGGCAGGGTTCAGGGAGACCAGAGGCCAGGGTGAGTGCCTCGGACGAGGAGGGGCCGGGAGGGAGCAGCCACGGGCGGTCTCACCAGTGCACTTTCTGTTGCTCCCAGCCACGGGCGGCCACCAAGTCTCCCCTAACACAGGCCACTGTGATAGTCACACACACTGCTGGCTCGGGCTCTGCTTCTGCCCACACCAAGCTGACTGCTCACCGAGCTCCGTGCAAACCCCAGGGACCAGCGCCCCGTGAAGGCTCTGAGGCCGAGTCGCTGTTTCCCTGGGCACAGGGCTTCAGTTCTGCCGCGTGGGAGTCCCTGACACAGGTGGTGGACACGGCTGCAGGGTGGCAGGGAGGCCCTGAACGCGTGTGCTGCGGGCTTAGCGTGTGCAGGCGGCACGTTTCAGGTCACTGCATGCTGCTCCTCGGGGACAGTGTCGTGCACGGGCAGCACCGGACGGTGCCCACCCTTGCTTTCGGGGGCAGAGGCAGGACGTCCACGCTCTTGCTGACGGCTGCGTGGCCTCGGCAGGTGAACTCGCCTCTCTGAGTGCTGGACTTCCACCATGTCTGCAGCTGGGGGCGAGCTCTCAGCCGCGCCTCTGACGCAGTCACGGCTAACAAGGCAGCCATCCCGGCAAGGCCACGACAGCCAGACGCTTAGTCTGCCAGGAGCCGGCCATCGCCACAGCCCTTCCCCACACACTGCTACCCTTGCCGAAGGTTCCCCTAGCGTGGCAAGAACTAAAGACACAGGAAGAAAACAAACGAAACACGGACAAACCCACAAGTCAGCAGAACGTTTTACGTTACAGCACAGTGCAGATGTTAGATGATTTTCAAAACTGACGACTCACGCAGCCTTCGTTTGATTCTGGAAGGCCACACATTCCACAGTCACTAAATCACACGCGGAATGCATGGCCCCCAACGGCCAAAGAAGGAGAAGGAACGGCCGGCAGGGCCCCAGGGAGAGGACCCGGCTGGCCCGCCCCCGCACGCCGCCCGCTTCCCTCTCCGGCCGGTGGCCAGCCAGCTCTCAGGACCACGGCGGCTTCCTGCCGGGAGCTGAGCTCGCACCGGGAGTGCAGGGCAGCAGGCAGAGCCACGGGGCGGGCCCCGCCCCTGCTAGCTCCGGGATTCTCCTTCCTGGAGACAGACTGTATTTTTACAACAGGCTCTTCTATTTTCCTTACAGGCCGCTTCAAACCAAACATCTGAAACAATGAGTCACCTACTGGCGTGGATCCGAAGCACCAGGTCAAATGCAGTTCAGGCCATGCTGGTGTTCAGAGACAGCCCCAGGAGGGTGAATGGATAGAAACCTGCAAGGGCCTGCTGCGTCCACCCTCCACCCCCGGCCACGGGGACACCAGGTCCTCCCTCTGCCCCCGGCCACGGGGACACCAGGTCCACCCCCCACCGCCAGGCCTGACACAGGGACTCCATGTCCACGCTCTGCCCCCAGCCACGGGGACGCCACATCCACCCTCCACACCTGCGGGCCTGCTGCGCAGGGACGCCACGTCCACCCTCTGCCCCTGTCCACAGGGATGGCACATCCACCCTCTGCCCCTGGCCACGGGGATGTCATGTCCACCCTCCACACCTGCAGGCCTGCCACAGCGAAGCCATGTCCACCCTCCACACCTGTGGGCCTGCCATGGGGATGTGATGTCCACCCTCCACACCTGCAGGCCTGCCACAGCGAAGCCATGTCCACCCTCCACACCTGTGGGCCTGCCATGGGGATGTGATGTCCACCCTCCACCCTCACACGTGCCACGTGGGGATGCCACGTCCGCCCTCCACCCGTGGGCCTGCTGTGGGAACACCATGTCCGCCCTCCATTCCCGGGCCTGACACAGACACCTCCCAGTGCTATTTGCTCACTGCCCCTCTCTGGAGGGGATTCCTACAAGGGGGTGCCACAGAACACACACAGCCTTCCTTGTCCCTCACAAGGGTAGAGGGAGGGGAGGGGATGGGGCCAGAGGTAGGGATAGGGTTGAGGATGGGGACAGGGGTAGGAATAGGGGTAGAGATGGGGTAAGGATAGGGATAGGGATGGGGTAGGTGTGGGCTGAGGACAGGGGCAGGGGTACCCACAGGGATGGGATGGGGTAGGGATAGGGATAGGGACGGGGTAGGTGTGGGCTGAGGACAGGGGCAGGGGTACCCATAGGGATGGGGAGGGGAGGGTTAGACTTGTCACGTCTGCGGCCGCTCAGGATGACAGAGGGGCTTCAACGAGCAACGGCGGTGCTGCGTGCTGGTGCTGTTACTCATGGCTTCGTGTCTGTGACTGCACGGAGCACAGTCTCCCACCATTACACACAGCAAGCAGCACTGTCTCCAGCCGCTCTGGGCTGTCAGGGGGGACAGATCACAGAGGTCGGGAAAAGCTACATGCAACCTCCACGTGGCACCACGTGACACCCCCCTCCCTCCCACCCAGGAGCGCGGCACCTGCAGTGAAAGGTGACAGATCCCATCTGAATGCCCACAGAGGAGGCTCAGCTGAAGCCGACGTCTCAGGGTGGACAGAGCCATCACTGCCCCAGACCGGCCTCCAGGGACGAGGGCTGCTCACGACCACACCCTTGTCGCTTGTGCTCACAGACGGATCAGGGAGCAGCAACACGGGCAGGAATGAATGAACGAGGGAACAGATGAAGGCAGGCATACTTGAGTGGCACGGCCGTGAGACCACTGAGCTCGGAGGATCTTCCTGGGGTCTCGCCGCGGCCAGGCTCCCTTTGACCTGGGGCTGCTCTTCTCAAACACAGCTGAGCTGTGACTCAGACAAGCACGGTGACCGTTGCTGGCCCCCCTCGGCCATGCCGCCGCCCTGCTGACTCACCCCAACTCTGCTAAGGGGTGGCAGCAGCCGGTGCCTGACTGAGGCGCCCACAAGTCAGGCGGAGCAAGACCCTGAGCAGCAGCAGCCATACCTGGGCAGCAAAGCCACACGCTGCTGACCATGGGGACCCGGGGCATGAGCTCCTCTCTCCATGACTGCATCAATGGCCCACTGCCTCCTTCCCATTGAGCCACAAACCTTAAGGGGCTCGGAGCTCCACAGTCTGGAATTCATAGCCTATAAAACCAAAATGTAAACATTGAAGAGGAAATTCAATTTGCGATCAGCAACCAAATCAATCAAAACGTAACTGAACACACCAAACAACAATTCCGGGAGCAAAGCGAACGTCCATGCCTGCTCTCGAACACGGTCCCCCCAACACAGGCACCTGCGGGGTGCAAAGCTCCCAGATGACCCAGCCCCGGTGTGGAGAGGACCCCAGCCCAGGATGAGCAGCCGGGACACGCTGACCCAGTCCTTGGAGCCTACGTCACAGCTCCTCCCTCAGACGGCAGCACTGCACTCAGCAGTAAAACCTAAGGCTCCGCTTGTTTATTTTCATTGTTTTCCCGATCCCAGAGCCTCTCTACTTGGGATATTTAACCTCTCCTCCTGCTGGAGAGAAGCAAGAAACAGAGACCAAGGCGCCAACGTGTGCGTCACCGCGATGGCTCCACACAACCATGGTGCGGGACCCAGCCAGCTGGCAGCGTCCGGGGATCCTGGGCACACGTGCACCATGGGGCGTCGTGAGAACGTGCAGGGATTTGAGCCAGGGCGCCAAGGTCCCCGCACTCCAGGATCCGAGGGCTCAGGCCTCTCCACTGTCACCAGCCAGCTTGTTAGAAATGCAGATTCCTGGGGTCCACCGCTCACCGGCCCTATTCCAGAAAACACTTCTCTTACTCCCCAAAACCTGAGCGCTGCCAGCTACCCACGCTGGACGCCAACTGCCGAAGAACGCTGCTGGCAACCCTGGCAGAGAGCAAGTACGGGTGGAATGCAGGGCGCCTGCACCACGTGCGGGCCACGGCGGGCTCGGAGGTGTGCCAGGGTGCACGGCGGGCTCCAAGGAACACACAGCAGAGCGCTGCAGCCCACAGAGACCATGAGCTCACGCGCATTCGTAGAGGCTTCACGTTCCTCCCGATGACATCATCCCTTCGTGAAGCCCCGTTTTTGGCAAACACTGTGACAAAAGGCCAAGTATCATCTGAAAATCAGTGCAGAGCCGGGAATGGGGCGGGGGGCGGGGACCCACCTGACTCCAAGCTTCGGGCATGAGTATCTGAGAATGGAAGAGCCCTACCACCTTATACAACGTATTATTTTCTTTCCATTTATACGTATTCTCTTCAAGTGTCAATATGCTGTGAGGACATAAGTATTTACTAGGTTGCTGGTACGTAATTACTTAATAAAAACTCTTAGCACTTCTAGAAAAAAGTGTCTGGACCTGGGAGCCCAGCCACAGCCTCTGGGTCCCTGGAGACCCCTGGCAGCCCCGGGAGGGAGTCGGTGGTGCTGGGGAGCTGCTCTCTGAACTCGGAATTAAAATCTGACATAAAAGCCATCAGTGTGGCCGACACTCCCCCAGAACCCTCTCCACCTAAGGTGCCACCTCCAGAGGAAGTCCCAGGCCTGGGCCTCTGGGGCCGTGGCCTCTGCAGAGAGGGAGACGCGGACGCCCAAGCCCCCCTCTGCTAAAGGGGGATGACGGTGGCCACGGGGGGCGGGAAGCCCAAGAGGACTGTGCGAGGCCCAGGCAACGCCGACGCTTCTTAGACTTCCAAGGCCGTAAAGCAGGGAGGTTTCGGTTAGCTTCACAGTCACGTGAAAGGTGCGACATTTACAAAACCCAGATGACTTCAAACTCCTGTCCCCCAGGGCAGTGCAGGCCAGCGAAGGAAACCGAACGCTGGAAGGCACATGTCTTGCTCCAATCCCCTGGTTTTTACCCAAGATGCTCCTGGTCAGTCCTGCAGGACTAGGGTCTCCCCGGAAGGCCCGTCCCCCTCACAGATACCCTGCACCCCCATTCTCAGCTCCTGCACCCTCAGGACCCACCCCGCGTGCAGGGGCCTGCCCCAGAACTCAGTGCGGGTCCCCTGAGGCCCTGCTCGGAGCTTTCCTGCTCGGGTCCCGGTCCCGGCACATGGAGCCGTTGTCACCCCTGAGCCCTCCGTCCCCTGTGCCACTTCATCACCTCTATCCATCGATGCTGATGCTTACCACAGGGGTCGGCGGAGATGCCAGCTTGGGCCCGGAGCGGTTCCTAACACACCTGAACTCGCAGCCCGTGCGCTTAGCCCTCAGCTGTCTGAGGAGCCCACAGCAGGCAGTCTCCATGCCCCTGTGTGAAAAGCACTGCTCTCGGCCAGGCGGCCGGCGCCACACTCAGGTCCTGCCCTTCCAGCCACCTCTTCTCCCCCATGCAATCTCTCCAGGGGGCTCGGGAAGCAAATGGGAAGTAGCAGCCTGGAAGCGAGGCTGCAGAACCCACACACCTCTGCAGGGCTCGCTCTCTGCAGAAGCCTGGCCCCAGCAGAGAGAGGGCAGAAGCCGCCAGCTCAGGATGCCTGCAGCAGCTGTCTTCACAGTAGCCACAAACCGGCAAGGGCCCTGCGGCGCTAGCACAGGGCAGCCCCAGTACCAGACACACAAAACCACGAAATGCTGAGCTACGCAGCGTGAGCAGAGGTGGGGCCGGCGCTATGGCACAACGGCAAAGCGCACCGGCATCTCATACGGATGCTGGTCCTGCCTGCTCCACTTCCAATCCAGCTCCCTGCTCGTGGCCTGGGAAAGCCGTGGAAGACGGGCCAAGTGCTTGGGCCCCTGCACCCATGTGAGAGATCTGGATGAAGCTGCTGGCCCCTGGCTTTGGCCTGGCTCAGCCCTGGCTGTTGCAGCCATCAGGGGAGTGAACAGCAGATGAAAGATCTCTCCAACCCCATCCCATCTCTCCCTCTAACTTTGACTTTCAAATAAATAAGTCTTTTTTTTTTTTTAAAGCAGAATGTGCTTAACACAAATAAATGGGATGTAATACTACAACAGTGCTCGATGTTTTACATGCAGTCATGGTACACACCACTGAAAACCCTAAGACACACAGGTCCAACAGAGAGAAGTGTGCACAGGACTTCAGTCTCTGCAGATGAGCTACCGCAGAAACACAGCCCCACGAGAAGTCAACCAGCGACCAGTCTCAGCCTGCTGTCATCGAGCAGCCGGAGTCATGGCAGCATGTGTGCTGAGGCATCGGGGCAGCCGGACCCGTGGCAGCACGTGTGCTGAGGCATCGGGACAGCCGGACCCGTGGCAGCACGTGTGCTGTGGCATCGGGACAGCCGGACCCGTGGCAGCACGTGCACTGAGGCATCGGGGCAGCCGGACCCGTGGCAGCACGTGTGCTGAGGCATCGGGACAGCCGGACCTGTGGCGGCACGTGTGCTGAGGCATCGGGGCAGCCGGACCCGTGGCAGCACGTGTGCTGAGGCATCGGGGCAGCCGGACCCGTGGCAGCACGTGCGCTGAGGCATCGGGACAGCCGGACCCGTGGCAGCACGTGCGCTGAGGCATCGGGGCAGCCGGACCCGTGGCAGCACGTGTGCTGTGGCGTCGGGACAGCCGGACCCGTGGCAGCACGTGTGCTGTGGCGTCGGGACAGCCGGACCCGTGGCAGCACGTGTGCTGAGGCGTCGGGGCAGCCGGACCCGTGGCGGCACGTGTGCTGAGGCATCGGGACAGCCGGACCCGTGGCGGCACGTGTGCTGAGGCATCGGGGCAGCCGGACCCGTGGCAGCACGTGCGCTGAGGCATCAGGGCAGCCGGACCCGTGGCAGCACGTGTGCTGAGGCATCGGGACAGCCAGACCCGTGGCAGCACGTGTGCTGTGGCATCGAGCAGCCGGACCCGTGGCAGCAGGTGCACAGCCTGCAATTCTGATCTCCGAGGCCCTGCTGTGGAAACACCCGTGTGCTCAGCAGCCGCGGAGGCTGGGTTTCCATCGGCTCCCACAGGAAGGGACGAGGCCGCTTCCCGGCGCGCTGCTCACCACACATTCCTCCCTACTCCCTGTTTACTCTGCTCCTGAGCGCGAGCCCTCCAGACGCCTTTCATGCGAACCGCAGCGCTAAGCCCTCGGATTAAAGGCACGGTGATTTGTCTAACCATGTACTTAATTTATGTTTGGGCAATGTGTTCACAGCATTTGCACTCCAGCAACTTGCTGAATGGCCCTGCACAGAATAGCGGGCCTGAAAATGTCATCTTTCAAAATTTGATTTACCAGAAAATACAGCAGGAGGCGTCCCTGGCTCCCCGGAAGAACACCCTGAGCAGGGCTGGCGTGTGGCGCAGCTTAAGCCGCTGCCTGCAATGCCGGCATCCCAGGAGCGCCGTTCCCAGTCCTGACTGCTCCTCTTCCACTCCAGCTCCCTGCTCATGCGCCTGGGAAAGCAGTAGATGACGGCCCAAGTCCCTGGGCCCCCGCATCCACGTGGGAGACCCCCACAGAATTCTGGGCTTCTGGCTGTGGCCTGGACCAGCCCCCGCTGTGGCAGCTATTTGGAGAGAAAATCAGGGGATGGAAGATCTGTGCGTGTGTTTCTATGAAGAACTTTAAAAATGAAAGAAAACAAAGCGCTGTCCAGTCCACTGTGGCCTTGTAAAGCCTGAGGCTTCACTTAGGTTTCGCACGGTACGAGGAAGGGTGGCCTAACACAAAGTGCCACAGCTGACTCCCCCGTGTCCGCGTGGCACAATCAGGCGCCCTAGGACAGCAGCGTGCCCTCCGAAGCCAGCTCGCCAGGCAAGAGGGGTAGGCTGGCTCCCGAGCAGGACAAACTGTGGCTGGGAGGGCCTGTGCCGTGGGCTGTCAATCATCCCCGCCGCCATCTTTCAAGTCCCTCTCCAGGACGGTGAGGCCCTCTGTGTTCTCTTCCCCCCTCCCCCGCCACGGTGGCCACATCACCTCCCAAAGGGATGGCATTCAGACACGTCACCAAGAGCACACACTGCTTGGTTCTCCGGTTTTGCTTGTTTTAAGAGATTTATTTATTTATTTGCTCACTTATGTACTTATCTGACAGGCAGCATTACAGAGAGAGAGCGAGAGACCTTCCACCCAGTGACTCACTCCCTCCAACCACAGGTCTCACTTCCCAAACGGCTGCAAAGGTCAGGGCTGGGCCAGGCCGGGGCCAGGAGCCAGGAGCGCCGTCTGGGCCTTCTACGCGGGTGGAAGGGTCCAGGAGCTCGGGCCATTTTCTGCCGCTCTCCCAGATGCATTAGCAAGGAGCTGGGTAGGAATCGGAGTGGCGAGGGCATGAACCGGAGCTCGTGTGGGATGCCGGCATCGCAGGCCGTGGCTTAGCCAGCAGGGCCACAGCACAGGCCCCTGCAGCGCGTGCTATTAAGAAGGGAGAAGAGGCAGAAAAAAATGCAGGACCCGCCTTAACTAACTCATTCTTCCTGATCCTCTCCCTCCTCTGATCCGTCACAAAATTTAATTCGGGGATCAAGACCCAAGAACTTCCAGATTCATTATGTGTGGATTAATCATCTCTGCATCTTAACATTCCCCAGAAAGGCATAAACCCAGAGCTGAAGCTCCCCATAACACAGTGGGCAGGGGCCCCACAGCCAGCGTGAGGGCCTGCACGGCCTCTGTCCACCTAGCACAGTGGGCAGGGGCCCCACAGCCAGCGTGAGGGCCTGCACGGCCTCTGTCCACCTAGCACAGTGGGCAGGGGCCCCACAGCCAGCGTGAGGGCCTCCACAGCCTCTGTCCACCTAGCACAGTGGGCAGGGGCCCCACAGCCAGCGTGAGGGCCTGCACGGCCTCTGTCCACCTAGCACAGTGGGCAGGGGTCCCACAGCCAGCGTGAGGGCCTGCACGGCCTCCGTCCACCCCCCCATAGC
Source organism: Sylvilagus floridanus (assembly GCA_949820135.1). Lineage (NCBI taxonomy): Eukaryota > Metazoa > Chordata > Mammalia > Lagomorpha > Leporidae > Sylvilagus > Sylvilagus floridanus. Next base: position 2,806,107 of record OX463246.1, read on the forward strand.
ACTGTGGACGGCGGGGGGTGGGCACAGCCAGCGTGAGGGCCTGCACAGCCTCTGTCCACCTAGCACAGTGGGCAGGGGTCCCACAGCAGGGTGAGGGCCTGCACGGCCTCTGTCCACCTAGCACAGTGGGCAGGGGTCCCACAGCCAGCGTGAGGGCCTGCACGGCCTCTGTCCACCTAGCACAGTGGGCAGGGGTCCCACAGCCAGGGTGAGGGCCTGCACAGCCTCTGTCCACCTAGCACAGTGGGCAGGGGTCCCACAGCCAGTGTGAGGGCCTGCACGGCCTCCGTCCACCCCCCCCCCCATAGCACTCTGGACGGCGGGGGGGGGGCACAGCCAGGGTGAGGGCCTGCACGGCCTCTGCCCATCCCCCATAGCATTGTGGGCGGGGGGGGCCCACAGCCAAGGTGAGGGCCTGCACTGCCTCCGTCCACCCCCCATAGCACTGTGGACGGCGGGGGGGGGGGGGCACAGCCAGGGTGAGGGCCTGCACTGCCTCCGTCCACCCCCCCATAGCACTCTGGACGGTGGGGGGGCCCCACAGCCAGCGTGAGGGCCTGCACGGCCTCTGTCCACCCCCCCATAGCACTCTGGACGGCGGGGGGGGGGGCCCACAGCCAGCGTGAGGGCCTGCACGGCCTCTGTCCACCCCCCCATAGCACTCTGGACGGCCGGGGGGGGGGGGGGCCCACAGCAGGGTGAAGGCCTGCACGGCCTCGGTCCATCCCCCATAGCACAGTGGGCAGGGGCCCCACAGCCAGCGTGAGGGCCTGCACGGCCTCTGTCCACCCCCCCATAGCACTCTGGACGGCGGGGGGGCCCACAGCCAGGGTGAGGGCCTGCACGGCCTCTGTCCACCCCCCCATAGCACTGTGGGCGGGGGGGGCCCACAGCCAGGGTGAGGGCCTGCACGGCCTCGGTCCATCCCCCATAGCAATGTGGATGTGGGGGGGGGGCACAGCCAGGGTGAGGGCCTGCACGGCCTCGGTCCACCCCCCATAGCAATGTGGATGTGGTGGGGGGGCACAGCCAGGGTGAGGGCCTGCACGGCCTCGGTCCACCCCCCCATAGCACTGTGGGCGGGGGGGCCCACAGCCAGGGTGAGGGCCTGCACGGCCTCGGTCCATCCCCCATAGCACTGTGGGCGGTGGTCCACAGCCAGGGTGACGGCCTGCACGGCCTCTGTCCACCCCCCATAGCAATGTGGATGTGGGGGGGGGGGGCACAGCCAGGGTGAGGGCCTGCACGGCCTCGGTCCACCCCCCATAGCAATGTGGATGTGGTGGGGGGGCACAGCCAGGGTGAGGGCCTGCACGGCCTCGGTCCACCCCCCCATAGCACTGTGGGCGGGGGGGCCCACAGCCAGGGTGAGGGCCTACACGGCCTCGGTCCATCCCCCATAGCACTGTGGGCGGTGGTCCACAGCCAGGGTGAGGGCCTGCACGGCCTCTGTCCACCCCGCATAGCACTCTGGACGGCGGGGGGGCGGTGGTCCACAGCCAGGGTGAGGGCCTGCACGGCCTCTGCCCGCGCCCCATCAGAGCAGGACGTCTCTCGTCATTCCGATCGTGACACACGTCGCTGAATCAGCCTCTCCAACACAAGGCTGGATGAGAGGAGAGCCAGCTCGTCAGGTGTCTCCAGCACACAAGCTCCTGCTGAAACGCGTGGCTCGCTTCACCTCCCAGCGGCCCAAGTGCCCTGTGGCTGGGCACGGTGTCGGGCCAGGCTCCTCCAAGGAACACATCACACAGTCACGGGGCGCGCACAGGGATGCAGTCGCTCAAGCTGCCGTGTGGGACACCAGCAGCCAGGGGGTGCCCGTTCGAGTCCCAGCTGCACCTCTTCCCACCCAGCTCCCTGCAAACGGCCTGGGAAAAGCAGTGGAACACGGCCCAAGTGCTCAGCCTCTGCCAACCACGTGGGTGACCCAGACGGACTTCTAGGCTCCCGGCTTTGGCCTGGTCCAGCAGGTTGTTTCAGTCACGTGGAGAGTGAACCAGCAGAGATCTCTATCCCTCTCTCTCACTGAAGCTCTGCTTTTCAAATAAATTCAAAAAACCTCAACAAGCCGGGTCCCCGAGATCCCAGTCTGGGCCCCAGTGACATGACACTGACCAGCCCTGTACCGTCCCCATGCCCTCATGGGGGTCGGACATAGACGGGCATCCCCTAGCGGCAGGATCGAGAGTCCCCTCTCCAGAGACAAGGCGCTAGTTGCTGGTCGCACCCCTCAATGCACGAGACAGAAATTCCCTGAACAGCCACAGAGGAGGACGCCCGTGTGGTGCCCCCGTGGCCGAGTCAGATCGAGCCGGGACCCAGCATGGCGGGACAGCTGGCAAAGTGGTGCCTCAGGGTCCCCACAGCTTAGCACCAGCACACACAGGCAAGGGGGATCCAGCTGCTGGCAGGAACTCACCAAGAACAGGGCCTGTCCCCAGCTGCAGCCTGTGAGCCTGGCGGCACAAGGCTGGACAGCAACACGAGCCCTTTCATCATCAGAACCCCTCAGAGCCCCCAGACCTGAGGACTCACCCGCCAGGCACACCCAGGATGCTCGGGTGCCACTCCCAGAGGTCACCTTTCACCGTTCTGCCATGCTAAGAAAGGGTGAATCTCAACAGCAGTGGCTGAATGCCCAACACTTGTCACACATGCGGCAGAGCCAGGGAAGCCCGTGTTTCCAGTCCAACTTGAGCAGGCACGTGGACCCGCTCACCAAGGCTTCACTGACCAGAGAGAGACGCTGGCCACTCCCACATGCCACGAGAGTTTACAAAGAGACCCAGGCTGGCAGCTGTGCCCACCCCTTACCTACAGTCGCTGGTTACTGGGAGCTCTGGACGCCAGCTCCAGGAGCAGGCAGAGAGCCTCACCGCACAATCACTGGGGCAAGAAAGGAAAGCTCCTTAAGAGACACAGGATCTGCTTATCACCATCACAGCTCCAGAAAGTGCAAAGCCAGATAGCTGCTGGCCAATGAGCGGGCCACAGTTTCAGGTGACACCGGGACTGCACAGCGGGTTGGGGAGATAAGGTTCAAAGGGGCGGAACAACAGGTCATTAATCCTCTGGGCCTGGCCAACATTCTAGAAGAAAGCAGAGCCGGCAGGAAGGCAGTGCCTGCTGCCCAGAAATGCTCCAATGCTTACTTGGGGGATTACACCTTCAAAGAAGAACTCCGTGTCTCAAACCCACTATCAAGTAACTAAACAGCATTTGCGACTTACTGACAAAAAATCCTCCTGGGCAAAGTGTTAGGAGCCACAGGAGACTGGGACAGACTGTCCAAAACAGAGGCCGTCGGGGGCGCTCTTCCGACTATGTAACGTCCCGGTGACGACGTCTCACAGTGGAAGTCAGGAATGGTAGGCACACACGGGTCACCCCCGGGAAAACGCGCGCGGCAGGCAGAGTCCTGGATTCTGGCTTCCGGAGCTGCAGAACCAGTCCTCAGCCTCTCCCTCCTGGTTATACAAGCTCCATGTGCCAGCAAAGAAAAGCACCTGAAGTTCAGGACATTCTATCATTTCAGACCACAGCGCAACGGGCAGGCGGCAGGCGGCGCAAGGACGGTAAACGCCGGAACGTGGGCAGGCCGCTAGGCAGTGTCATGGCCACAATCTGCTCACCACACGTGCTCAGTAAGACAAGGGCCCGCGGGGAGGCTCGACTGAGCCCGAGGCACCACTGTGACTGAGGGAGAAATCCCAGAATCGGACCAGTGACGGCGGTACTGGTTACAGTACGACAAGAGGTGTGCCCACACCTGAGCGCAGGCTGCAGGCCGCGGGCTCCAGCTCTCTCGCAGGTGCCATCCGCACGCTGTCTGCACACCATCTGAGCTTTCTACAATCAGCCCAGCTCTCGAACAATGCAACGGAAACCAGAAAACAGCTCCTTTTACGTTGCCGCAAAGTCACCAACTTTCTAAGGAGAGGTCGACAGGCCTCCCTCCCTGCTCTCAGCGATGCTGCTGCCTGACCTGCCCCAGGCTGTGTGCCGGGGTCACCTCCCCACCTGGCACAGCTGCCCGCCTCAAGACAACACCGACTTGCCCAGCACAGCCGTCCCCAGGCCTCCCTGCAGGAAAATAGCCCAGGGTAGGAGCCTCACAGCGGGGTGTGGGTGCAGAGAGCTCAGGGGAGGGAGGGAAGGCCAGGGAGTCAGCATGCCCTGGGCCGGTTCTCCACCATGCAGCCAGGGAGAGATGGGGTCTGGAGACGCAGATGTTCCCCCTGCATACAACAGGGAACCAGGCAGCCACTGTCCCCAGGCATGTAGGGGAGGAGGGGCGGGCAGAGGGCCCTCTTCCTAGGCTTCCCTTATTCCCAGCAGTCAGGCATCAGCCAGGCCTTGGTAAGCAACAGGCGATTCATCCAAACACAACAGGCTCAGAGGGCCCTCGCCGCCCCTCCCCGCTGCATTCCTGACCCACTCTTAATCCACAGTCAGTGCAGGGAGGGCAGCAGCATGTGACACAGCAGGTGCAGAGAAGGCGCGGTCAGAGCATCCTCAGGGCCTCCCCAGACGCTGCTCTGTGCTCTGCTCCCCGAGCGACCCATAGCCCTGGCATCACACAACAAAAGGTCGTTCGCGCTGGGAGCGGGCAAACAGACGCAGGAGCCACAAAGTCTTTCCAGTCTCTGAAATCAAATCCAGCCCAGTGCCGGCATCCATCAGGCAGGCGCAGGTGGCTGTGCCAGGCCCACAGGGACGACGTCCATCGACAACATCTGTGTCTGGCAGGGGAGAGCCACGGTCCAACCGGGACCCCAGCGGCTCCCAGGCTTGGCACTCAGGCCCTCACAGCCTGGGACCCGGGAGGCGAGGCTGAACCAGGACCCCCAGTGTCCTGCCACATCCCTTCCCCTTCCCCTGTGCCCCAGCCCAGGGCGCAGAAGCCAAGGCCGAGCCTGCAGCAGAGGCTGGAGTGGGCCGTGGCCTGTGTTAAGAGGCTCGCGTGTGGAGAAGGCTGGAAAGGGAAGCTTGGGGCTGGAGGGCTGGAGGAGGAAGGGGATGTCAGGCCAGGAGAACCCTAAACAATAGGTGGGTACAGCCAAGACGGCTCCCATCGCAGGGCGCCCGAGTGCCAAGGGCGGAGCCTGCAGCACGCGCACACACACACACACACACACTCAGGCACACGCGGGCAGCAGTCACCTGCCCTGCACCTGTGCCCTGGCCCCACGCTAGTCTGAAATGGGAGATGTCAGACACCTACGTGTCAGGTGTGGAAAAGCGCCTGGTAACGCAGGCCTGCACGTCAGTCACAGCTCAGCTCCCGCCCTCAAACTCAGCTCTGGGACCGTCTCAGCGGGCCGGGGGACTTCACACAGATAGAAACGTCACCCCCTTCTCCCACAAATCCCCCACAGATACAGCCACCGAAGCAGATCAGTGAGCACAGAGCGGCTGAAGGTGAACGACCGTCCCCGCCGGAGCCGCGTTCCCAGAGCCTCCGGGACGGAGCGCACGGCCCCGGGAGGAGGAGGAGCGGCACTGGAGCCCGGCTCAGCCACGCAGGGGCTTCGTCCGAGAGCAACGGCGAACATCACTTAGCGCAACACAAATCACGGGGTTGCAAGCGTGAGCGAGGACGCAGCGCGCACGTCCTGCTCACTAAGGCAGCCTTGGCACCAAGCACCTTCCCGGAGCCAGAATGTGGCGCAGGGGCCCGCCCTGCCGAGGCCTCACGGCCGGCACCTGGGGGGGCTGGCAGTCCGACGCCCGGGCAGCAGGCTGCAGCCCACAGAGGCTCACCCAACCCCTCAGGGAGCACCCCCGCCACATGCACATGCGTGTTGCCCCACAGCTGAAAGTGACCCCGCCAAGACGGCTTCCGGGCCTTTCTGCCGCACAGCAGAGCCAGACATCAGTCACATCCCTGCTCTGCCACTCAGGGTGGTGACACCTACACGAGGGCTGACACTCGGGGTCGAGCACCCCACGCAGCAGCCGTGCAGACGTGCAGTGAATGCACACACAGCGTCTGGTGCTCGGCGGATGCCAGTCATCCCTCTCCTGCCGGCAGGCAGCCCGCCCCTTCCTGCCTTAGGTTCTTGGCTGAACTGTGTGCCTCCCTCCATTCAGAAAGGACTCTGGACGGGGAAGTCATCCCGAGACAAAGGCCAGCCGGCGCGCAGCAGGCAGAGCTGGGGCTCCAAACCCAGCTCCGCGACTTGCTGGTCGCAGGACTCCGGAAAGCTGTCCAACCTGTGACTCAGACTCAGGAGGTCAAAAACCGGGGCGGGATTGCTCCTGTCCGTCAGAGGAGCCCTGAGAGTCCCTGGGCAGGAGTGAGCAACCGTCAGATGCCTGGCCCTGGCCGACATCCCGCGTGGGGCCCTGTCACAGCGCTCTTTCCAGTCACCAGAGAGCACCGCACAGCAGCTGAGACTGGTCTGGCAGGCCGCGCCCGCCGGCTCATGTTGGTTCTGGCACGGGCGCTGCTGGAAACATCAGTGGGTGACAGGGTTTGGCTCAAAGCTGTGGACGCCTTCGTGGGTTCAGCCTGAGACAGCGCTGGCCCGAGTCCGGGCTGCTGACGCGCAACGGCCGGAGCAGCCCGACTGCTCTGCTGGGGGCTGGCGGAAGGAGCGAGACCAGCGCCACCGGTCCCCACGGAGGCAGGTCCAGCAGCCGACGCAGGCCTCTTCCCCCATCCCCACTGGGTCCCGGCGCGGGGTGGGGGAAACGGCCACGGAGCTCTCTCCTCGCCTATCCAGGAGCGCCTGGCCTTCTAGGAAAAGCTCAGTCATTTCAAGGAAAACAGTCTACTTCCCGGCTCCCACCCTACAACTGGGAAAACGGACCTAAGTCAGAGGGTCCTTCCAGAGTCCGTGGAGAGATAAAAAACTCAAGGTCCTCGTGCAGAAGTGTCCTGGAATCCGTGCCTACGAGGGCCTTCAGAAAGCTCATGACAAACAGGGACTGCGAAAAGTCGTGTGCGGACCCGAGGGCAGCGCTGCACCGCCGTCAGCTCATCTTGTAATTCCCTTCCCCCCGACTTCCGGAAGCACCCTCACGGCTGCGTATCTGCCGCTCACACCGCGTCTGGCGATGCCACACTCCACCCACGCACCGCCGGCCTCTGAGGAACAGTTACGCCTTCAAGAACTAGTCTAAGATCGCTGGCTACATTGAACTAAAAACTGTCCTGAAATCTGCAGACACAAAGACTCGGAAGGGAGACGGGAGAGATTTGCTTTCTCCCGCAGCAACTCCCGATGCTCACAGGGCGCCAGCAGCTGCTCCGGCCGTCTGAGGGACACAGAAACCCTGAGGCATGATCAGCCCCAGCTTACAGATGGGCAGGCCGAGGCAAAGGGCCTTTACGGGCCGATTCCACGCCCAGCTGCGGGGCCTGGGGTCCAGAGGGCTCCCCGGTACCACCTGTGTATCTTAGCACCAAAGATTGGCAGAGCCTTAGCACCGGCATCCCAGGAGTGACGCCTGTGCGGCTCCTGCTCCCCAGTCCCTGACAGCCGCGGGCCCCCTCCCATATCCAAAGACCCCTGGGGTGGAGGTGTTGCAGGGGACCACAGAGTGGGGAGTCCTCCTGCCTCAGCTGAGAACCGTTAGAGCAAACAGAAGAGGACACCAAGCAATCCCCGTTGGCAGAGGGAGACTGGGGAGGCTGGAACCGGCTTCCTCCCTGTCCTGCCGCCTTGAACCCCAGGCCGCAACACTGGCAACGGCACCAAAACCCACCAGGGCTCAGCAGCTAATAGAAAACTTTCCCAAAACAAACCCAAATATGGTAAGCATTCTGGAGCTGGCTTTCCATGAACCGTCAGCTCAACACTGCCCACTAAGGACAGACCAGCCAGACACTCGCCATGGACAGGACGTCCCCCGGGTAGGGGCAGGGCCTGGTCTGAAGGCCACTGTGAAAGGAGGGCCCCATCTGGACTCAGAACTAACCAGGGCCTGACCCCATGGGCCGCTCACCTGGCCCCAGAGGCAGAGTAATGCACACGGCCAAGCTGAACCAACGCCCTCCCCCGTCCCTGTCTTCCTGCACCTGCAGACGATGCCTGCAGGACCTCCAGCTGGACGGCTGTACTGCACAGGGGCCACCTTTGCCAAGCTGTGCCTGCACCTGGAGCTGGAGGTGTCCAGAGGCGCTCCCGTTCCCGGGCTTACAGAAGCACCAGGGACCCCTGCCACTTGCCCTCCACTCCCACCTCCAGTCCCCCCGCCCGTCCTCCACTCCCTGCGCAGGTCCACGCGACCTTCCCATGGCTCCTGCCAGCCTTCCCTACCTGGACTAGCCTCCGAGGGCACTCCATAAAACCTGAGGCCAGAGAGCCGAGAACCTGAGGAGATCACATCCCGACTCTGGGCACCATGCACAGCCGTGCTCCTGTTCCCAGAGCCCTGGCCTGGGTCCTGACTGATCAAAGGATGGAAAGGACAGCCAGCCTCTCCTATGGCGGGCACTCTCCCCCCGGGGGCAACCTCAGCACTGCCATGCCTGGGCCTGTGCCCTTACAGCCTGGCCCTGCTGCCTGTGGTCACCACACAGCCCAGGGACCTGGGGAGGGGTGGGGGCAGCGGGTCAGTTCTGAGTTTCCTCAAGCAAACCCTGGCTCCTGGGAGAAGGCAAAGCTGAAGGGGCTCCAGTGTCTTCTGACAGTGGTCACTGTGCCACTTCTCAGGTCCCTCAAGCTCCAGTGGGGCCGGTGTGGGGGCACAGCGGGCAGAGCCACGGCCTGCACTGCCGCCATCCCCTATGGGTGCCAGTTCATGTCCTGGCTGCTCTGCTTCCGATCCAGCTCTGCTATGGCCTGGGAAAGCAGTGGAAGATGGCCCACGTGCTTGGGTCCCTGCACCCAACGGGAGACCCAGAGGAAGCTCCTGGCTTCAGCCTGGCCCAGCCCTGGATGGTGCAGCCATCAGCAGCTGGAAGCTCTAGCTTTCTCTCGCTTTCTCTGTAATTCTGCTTTTCAAATAAACAAATATATGAAAGGCAAATAAATCTTAAAAAAAAATTGTTCCAGCAAGTCTACTTGCACACGGAAGCTGCCAGCTCTGCTATAAGGAAGGCGGGGTTTGAGTAATTTGCCCCGTCCCGCTGGCTAACAGCACACGCGTGTGCACCTCTGTACCTGTGTCCACACGGAGTGCTGCTCACCTGCAGGACACGCTCCCAGGAGCGCACTGACACCCAGCCCTGGACGCAGACAGCCCCAGGAGCGCGCTGACACCCAGCCCTGGACGCAGACAGCCCCAGGAGTGCGCTGACACCCAGCCCTGGACGCAGACAGCCCCAGGAGCGCGCTGACACCCAGCCCTGGACGCAGACAGCCCCAGTGCGTGGTGTGAGCACCTGTGAGGCCGTGCAAGCAGTGAACTTCTGGGAGGCTCCACGAAGCGGCTCTGGCCCAGGGCACCAGCTGACCCCACCCCAGACCAGGCCTACCTCACCTGTTTCCACTGCACGTCTCGGTATTCACTGGAACATTTGGTGATGGCTTCCTAGACTGAGCCACAGAGGCACAGGGGTCAACTGGGCAGGCTAAAGCTTGTGCACGGCCCTGATGGTCCACCACAGTTCTTCAGCAAGACCACACACCCTCTCTAAGAAGCTTCTAGATGCCGAGAGGCTGGCTTAGCTTTGTAGGAGTCATCTACAGTGACAGCTTCTGTCCCCTATTCTGTGGGTCAGGTGGCAAGGACAGCAGTCGTGGTGGGTGTCCAGCTGGTGCCAGGCTGGGCTGGGGGATTCAAGGCCAGCGGGGCAGCGGGAAGGCAGGGTTAGGCGGACACTGTCCACTGGAGAGCGACATGTGGCCTCTCTTGCCACACGGTCTTAGGGTTGTCACACTTCTTAAATGGCGGCTCAGAGCTCAAAGACAGAAAAACTGTACAATCTAGCTTAGAAAGTCACTCAGCACATGTGTGTGGCACTCCACATGTGTGCAACACTTCACGTGTCACATTCCACATGTGTGACACTCCATGTGTCCTGTTCCTTGTGTGTTACACTCCATGCATGTCATGTTTCACACATGTCACATTCTGTGTGTTATGTTCCACATGCCATGTTTCACGTGTCACATTCCACATGTCACACTCAGCGTGTGTCACTCTATGGGTCAGCACAGACATGCCACCCAGATTCAAGGAAGGAGCCCTGCTGTGCCATCCAGAACTTCTCCAGCCACACGGTATGAGAAACAGCTCCCACACAGGACACAGGTCACATGCACTGTGCCGTGACCACATGCCCTCCAAACAGCCATTGAGAAAACCAGTCACAATGGCGCGGTTATGACCCGGCCGGAGCCCCACTGTCCCTGACAGACTGTGCACAGACAGGGCCGTGGCAACAACAGCCACGTTCCCCACACAGCTCGGTCCAGGCGGAGTCCACTGCGGCCGCCTCCTTCCAGAAGCAGCGGACTCGCCCAGCGTGTCAGCCTGAGTGTCCCCACGTCACCCAGCACGCCCCACACTTGCCACGCCTCGGCGTCTCTCCTCTACCCACTCAGCCACTCTCAGACGAGGGTTTCAGGCTGAGATTGCCAAGCAATGAGCAGAGGAGGGTCCCCCTGTCACCTCATACCCCGTCTCACACCAAGGCAGGACTCCCAGGACGGACACTCTGGCCTCTTCCAGCCCCCAGAACACATCACCAGCAATGTCTGGAGAGGGTTTTCATCATCGAGACCAGACATTCAGGAGGTGAGAGGTATCCTAGCCACGCGGCCGGCAGAAGCCAAGGATGCTGCCCAAGACAGTGCCCACTATAAAGAACTGCCCGGGTGGCGCTGTGGCACAGCCGGTGAAGCCGCTGCCTGTGAGGTCGCTTCCCACATGGGCACTGGTTTGTGTCCCAGCTGCTCCACGCCCGATCCAGCTCCCTGCTCATGCACCTGGGAAAGCAGTGACAAATGACCCATGTGTTAGGGCCTCTGCACCCACGTGGGAGAGCTGGATGGAGTTCCAGACTCCTGGCTTAGGCTTAGCCCAGTCCTGGCTGCTGGGAGCATTTGGGGAGTGAACCAGCAGAGGGAAGATCTAACTCTGCATTTAAATACACCTTTTTTAAAAAAGCAAGCAACAGTCCGGCGCAGAGGGCCAGCAGGGCGGAGGCCAGCATGGGCCCAGCTGAGCAGGCACTGGGCAGCTGTGCTTGCGTCAGCATCTCCCTCCCTGTTTCTGAGCCACACCCGGGCGGTTTAATCTATGCGTTAAGCGCACCCAGGCTGAGGTCCCCTGAACTCTCCTACTCCGAGTCTAAAACCATAATTCTCATGGTGGGGCAGCTCTTGAATGACCCCAGAAAGAGCCCCCTGCAGTGGAGACGGCCCCATCTCTCGAGCAACACCACACGTGGCCACCCCGGAGGGAGCAGTCCTCAGCGGCTCCCGCGGGCTCGGGTCTCCTGCTTCTTTACCCACTGAGCTGAAACGCTTGTGCGGGGCCCGGGCAAACCAGGGCTTCTCAGAGTGCGCTGGCCCTCCACCTGCCCTCGGCCTGCGTGACAGCAGCACAGAAGGGGCCGCAGGCCTCGGTCCTGTGGCCAGACACAGCCGACCCTGCCACCTGTCCCCTCCGGGACGCAGCTGCTGGCCAGCCCGCCAGCCCGCAGGAGCCTTGCGCCCTCCCCGCTGGGTTTGGGCAGCCTCGCTTTGGTTCATGCTTACACTTCCAGGCTGCCAAGCTGCCAGACAGAAAACACCATTCACAAACCCTTTCCCTCACCTTCGGGGAGCTCCCGAGAGTCGTTTTTACTGGGTCTCTTCCGCCGCAACTCTGGAAAGCTATTTCCTATTTCCAAACATTAATTGCTATTTTCCTCTCAAAACAAGGTTTCAATGACACCGATACGTGGTGCACAAAACCGCAGCTCCCTGGGCAGAATAAATCACTCCCCGGGCTGGCGCGAAGGCAGGGCAGGACCAGCCGTGTGTGCTGGGCCGCTCCTCTCCCAGGACGGGAACGGAGTTTTGGCTCTGCCTTCCCCCTTCCAGCTGAGACCTTGGTCCAGGCATGACCGGCAGCATCCCGCAGAGCAACCATGCCTCAGCCAGGAGGTGCCCCTCCCAGAGACACCCACCCTTGGCAAATCTGAACCCCGGGGCTGACGTCATTCCACAGGTGATCTCTGTCACTCCTGCCCAAGTGCACAGTACAGCAGTCCGTGGGTCCCAGAAGAAAATGACGCCAGCTTCCAGAGGCCGTGTGCAGCAGGGGGTGGTGCAGCTCTGGGGAGTCCCGTGGGGGCCAGCGTCACGAGCCAGGGTCCCAGCGTGCTCGGGCACCTGGGCCGAGCAGTGACGACCAAGCAGAACCCTCCAGGGCTGCTCACAGCAGCCCTGCTCCTGTTCTGATGGAGGTGACACCGCCCCGCAGTATGACCCCAAGTCACTGCACACAGAGTCCATGCTGGCTGGGCAGGTTCAGCCCCGCCTTGGGTGGTGGCAGGGCAGGGCTGTCGGCCCAGCCACCTCGTGTTCCAAAGGGCCTGCCTGCCACTCACTCGTGCTTCTTGCCTGGTCAAACGTTTAGAGGCTGCATAATCACCAGCAAGATCTCCCCCAGCTTATTTAATCATTAACCTGTCCAACTCACAGACAGGCACGGGGAGCCGGCCGCTTGGGGGCACAGCCCAGCCCCACAAAGTACCAGAAGGTGACAGGCATAGTCCTGGCCGGGAGGCCCGGCAGCAGGATGGGGTCCTCTCATGAGGACGGTGGCAACGGTCTGGGAAAAGTGCACAGGGTGTGTGGGAGGGGGAGAATCATCTGGAAAATGACAGGAGACATACATGAAGAGGGTGGGGCAGTGGAGACCTCTCTGTACAAAGTGACAGGGGACATACATGAAGAGGGGTGGGACAAAGTGACAGGCAACATACATGAAGAGAGTGGGTCAGTGCAGACCTATGTACAAAGTGACAGGCGACATATATGAAGAGGGTGGGACAGTACAGACTTCTCCGTACAAAGTGACAGGCAACATGCATGAAGAAGATGGGACAGTACAGACCTCTGTGCAAAGTGACAGGTGACATACATGAAGAGGGGTGGGGCAGTGGAGACTTCTGTACAAAGTGACAGGCGACATATATGAAGAGGGTGGGGCAGTACAGAACTCTGTACAAAGTGACAGGAGACACACATGAAGAGGGGTGGGGCAGTGCAGACCTATGTACAAAGTGACAGGAGACATACATGAAGAGGGGTGGGGCAGTGCAGACCTCTCTGTACAAAGTGACAGGGGACACACATGAAGAGGGTGGGGCAGTACAGACCTCTGTACAAAGTGACAGGGGACACACATGAAGAGGGGTGGGGCAGTGCAGACCTCTCTGTACAAAGTGACAGGGGACACACATGAAGAGGGTGGGGCAGTACAGAACTCTGCACAAAGTGACAGGGGACACACATGAAGAGGGATGGGGCAGTGGAGACCTCTCTGTACAAAGTGACAGGGGACACACATGAAGAGGTGGGGCAGTGCAGACCTCTGTACAAAGTGACAGGGGACACACATGAAGAGGGGTGGGGCAGTGGAGACCTCTGTACAAAGTGACAGGGGACACACATGAAGAGGGGTGGGGCAGTGCAGACCTCTCTGTACAAAGTGACAGGGGACACACATGAAGAGGGTGGGGCAGTACAGACCTCTGTACAAAGTGACAGGGGAGACACATGAAGAGGGGTGGGGCAGTGCAGACCTCTCTGTACAAAGTGACAGGGGACACACATGAAGAGGTGGGGCAGTGCAGACCTCTGTACAAAGTGACAGGGGACACACATGAAGAGGGGTGGGACAGTGCAGACCTCTCTGTACAAAGTGACAGGGGACACACATGAAGAGGGGTGGGGCAGTGGAGACCTCTGTACAAAGTGACAGGGGACACACATGAAGGGGGGGGCAGTGCAGACCTCTCTGTACAAAGTGACAGGGGACACACATGAAGAGGGGTGGGGCAGTGCAGACCTCTCTGTACAAAGTGACAGGGGACACACATGAGGGGGGGGCAGCGGAGACCTCTGTACAAAGTGACAGGGGACACACATGAAGAGGGGTGGGGCAGTACAGACCTCTCTGTACAAAGTGACAGGGGACACACATGAAGAGGTGGGGCAGTGCAGACCTCTGTACAAAGTGACAGGGGACACACATGAAGAGGGTGGGGCAGTTCAGACCTCTCTGTACAAAGTGACAGGGGACACATGAAGAGGTGGGGCAGTACAGACCTCTCTGTACAAAGTGACAGGGGACACACATGAAGAGGTGGGGCAGTGCAGACCTCTGTACAAAGTGACAGGGGACACACATGAAGAGGGTGGGGCAGTACAGACCTCTCTGTACAAAGTGACAGGGGACACACATGAAGAGGTGGGGCAGTGCAGACCTCTGTACAAAGTGACAGGGGACACACATGAAGGGGTGGGGCAGTACAGACCTCTGTACAAAGTGACGGGGACACACATGAAGAGGGGTGGGGCAGTGGAGACCTCTGTACAAAGTGACAGGGGACACACATGAAGAGGGGTGGGACAGTGCAGACCTCTCTGTACAAAGTGACAGGGGACACACATGAAGAGGGGTGGGGCAGTGGAGACCTCTGTACAAAGTGACAGGGGACACACATGAAGGGGGGGGCAGTGCAGACCTCTCTGTACAAAGTGACAGGGGACACACATGAAGAGGGGTGGGGCAGTGCAGACCTCTCTGTACAAAGTGACAGGGGACACACATGAGGGGGGGGCAGCGGAGACCTCTGTACAAAGTGACAGGGGACACACATGAAGAGGGTGGGGCAGTACAGACCTCTCTGTACAAAGTGACAGGGGACACACATGAAGAGGTGGGGCAGTGCAGACCTCTGTACAAAGTGACAGGGGACACACATGAAGAGGGTGGGGCAGTACAGACCTCTCTGTACAAAGTGACAAGGGACACACATGAAGAGGGTGGGGCAGTGCAGACCTCTCTGTACAAAGTGACAGGGGACACACATGAAGAGGGTGGGGCAGTACAGACCTCTCTGTACAAAGTGACAGGGGACACACATGAGGGGGGGGCAGCGGAGACCTCTCTGTACAAAGTGACAGGGGACACACATGAAGGGGGGGCAGCGGAGACCTCTCTGTACAAAGTGACAGGGGACACACATGAAGAGGGGTGGGGCAGTGCAGACCTCTCTGTACAAAGTGACAGGGGACACACATGAAGGGGGGGCAGCGGAGACCTCTCTGTACAAAGTGACAGGGGACACACATTGGGGGGGGCAGCGGAGACCTCTCTGTACAAAGAGCAAGTGCCTGCAGAGTGACCACAGAGCCTCTCGCCTGCTCCACTCCCTTACTGCCCTGGGGGGAAATGATGCACGCACACCACACACCCGTGCACCCTGCGTGAGAAAACCTCCAGTGGGCTACTCTCCCAGATTTTCTTTTTCTTTTTTTTTTTTTTTTACAGGCAGAGTGGACAGTGAGAGAGAGAGAGAGAAAGGTCTTCCTTTGCCGTTCGTTCAACATCCAATGGCCGCCGCGGCCGGTGCGTTGTGGCCGGGACACCACGCTGATTCGAAGGCAGGAGCCAGGTGCTTCCCCTCGTCTCCCGTGGGGTGCAGGGCCCAAGCACTTGGGCCATCCTCCACCGCACTCCCGGGCCATAGCAGAGGGCTGGCACACCGGGACAGAATCCAGCGCCCCAACCGGGACTAGAACCCAGCGTGCCAGCGCTGCTAGGCAGAGGATTAGCCTATTGAGCTGCAGTACCGGCCTACTCTCCCGGATCTTCTACAGCAGGTGAGAACCTTGCCAACAGAATGCCATGGCGTTTCTGCATTTAACCCCGTGAACACGAATAACACCAGATCCCTTCTGTTGACATGTTGTTACCAGAGTTAGAGGCTCCCAAAATGACTAAACACAGTCCTAGCAAGGAGCAGCGTAGGAACCGATTGGTCGCATGCAGGGAGCAACAACGCTGTACCTGCTGCAGAGGCAAACTGGGCGCTTCTAACTCAGTGCAGTCCAGCCACTGCACGCGTGCCACTGCAGAGTGTGCACCTGCCACAGTGCATGAACCAGTGCACACAGCACTACACACGTATTCCCACCACTATGCATGTGCACACTGCACTACAGCACGCGATAACACCACAGTGCCTGTGCACACTGTACTACAGCACGTGTTCCCACCACATCCCCTGTGCACACTGCACTACAGCACGTGTTCCCACCACAGTGCCTGCGCACAATGTAATACAGCACGTGTTCCCCCACAGCCCTTGTACACACTGCACTACAGCATGTGTTCCCCCACAGTGCCTGTGCACACTGCACTACAGCACGTGTTCCGCCACAGCCCCTGTACACACTGCACTACAGCACGTGTTCCCCCACAGCCCCTGTGCACACTGCACTACAGCACGTGTTCCCCCACAGCCCCTGTGCACACTGCACTACAGCACATGTTCCCCCACGGTGCCTGTGCACACTGCACTACAGCACGTGTTCCCCCACATCCCCTGTGCACACTGTACTACAGCATGTGTTCCCCCACAGTGCCTGTGTACACTGCACTACAGCACGTGTTCCCATCACAGTGCCTGTACACACTGCACAACAACCCGTGTTCCCCCACAGCCCCTGTACACACTGCACTACAGCACGTGTTCCCCCACAGTGCCTGTGCACACTGCACTACAGCACGTGTTCCCCAGAGCCCCTGTGCACACTGCACTACAGCACGTGTTCCCACCACAGTGCCTGCGCACACTGCACTACAGCACGTGTTCCCCCGCATCCCCTGTGCACACTGCACTACAGCACGTGTTCCCCCACAGTGCCTGTGCACACTGCACTACAGCACGTGTTCCCCCACAGCCCCTGTACACACTGCACTACAGCACGTGTTCCCCCACAGCCCCTGTGCACACTGCACTACAGCACGTGTTCCGCCACAGCCCCTGTGCACACTGCACTACAGCACGTGTTCCCCCACAGTGCCTGTGCACACTGCACTACAGCACGTGTTCCCCCACAGCCCCTGTGCACACTGTACTACAGCATGTGTTCCCCCACAGTGCCTGTGTACACTGCACTACAGCGCGTGTTCCCATCACAGTGCCTGTACACACTGCACAACAACCCGTGTTCCCCCACAGCCCCTGTACACACTGCACTACAGCACGTGTTCCCCCACAGCCCCTGTACACACTGCACTACAGCACGTGTTCCCCCACAGCCCCTGTGCACACTGCACTACAGCACGTGTTCCCACCACAGTGCCTGCGCACACTGCACTACAGCACGTGTTCCCCCGCATCCCCTGTGCACACTGCACTACAGCACGTGTTCCCCCACAGTGCCTGTGCACACTGCACTACAGCACGTGTTCCCCCACAGCCCCTGTACACACTGCACTACAGCACGTGTTCCCCCACAGCCCCTGTGCACACTGCACTACAGCACGTGTTCCGCCACAGCCCCTGTGCACACTGCACTACAGCACGTGTTCCCCCACAGTGCCTGTGCACACTGCACTACAGCACGTGTTCCCCCACAGCCCCTGTGCACACTGTACTACAGCATGTGTTCCCCCACAGTGCCTGTGTACACTGCACTACAGCGCGTGTTCCCATCACAGTGCCTGTACACACTGCACAACAACCCGTGTTCCCCCACAGCCCCTGTACACACTGCACTACAGCACGTGTTCCCCCACAGCCCCTGTACACACTGCACTACAGCACGTGTTCCCCCACAGCCCCTGTGCACACTGCACTACAGCACGTGTTCCCCCACATCCCCTGTGCACACTGCACTACAGCACGTGTTCCCCCACAGCCCCTGTGCACACTGCACTATAGCATGTGTTCCCCCACAGTGCCTGTGCACACTGTACTACAGCACGTGTTCCCCCACAGCCCCTGTGCACACTGCACTACAGCACGTGTTCCCCCACACCCCCTCTGCACACTGCACTACAGCACGTGTTCCCCACAGTGCCTGTGCACACTGTACTACAGCACGTGTTCCCCCACATCCCCTGTGCACACTGCACTACAGCACGTGTTCCCCCACACCCCCTGTGCACACTGCACTACAGCACGTGTTCCCCAGAGCCCCTGTGCACACTGCACTACAGCACGTGTTCTCCCACATCCCCTGTGCACACTGCACTACAGCACGTGTTCCCCCACAGCCCCTGTGCACACTGCACTACAGCACGTGTTCCCCCACAGTGCCTGCGCACACTGCACTACAGCACGTGTTCCCCCACAGCCCCTGTGCACACTGCACTATAGCACGTGTTCCCCCACAGTGCCTGTGTACACTGCACTACAGCACGTGTTCCCCCACAGCCTCTGTGCACACTGCACTATAGCATGTGTTCCCCCACAGTGCCTGTGCACACTGTACTACAGCACGTGTTCCCCCACAGCCCCTGTGCACACTGCACTACAGCACGTGTTCCCCCACACCCCCTCTGCACACTGCACTACAGCACGTGTTCCCCACAGTGCCTGTGCACTCTATACTACAGCACGTGTTCCCCCACATCCCCTGTGCACACTGCACTACAGCACGTGTTCCCCCACACCCCCTGTGCACACTGCACTACAGCACGTGTTCCCCAGAGCCCCTGTGCACACTGCACTACAGCAAGGTTCCTACCACAGCACCTGTGTCCACTGCACACTGCCACTTTGCCCTTGTGCCCACATCACCCTTTCACACTCCGACTCTCCATAAGCATTCTGCTATGCGTTCCACCAGCAGGCTTCCCCCACAGCCGCACGACCTATTCCTACTTTGTGTACCCGCTACAGCCTACCTTCCCACCACAGCTTTCTGCTGCAGGCGCATTCCCGCTACAGCACCAGGTTTGTCTTCCAGAACCAGCTCTGCAGACGCTCAGGGCTCACGGCCCGGAGGCGGGGCCTCCCCATCTGTCTTGGTTTGTCCTTCCAGCATGCCTTAGAATCCCACTTTTCCCACCTGTAAGCAGATGAACTAGACTTTTCCAAATAAGCTATACTTGAAACCAGCATGCACATATTCTTAACTTGTTCGTATTTGCACACAGAATCTTCTGGATCCAAATTAACTACTCCCAAATTCTCCATGCACACCACACGTAAGGGCCAGCTCACAAGCCTGCCAGTGCTTCAAATGGCTGGTGGAATGGTGGAACTGAGTGATTTTGTTGCAAAGAAAAAGAAAACCTGGAATCCACGCACAGCTTTCACTGTATGTATTCTTCTCCAAGACTCTTCCTCCATCGGTGTCAGGAAACAGCCCCCAGAGCACCACAGAATCACCTCCCGGGCATGCATCTCACCTAAGGACAAAGGAGCAGTGAACGCCCCTGGGCAGGCTGAGTGGCTCTTACATCAGGCAGAGTGCAGGCAAGCAGACTAGCCCGGGGTTCTGCTGCCGCGGCAGCCCCCCCCCACTCCCGCGTGGCCCGGTGGGGAAGTCTGACTGCCCCCGAGAGACCATCTCCCGTGTGGCGGTGCTGAGCCCCGCCGAAGGCCCCGTGGCTGCCCACATGTGCGCGTCTTGGTGCTGTCCACGGCTGGCGCCGGGGCCTCGCTCCAGGACAGGGTGCCAGGGAACTCATTCCTCCGGGCGCTCCTCGGCCTGGACACTGCTCCATCCCAATCCAGGGCAAAAGGGGCCCCAGAGCTGAGCTGCAGGGCAGCCCCACCGCCCACCTGGCCCTCACTTCATCTTGCCACGTCTACACTAGAGACGGTGCTGCCTCTGACCACGCCTGAGCACTGGACTGGGCATCCCGAGCTGAGCCCTCGCTTCTGCCTCTTGTCCACCTGGGGCCACAGGCGTGAGGAGGACCGGCGTGCAGAGACCTTGCCCAACAGGGCTCCAGCTCCCCTGCCTTTGTCGTCTGCAGGGGCGCCAGAGGTGGACTGAGGCATTCTGGAGCATTCTGGAATGTTCTGCAGCCCTGAATAGCCGCTGTTTGAGCGCCACACATCACATACACAATTTGGCCATAGCCACATGACCCAACTCCAATCCGCCAGGCACCAACTACTCATTTCCCTGCTGGAGCCTCCAGGGGGCAGGGACCCCCCCCAATGCAGGAGAGAGCCCCTCCCTGACCGTGGCCTGGCCCTCTGTGGGCTCCCAAGGGAACCCCGGCTGCCCGAGGGGGAGGCCACGCGTGCTTCATCTACCTGCAGGGGAGGACGGCTCCCGGGCTCCTGGGAGTAGACGGAGGCCTGGCAGAACTGTGGGGCACCCACATCTCTGATCAGCAGTGCTGATGGCTAATATTTCTGCCTCTGATGAGCAGCAAACTTCTGCAGGTCCCTTGGCAGAGCCGAGTTCACAGACATTCAACATAAACGGATACAAAGGCAGACGCTGCCAACAAAGGCCCCGGCCACTGGCCGGCCGGAGTGTGACTGAAGGTGGGCGGGGCAGGGGCTGGGCCCCAGGGCGGTCTCTCTCCTGGGGAGTCTCCCCACCCGGGGCACTCTGCCCCCCTGGAAGGAAACGGCTCCCGAGGAAGACGGCTCAGGGTGTGCTGCTTCCAACCCAGGTCCTCTCCCTCCTGCTCCTCCTCTCCCAACAGCTTCTTGCAGGGTGGATGCCAGAGGCTCCACAAGCCGGCCAGAGGCTCCACAAGCCGGTCAGAGGCACCCCAAGCCAGCCAGAGGCACCCCAAGCCGGTCAGAGGCACCCCAAGCCAGCCAGAGGCACCCCAAGCCGGTCAGAGGCTCCACAATGAAATCCAGATACCCCGGGAGACCTTGGGCAAACGGCTCCACCTGCCTGTGCCACCAGGCTCAGGAGCAGCCGCAGGGGGAAAGGAAGCGGACAGGGACAGCAGGCAGCCCGCCCGGGGTGGCTCGTGCTCAGCTCAGGTTAACCCGCAGGCCCAGGCTCAGCGCCCAGTGAGGCCTGCTTCAAGGCACTCAGGCGGGCCACCAGCGGCTTTGGGGGATGCCGCCAGCCAGGTGGCGGGCAATGTCCCGCAGCGGGACTCCTTGTTCCTGCCTCCCAGGGACCATTCCTGCTCCAGCACTCGGGAAATCTAGCTCCAGGATTACCCGGCAGGGAGGGACCATCGGGGAGGCCCTGCTGCAGCCCCAGATGCCACCTCTGGGAGATAAAGATCTCAGAGGGTAGGGAAATGGTCTCCCGGCCCTTTGTTCCCGGGTGACAACCACGGCCCCCGCGCCGCTCATGTAGCGCCCACTTTATTGCCTTCAGCCCCAACCCTGTCTCTTTAGCGGATGTGAGACCCTGCCGAGCAAGCCAATGGGATTAGTGGCTGGTGGCTTCTTGCTCCGGGCCTGTTCTCCGGAGGGGTCACCGTCAGTTCAATCTTCATGCTTCACAGACGTCCCCTTTGAACGCTGCCAAATGGTCCCCACCCCCGCCTGTGGCCCGGCTCACAGCAGAAGCAGCCCATTCTCACTGGAGCCCTGGGGTCACCCCAGCCGGGAGGCCCAGGCGGCCGCAGGAGGCCGGCACGGCTCACTGTCCCCGGAGTGAAACACAGCTGTGGCCTCAACGGCACCTCGGGAGGGCTGGCCACCCCCAAACTGTGCGCTGCGAGCCCGGGAGCAGGCCGGCTGAGTGACAACGCCAGCCTGCCGCCACGCAGAAGGACTTCTCTGTAGCCAGGAACCAAGACGAACGAGGGCCAGGCGAGGTGCCCATGCAGCTGCTGCACACAGCTGCCCCTCGGGAAGGCGGCGACAGCGTTCAAGGTCAGGGAGAAGGCCTGTAGGGAGCCTCAGAGAACAGGGTCCCAGAAGATTCCAGAAGGCTCCAGATGCACTCAGTGTAACAATGAAGTGCAGGGATAGGATGGCACGCAGGCATTCTGTCCTCACCGTTAGGTTCACTGCCTTTGGCCACTTGGGGGAAGTGGCTTTAATTAACCAGTATCCACACGGCCTCCTTCCAGCTCAGACCTGCGATCCTGTAAGAGACCGGTCACTTTATACCCACGAGAGGACCGAGACCAATTCAAACAATACCTCCAGTCCTGTGCAGGAAAAAGTGCAGGACAGTCCATTTAAAATCAAGTGAGGGGCAGGCGTTTAGCCTGGTGGGAAAGTCGCCAGTTAAGTCACCTGCCTACCTCATTAGAATGGCGGGGCGTGGCACCAACTTCTGGGCATGACTCCAGCTTCCGGCCGATGCACACCCCGG
Source organism: Sylvilagus floridanus (assembly GCA_949820135.1). Taxonomy (NCBI): domain Eukaryota; kingdom Metazoa; phylum Chordata; class Mammalia; order Lagomorpha; family Leporidae; genus Sylvilagus; species Sylvilagus floridanus. The sequence goes on from OX463246.1 coordinate 2,828,285, forward strand.
GACACGGGGAACGAGAAGTTGGGTTCCTGCCGCCCACCTGGGAGACCTGGACTGCACCCCTGGCAGCTGGCTTCTGTCTAATCCCGTCCCCACAGTGGCAGGCATTTGGGAAATGAACCAGCCGATGGGACTGGAAGTTTTCCTGGGAAGAAGAACCTGTAAGTTTTTATAGAAGTCCATCCCTCCCTGGCCCCTTTTGCTCTTTTCTTTATGTATTTGAAAGACAAAGTGACAGAGACAGGGACATGGACACACACATGCACACACACTCATCCATCCACTGGTTCACTCCCCAAATGGCTGCAATAGCCAGAGCTGGGCCAGGCTGAAGCCAGGAGCCCGGAGCTCCATCCTGGTCTCCCATCTGGGTGGCACGTGAGCCACCACCTGCTACCTCGTCACTGCATGAGCTGGGAGCAGGGCTGGAGGGAGAGCGATCTGGACTTACACCAGAGCTCTGACTGGGATGCCGCCAGAGCCAGTGGCGGCCGACCCGGCCCTGCTGCCTCCTCCTAACCGACTTAGAGCTGAAGATGACGCTTCGCGGGGAGGGAAAAGGCAAAGGCGACACAGGGGACGCGCCAGGCTCTCACCCGGGTCTGGCCTTCCTGCAGTCAAGGAGACAGAGACCAGAGCCCAGTGTGCCGAGCCGAGGCCGGCGCAACAGCTGCTGCGCGCCTGCTTGCTCACTGTGCTCCCAACGCCCACCCTGAACACAGGGGCCCATGCCGGGCTGGGCCTCTGCATGAAGGTCAATGCACCGACCCCCACCCCCGGCCCCCACACACGAGCAATCTCATCTTCACACAGCGCCAACACTCCGCTGATGGGGAGAAGAGCAGCACCCACACGGCCAAGACAACGCCGCCAACACCTTCGCCGCAATGCTGCTGGCTTTCCCCGGCCTCCACGCTCGCTGGGGAGCGCTCCCCGCGTGTCGGGCACGGCAGGGCCAGACTCACAAGGGCCACCCTGCTGCACACGGCCTCTTCCGGGACAGGGCGACACCAATGTTCAGGAGGCTCAAGTTCCACTGACTGCCGAAACCCACTCACATTTTACCATCCGGGCTCTTCCATCCCAAGTTACTTATTGTTTTCTTGGTTTGTTTTTCAGGCACAGGTTTGAACAGACTGTGCGGGGACTGGAAACCCTGGGCAGGGCTGACATCCTCCTGTCGCCCGGGCCCTAGAAACTGGAGGACTGTGAAGAGAGTCAACAGGGAGCCGGGTCTCCCTGCCGCCTGTGTTTTGCTGCATGCTCCTGCTGCCGGCGGTGCCGCCGCGGCCCAGCAGCAGGGAGCAGACACTGCCAGTCAGTGGCCGCGCGGCCTGACACGAAAGCACACACACAACCCAGCAGATGGCTTCTTTCTCCCTTTCATGCCACACGCACCTAAAAGCTACCGAGGGCGGAGCAGCGCGCCCTGATGCAGCAGCAGCCGCGGAGCTGGCTCACGCCCTATGCCCCCTCCCCCAAGAACAGCCTCTGGGGAGACCGAAGCAGCACCCAGGTTCACGCACTGCTCCCGCAGGGACGCAGGTCCCACGGGGCCCCCGACACACAGCTGACCGCTGCCCTGGGGTTCTGCTCCCCCGCAGGAAATCGGGGTAAAGGCCCCCAGCCAGCCCTTTGTCTCTTAACACCTGATGACCTCCTAGAGGTACGGGAGGGCGGAAGTGCACAGTTTTAAAAATTAAAAAGAAAACTATTACAATTATTTAATTTTTAAGCATTTTAAGATAAATGCTCAAACTACTGAAAAATATTCTTTCCTGTTGGGTGCCAACTGGGGAATTCTGCTGCTTGCTGACTGTGCACCCAAGTTCAGGTTCAACACCATGGGGGTCAGCACCACAGCCACGGGGCTGACGGGGGCTTCCAGGCCTGGGGGCACAACTGGGTCCCTCAAGTGGGCTGGCAGCTCACAACCACGGGCTGCCACCAGGCACGGCACCAGCTAGAATGGGCGTGTCACTTACGCCGCACGGTCTAATAGCATGTGCGACTCCTTGCCCTTTCAGTGGGGGGTGGAAATCCACACTCCTCTGCCGAGGCGCTAACGGCCAGCGCTCGCCTGAGTGTGGTCATGTGGGCAGTCACGCAATGAATTCAAAGAGCCCCTCTGCCAGGCACTTAACTGGCTTAGGAGTACGCTGTGGCTTTTTGTGGCCATGCACTGGTTTACTAGGGCATTTTCCCTCCTCGCATAATATTCTTTCGAGTACTGAGAATCTGTTCCAGGCTGGAGCCACGCTAGTGAGAGATGGTAACAGGAATTCACAGGCGAGTGGGGAAACGCACACAAGCAAGCAGGCCGGGCTCACATGGCAGGTGCGATGCACTGCCTGAACACAGAGAAGCCAGCCTGCTCTGCTGGCGGTGGGGGGCAGGAAGGCCGAGCCCCCGGGAGCCCCTCAATCACATGGCTGGGGAGCGACAGGTGGAACAGGCTGGCTGTACCGTGAGCAGGAGCGATGCTGAAACGGACACCAGAGAGCAGGGCTCGGCCCCGGGATGGGAAGGCCAGCAGCGCCCAGGAAACAGCTGCACCAGGTGACCCCCAGGGGGGTGACCCCAGCAGCGGGGGGAGGTGACCCCCAGTAGGGGGGTGACCCCAGCAGTGGGGGGAGGTGACCCCCAGTAGGGGGTGACCCCAGCAGCGGGGGGAGGTGACCCCCAGTAGGGGGGGTGACCCCAGCAGCGGGGGGTGGTGACCCCCAGCAGCGGGAGGGGAGGTGACCCCCAGCAGTGGGGGGGAGGTGACCCCAGCAGCGGGAAGAGGTGACCCCCAGTAGGGGGGGTGACCCCCAGCAGTGGGGGAGGTGACCCCCAGTAGAGGGGAGGAGTTGACCCCCAGCAGCGGGGGGAGGTGACCCCCAGTAGAGGGGAGGAGTTGACCCCCAGCAGCGGGGGGGGGGAGGTGACCCCCAGTAGAGGGGAGGAGTTGATCCCCAGCAGTGGGGGGGAGGTGACCCCAGCAGCAGGGGGAGGTGACCCCAAGTAGAGGGGAGGAGTTGATCCCCAGCAGCGGGGGGGAGGTGACCCCCAGCAGCAGGTGGTCACTGCTGACAGCCTTGTTAGAGATGCTGCCCGACACTGAAGAACGTCCTCTCACGGGTGTGAACGTTGCTGGTTACCACGCACTCTGTCACAGCAACGGCTCCAACACAACTCACAGGGCACGAGTGGCCCCACGACCGCACCCTCACCTGTCCGAGGTGCTTCCCGATGAAACGCAGACACAAACTCCAACGTCTGCTCCCCGGTGCACCTGAAAAACAGGAAAAGGCCATTTTGGTTCCCTTGAAGAAGCCAATTCTTTTACCGGTTTGTTTGAAAGGTCCCGTGACAGAGAGATCTTCCATCCATCAGTTCACTACCCAAATGCTCACAGCAAGTCAGGCCGGGGCCGCCATGAAGCTAGGAGTCCAGGACTCCAGCCAGGTCTCCCCCGTGGGAGGCAGGGACTCCAGCGCTCGCCGTCTCCCAGGGTGTGCAGCAGCAGCAGCGCTGGACCCAGAGCTCCGACATGGGATACAGGCGTCCCAAGCGGCAGCTTCACCCGCTGCACCACAACATAAGCCAGTCCTAGTGGGCCCAGAAGGGACCTGCACCCCACAGCCAGGGCTCCCGGGACTCCGAGCGTGTCAGTGTCGCTCAGAGGGTTGGATCCCACAGACCCAGCTGAGATCCTGCTTGTGCAGCTCAGTGGCCGGGCCACTGCCAGACAGAACTGCACCTCCCTCTGTCCCGGCATCCTCCCCGGCAGTACCTGCCTGACAGAGGGACCATGAACGCCCTCTGTGGCCTGCAGGTGCGAGTGAGCATGGCACTGGAGCCCTGTCCTCAGGGAGCTACAGCGCATGGAGACACAGAAGCGGCCAGTTCAGATTCACGACTCAAACCTGACACAGCCTATGGGGCCAAGGAGACACGGGAGTCCCTGCAGAGGCACCAGTGGATCCCACAGGGCCAGGGGAAGCCCCGGAGCAAGTGAGGGGCAGCAGCTGGCCAGGCCGGAGGCGGACAAAGAGGCTGCCTGGCCGACTGAGCCACGGATGGGATGCTGGAAGCAGGGGGGCACAGGGAGGCAGCAGCTGGCCACCACTGGCCATTCCAGGTCACAGCAGGCTGACTTTAGGGCAGCCATGACTTCCGTCTCCGGGCCGATGGCAGCAATGGCGGAGCTCAGGAATGGGAGGCACGGCTCACAGCAGGCACCCTGTGGCCCCAGAGGGAGGAGCAGACAGCAGGGGGCGAGACAGCCCCTCAGAGCACCCCACAGCTCCTTGTCCCCGCGGCCAAGGGCCACCCGAGCAGCAGACTGCCCGGCTGAACACATCCTAGGGGTGTCACCGTGTCTCTCAGGATGTGAGCCCCAGGCCGGCAGCTTCCTATCACCTGCGAATGAGCTCGAAATGCACACCCCAGACCTGGAGATGCAGGGTTCCTGGGGTGCCTGACCACTGGGTCCAACAGGTCTCCCAGGTGATTCTGACCCTCACGAAAGGCAGCAGGCACTGCCTCGCTCGTATGGGGAGGGACCGAGCCCAGAACCAGCCACATGCTGAGCTCATAGCCACTGGTGCTACAGGGTCCCTGGAGCGCACATAGAACATACACAGCTGGCCTGGTTGAGGCTTGGAAACCTCACAGGCTCGGCAGACCGCTGGGCTAGGGCCCCCCGGCCCCCCACCAGGGTGGGGAACAGGTCCCAAGTCCTCCCCTGGGCGACGCCCCTGACACCCTGTACCCCTGTCCCCCTCGTTGCTTTACAGAAGGGGGTGTGATGGGCACAGGCCTCCTTCTCTGTCCCCAGACACAGGACGTGGCCACCCCAGAAAGGAGCAGTGGGCCATCCTCAATGGTGGCTTCCCCCACGGTGGGGACAGACTGGGTTACGGAGGCACCGTGTCCCAGGAGCCACAAGAGCCTGGCTTAGCTGCCCTCCCCACTGTCCACTCCCCCAAAAGGTCACTTCTGTACAAGCAGGCGAATTCTCACGTTCTTGTTTACATTTCTGGAGCTCTTGCTTCTCTTCATAGCAGTTCCCCTTCACAGGCTCCAAAGCCTAAAAACCACATCCACATTGACACAGGCTCAGCCTCAGGCTCTGCACTCACACTGGTGCCATGCTGGACGTGGCTGAGCCACAGGCCATGGAACCAAGGGAGCACTCGCAGCTCGCTGTCTCCCTGTGATGGCACTCTTATTTATTTTTTTTTTTGACAGGCAGAGTTAGAGATTGAGAGAGAGAGTCAGAGAGAAAGGTCTTCCCTCCGTTGCTTCACCCCCCAAATGGCCACTACGGCCAGCGCTGCGCCGATCTGAAGCCAGGAGCAGGTGCTTCTCCTGGTCTCCCATGGGGTACAGGGCCCAAGCACTTGGGCCATCCTCCACTGCACTCCTGGGCCACAGCAGAGAGCTGAACTGGAAGAGGAGCAATCAGGACAGAATCTGGCACCCTGACTGGGACTAGAATTTGGTGTGCCGGCACCACAGGTGGAGGATTAGCCAAGTGAGCCACGGCACCAGCCATGATGATGCTCTTTACAAAAAAACGTTCAGGGGCTGGCATTGCAGCATAGCGGGTAAAGCCATCATGTGCGACACCAGCATCCCACACAGGTGCCAGACTGTGTCCCGGCTGCTCCGCTTCCAATCCAGCTCCCGGCCAATGGCTTGAGAAAAGTGTTTGGGCCCCTGCCACCAATGTGGGAGGCCAGGATAAAGTTCCTGGCCCAGTTCCAGCCGTTGCGGCCATCTGGGGCCCGAACCAGCAGATGAAAGATCTTTCTCTGTCTCTCCCTCTAACTCTGCCTTTCAAAATGAATCTTGTCTTTTTATTATTATTATTTTTTATTTTTGACAGGCAGAGTGGACAGTGAGAGAGAGAGAGAGAGACAGAGACAGAGAGAAAGGTCTTTCTTTTGCCATTGGTTCACCCTCCAATGGCCGCCGTGGCCAGTGCACCGCGCTGATCTGAAACCAGGTGCTTCTCCTGGTCTCCCATGGGGTGCAGGGCCCAAGCACTTGGCCATCCTCCACTGCACTCCCTGGCCACAGCAGAGAACTGGACTGGAAGAGGGGCAACCGGGACAGAATCTGGCGCCCCGACTGGGACTAGGACCCGGTGTGCTGGTGCCGCAAGGTGGAGGATTAGCCTGTTGAGCTACGGCACTGGCTCAAAATGAATCTTTAAAAACAAAAAAAAAAATTAGTTCCTTTTGCCAGCCACAGCCTGAGAACTCCGGGAAAATGCAATTACTCTTGTCAGACAGGAGCGAGAAATCCCACCACAGGATGCGGCCCAGGTGGGGCGGGCGCTGGGCCCAGTAGCTGGGCCGCTGGCTGAGACGCCGCCTCCCACGGGAGTGCTGGCTCTGCTTCTGACTCTGGCTTCCTGCTAATGCAGATCCCGAGAGACAGTGCTGAGGACCCAAGCAGCCGGTCTGGATTCCAAACTCTGGTCCTGGGCCGGCCTCGCCTGGGGCCACTGTGGGCATCTGGGGAGCGAGTCAGGGGACGGGGCCCCACCCCTCTGCCTCTCCAATTAAAAACAGGTTTTTCCTTCAGGAATACTATCTGGGCCAGGGGTCCCCAGAGAGGCCCGCCCTCCTCCACGGGCCACGGGGCCCTGCTGAGCCGGGACAGAGACGATCTCTTCTGTGTTTAGGATTCAGCTCCGCTCTCGACACCAACCAACTGCAGACAAAGAGCTAAACAATCCCTGTTACACTTACAGGGCTTAACCTCCGGCTTTTCACAACAGCTGGCCAAGGGCAGCCAACTGCCACGTCGGGAGCAGACCGAGGGCCTCACCAGTGACACTGATGTCCCCGTCACACTCACACTCACACACATACACACACACACTCACATATATACACCACACACGCACCATACACATATACACACCACACTCACACACACACTCACATATACTATACACACCACACTCACATACACACATATACACACCACACACGCACCATACACATATACACACCACACTCACATATACACACACTCTCACACACATATACACACTCACACACATATACACACTCACACACATATACACACTCACACACGCTCACAAACATACACACTACACCACACTCACATACACACATATACACACACCATATACACCATCCACACCACACATACACATAAACCATCCACACACACTATACATACACATACCACACCCACTCCACAAAATATACATAAAACACACACCACACACACATGCAAATACCACACGTGCACATATATACCATATGTACCACACACATGCACATACATACCACACACTCACACACATGCACACACACATATACACCACACACAATATACACATACCACATACCTGCACATACCACACACACAACACACACCCCAATACATACACCATACACACAGCACATATGTGCACACCAAACACACTATACACACTCCACACACCTTACTCACACATATGTACATATATACCACACACAATACACACATCATCACACACAACAGACACCACACATATGCAATACACATCACACACACATGCGTGCACACACTTGCCACACAGAATCAGCTAAACAGCTGGCAACTAGAAAGGCACAGAGCCCCCAGGCACCTGGGCCCCTCCTGAGCTGTCTGGACACCTGCTGGCCTCTGGTTCCCACCCCACCAGAACACTCTCTCTCCAGATGATCCTGAGATGTGCTGTATGCATTCATGCCTGCTAGGGCGGCTGGGGTGGGTAGGGTAGCTGGGGAGGCTGGGGTGGGTAGGGCAGCTGGGGCGGCTGGGGTGGGTAGGGCAGCTGGGGCGGCTGGGGTGGGTAGCGCAGCTAGAGCAGTTAGGGTAGCTTAGGGCGGCTAAGGTAACTGGGGCAGCTGGGGTGGCTGGGGTGGCTAGGGCAGCTGGAACGGCTGGGGCAGCTGGCGCAGTTAGGGCAGCTAGGGCAGCTGGGCGGCTGGACAGCCAGGGTGCCCCCAGTGCAGCTGCGTCCATGTTTGCTCAGAGGCTTCATGGAGAGCAATTCACCCAAATTTCTCTAAGAACAAAATTTCAGCCACAACAGTAGTCGATTCCATTTGTGGGTTCAGAGCCCTTCCCACGCCCCACCCACGCCAATGCACTGGCCGTGTCCCACTGCACCTGCTCCCTAAGCAGCCTCTGCGTGGGCAAGGGGCTGCGATGGACCCTGCATCTGCAGAAGCAGAGGTCAGGAGCCGGAGAGGGGCACAGCGGCCTGTGATGCACACATAGACACAGCACAGCGCCGTTCAAGTTCCGGCTGCTGCTCGGCTTCTGATCCAGCTCCGTGCTCGTGCACCTGGGAAGGCAGCCGACGACGGCCCCAGTGCCTGGGGCCCTGCCAGCCCAGGGAGACCTGAATGGAGTTCCGGCTTCAGCCTGCCACAGCCTGGGGGCCATGTGGGGAGTGCATCAGCAGATGGAAGCACACTCACTCTCTCTGTCTCTTTCAAAGAATATTACATAAATAGTTTTAATAAGGTAAAGACCTGAGCGTAGGCACACAATACAACACATTTGAAAGTGTCCAGCAACTTAGCAGGTCAGCGCTGACATGGTGACTTCAAGCCCGACTCCCTACTCCTCCAGCTCCCGGGGATCAGCACCACGCTGGCCAGGGAGGGTCTGGCCGAGCGCGGAGGGAATGCAAAGTGGCGGCGCCGGGCATCCCGAGGTCATCTCTGCAGGGGCTGGGGTCCTGCAGCCCACACCTCCAGGAAAGCCCCAAAGCACCACAACCAGAGCCTGTCACCCCTTCCTAAAAACAGGGCCTGCAGCACGGGCCTCTCAGCCCGCTGACGGGGCACCCTCGGTTTGGCTCCCGCCAAGATAAGGGACCAAAGCACGTGTCAGCTAAAACCCGAAGTGGCTGCTCTGTGAGCCCCTCACCACCTGGAGGGAGGGGGACACAAGGCCAAGGAGGTGGACAGGGCAATGTCTCAGCCCTGGCCACTGCCCCAGGCACCCAGGGACAGGTTTCCAGCCGACTGTTTCTCTGAGCTGGTTTTCTAGAACTGCCCTGATCATAACGAGCAAAGTCCGGACCCCAGGGCCAGGCCGGCATGGTGCAGACGCCTGCAGGCCAGCGAAACACACCCCAGATGAAACAATGCACAGCCTTTTTAACTCTGATCACGAAACCTCAACGTGAGGGTGCGCGGGAAGACGCAGGCTTAACTGAAGGAAGTGAGAGCCTTTTCTATCTAACCAACGAGGAAACAGACTCAACTAAGAAAAAAAACAACACCCACAAAACAAAACGCCTTCCCACCGCAGCTAGAGGACGCCTCAGCAGAATTTCAGGGACCCTCCCCCCCCCGCCCCCCCTGCAACAGCTCAGATGTGCCGCCTCCTGGCCAGTGAGGCGCAGCCTTTACACCCCAGCCTCCAACTCCCGCCCCTCTCTCCTGCCCGGTGCCCACAGGACGAGCCACGGCCACATCATGTGCCCGTCGGTGAGACGCAGACCCCAGGCCGGGCTGGACCAGGGGCTGCGCCGGAGCAGCTCTGAGAAGCCGGTGTGACTTGGGCCCCACCTGTCACCTGTCCCCTCACGCTCCACACCGCAGCCCCCGGGGCCAGATCCCAGCTGACCACAGGCAGGCAGAGCGGGGCAGGAAGCACCGAGGGCCGCTGGCAGTCCTCCGGCTCTGGCTCCGGCCTCCCCGGGAAGGCAGCAGCAGGGACCCCGTGACCGTCAATCAGCAGGGACAATCAAGAGTCAAACAATGCCAGGGAACGCGGCTCTCGGCTCCAGCACAATGTTAATGAGGTCGAGGTCACGGGTATGATTAGCTTCCTCTGTATCCTGGCACAAACCCAGCCTCAGTCCCCAGCCGCCTGCAGGCTTACCGAGCAGAGCAGCGCTGCGGACAGCGCCAGGGCCCTGCAGGGCCGCCGAGCTGAGCACAGCCACAAGGGTGACGGGGCAGGACCCCGCAGGCGTCACGGGCACACACTGGGAAGTCCCTAGGCTGAGACTTCCGACATCAAACACACATCCTCTAAGCCAGAGGCAACGAGCTTGAGGGCAGGTCCTCCTCAAGTGTATGTCTGGATTTCAAAACATGCACACGGTGCTGACCCATATGCTGCTGCGGAAGCTGGCGGGGTCCGGCTGGGGATCACGAGGGGCGGAGGTCCCCCAGGAGCAGGGCTGACCGCTGTCCGCCCACACGACGCCCAGGGCCTGCCACACCCTCCACCCTCTGCCCTCGCCCGGTCCCTGCCACGGCTCCTCCCTGGCGCCAGGCAGCAGCTTTGCTGCCCCGCACAGTAGCTGGCTCCCGCCTCCATGCAGCCTCCTCGTCCACAGAGCCACGAACATGGACCTGTGCACGAGCCGCACAACTCTGGAGCAGATGAGACCACCGAAGCACGCCCACTAACCCTGGGGGCTCAGGAGCGAGCTGCTGAGGCCAGCACGCTGCTGCACACGTGACACGTGGCCTGAGGCAACTCCAGGGAGGCCATGGAGCTGCAGCTCCCACCGCAGAAGCCCCCTGAGGGGATGCCGCAGGGGCCAGCCCTGGAAGGGCAGGGTGTGTTGGGACAGCCCCTCCGCGAGACTCATCTCCCAGGAATGGACAGTCGGCCCATTACAAGAAAGGATGTGAATCCAGACTCGGCTCAAGGCGGGGGCCGTGTTTTCCTTCAGCGTGTACTCAACACACAGGGGCACCAGGAAGAGCGAGTGAACGTGGGAAGGGCACGGGGGTGAGGGAGACATCTATTCTGGTGCGAACTGTGAAGTCCGTGTAGACTTCTTCCACCATAAGTGTCTTCCACGGACCCTGGGATGACCCCTCACACGCCCACCCATCACCGCTGCTTCCTGGGACGCCCGCGGCTCCCACTGTGCTGCTGTTCATCTCAGAAGGGGACCTCTAGGGCAGGAGTGAAGAGCGGAGGGAGGCGCTCTGTCTCCAGGGTGTGGGTGTGTGCGGGTACCCTGCCCACACAGGGCACGGAGCACCTTCCTGCAACAACTGGCCAGCCGCCCCCAATGGGGAAAACAACACGGAGCCCAGCCGAGCGCAGCTCGCCTCGGAGGAAGGAAGCTTAGACTCCAGGTGCCCCGACAACGGGGCTCAGTGCAGGCAAAGAACAGGCCCAGCAGGACGAGCCAGGCCCCTCTCCCTCTCCCCAGGCCCGGGGGCGGTCTCCCTGTGCCCTCAACACCAGAGAGCCTGCATGTCAGTGGACCAAGGATGCTTCCGGAAGTCTGCGGAAACTCGGCATTCAAAGGACGAGGTGCCTGGGACACAACACCTTCTGAAAGCCACGCGCCATCCCCTAACACACATTCTCCACGGACTTCGAGGACTCACTACAGTTCTCCCCGTGGCACAGAAAACCATGCTGGGGGTGCTGACGAGACCAGCAGCACCCCACTGCTGGGCACCGGGGTGGGGATCTCCCTGCGCTGCTCCAGCTTTGGGTCCGAGCTGCAGTCCGTCCGGAACCTTGCAGGGTCCTCCGCGGTATTTACAGCACAGGACTGTCCACCCGGTTAAAGAACTGCCTCAGGACGGATGAGCACAGGCAAGCAGAGGCGCCGGGGACCAAGCCCAGGGACAGCATCCCACACGGACAGACTGGTTCTGATCTTAACAGTCACTTGCTACTCACAGGAGATCCAAGGAACTGACCCACCACAGCCCCACTAGTGTGAGATAACGTGTGGAACTCGCAATCTGGGTCCTTGTAAGCCAGGTGAGCAGGCGGGGTGGGGGGCGAGGCGTCACTGCCAGCCCTCCCCACTGGGCCTGCAGGGGTCCTGCAGCTCCCCCAGGGGCCGCTGCCCCCACTTTCAAGGAGTCTTTCATGCATGAAACACAGATGGACAGCAATAGCAGCACCTGGGGGCCTTTGGGTAGACTCGAAGGAGACGAGCCTCGTGCCCCCGGACGGGAAAGCCCAAGTTAGTGCAGCCAGCCAGCAGAGAGAGCAGACAGGCGACTCCAGAACTTCAGCCCAGCAGCAGGGCACGTCAGTGCCGTCCAGGGCAGCCCACGCCCTGAGCACAAGCCACACTGCTGACCCCCCGGGGAGAGCGACACGCTGGGTCTGGCGAGGAGCTGGTTAGGGTCCCACTCCCCAGTGCCTGGGTCCCATCCCTGCCCCCTCCCTGCCCCAGCTTCCTGCTAATGTGTGCCCTGGGAGGCGGTGGCACTGGCTCCGCCTCCCGTGCGCGAGACCTGGATCCGGTTCCTGGCTCCAGCCCCTGTGCTGTCAGCATGTCGGGAGTGAGCCACCAAAGGGATACCAGCCCTCCCTCCTCTGCCTCAACAATCAACAAGATAAACAGGCATATTAGATGTCACTCACCACGAACCCAAACACTAGCATTCCTCACTCTAGTTCCACAGCCAGGCACCGGGCTGGTACCTGTTACTTTAAAGCTGTGAAGTGAGTTTGAATCTCAGCAGTGTTCAGGTTGATGGCGGGATTTTTTTAACACAGCATTCCTGAGACCATGCGGTTTGGTCCGGCGCTGTGGCAAAGAACGGCTACACCACCTGTGACACCAGCATCCAATACTGGAGCTCTGGCTCGAGTCCCGGCTGCTCCACTCACGCACCTGGGAAAGCAGCGGAACACTGTCCAAGGACCGGGGCCCCAGCACCCACAGGGAGACCTGCGTGGAGTTCCTGGACCTGGCTTCGGCCCGGCCCAGCCCCAACCACTGAGGACATTTGGGGAGTGAACCAGCAAACAGAAGTTCTCTCTCTCTCTAGCTCTTTCAAATAAATAAATAAAACTTGAAAAGAAAACAGGTAGCCAATAAAATGTGGTATTAAATAAAAATCGCAACAAAACTACAGTAGGAAAAGTCAAAAACCCTGAGCCTGAGTGTCCCCGAGCTGACCGGGGGCTGGCAGACTCCTTAGAGAGCACGCAGACGGCGCACCCGTCTGGGTCCGACAGTCGTGACACACAGGAGGAACCTTCAACAAGTCTGTGGCAAGTGCATGTCGTGAAGAAGCCATGGATGGCCGGCGCCGCGGCTCAACAGGCTAATCCTCCGCCTTGCGGCGCCGGCACACCGGGTTCTAGTCCCGGTCGGGGCGCCGGATTCTGTCCCGGTTGCCCCTCTTCCAGGCCAGCTCTCTGCTGTGGCCCGGGAGTGCAGTGGAGGATGGCCCAAGTGCTTGGGCCCTGCACCACATGGGAGACCAGGAGAAGCACCTGGCTCCTGGCTTTGGATCATTGCGGTGCGCCAGCTGCAGCACACTGGCCACGGCGGCCATTGGAGGGTGAACCAACGGCAAAGGAAGACCTTTCTCTCCGTCTCTCTCTCACTGTCCACTCTGCCTGTAAAAAAAAGCCATGGCTGAACTTCAGAAAGTTCCGCACCCACACAAACTTGTCTTTTACTCCACCTGCACTGCAGTCGTGAGTCCGCACGGTGCCCTGCCTGGCCTGCGACGAGGAAACAGTGCAGGCCGCTCCCCGAGTCCTGGGCGGGAGCCACTGCAGGTTCCTGGTGAGGGCCCGTCCCCCAGCTGGGCCTCCCACAGTGGGGAGAGGGAGCTCGGGGCTTTCTCCCCTAAGGACATGAATCCCACCACAGGGCCCACCCTCCGTACCTTATCTAAACCTAATTTCCTCCTGAAGTCCACCCCAAATGCCCTTCCATTGGGGCCTAGGCCCTCAGCCTCTGGTGTTAGGAGAACACGTGTGCATGGATGGAACCAACGCCATCGGGTCAGTCCACGACGTGTGTGCGTGCCTGTGGACACCAGTTTGGCCAGGTCTGATCCTGGCTATCAGACGTCCACAGGACCATTCTGTGCGCGCTCCTCTTCGCTATCTCCATTCACAGTGACCCGGGCGGATCTCGCCAAGGCTGCAGCATCCCATCGGCGCGAGCCTGGTGGTCTCGAGCCACAGCCAGGGCCGTCTGCCCCGAGCTAGGCCTGTGGAGAGGCTGAGGAGGAAGGCGAGGAGCTCTCCACTGTGAGGACACACTCACCCAAGCGCAGCACTGCAGAGTGAACCTCAACAGCCGGGGCGGGAGACGGCAGCCTCCCTGCAGCCACTGTCGCCCCCTCCCACCCACCACAAGCCCCAGCCGCTCTCCCCGCCTTGGGACCCAAGTCCAAGGGGGCAGCTCTCCCTGGGAGGTTCTCAGTGTGGTGTTGGAGCCAAATGAACATTCCTCGCCCACTCACGCCACAGCAGGGCCCCCGGCAATAGGTGGCACGGCCACAGCAGCCACCCAGCGCTGGGGAAGTGGGCTCTGCTGCTCTTGGCCCCACCTGCACCCCCCAGCACTTGGGCCAGCACCTGGTCCCCAGCCTCCTGCCATCTGGCCTTCTTTTCCACACGCACAGTAAGACCACAGCTCTCACCTGCTAAGATCACCTCACCCTCCACACACCTCTGAGAATGAGATCAAGCGGCTCAGCTCAGCACCCGAGACCCCACAGCCCAGACTCCTGCAGGGCCCTGACCTGCACACACCTGCGCAAGCCCTCCCCCCCTCCACCCCAGGCACCTGTGTTACCACTGCAGCATTCTTTATCTTATCTGCCAATGAAGGGAAGAGAAACTCTTGAATGGGCACGAAGAACCCACCCTCTCCATCCCTCCTCCACTCACAGCTTCTGCCCCAGCAAAGAGAGCCAAGGTGGCCAGTGCCCAAGGACACCGGCCTGGACACCAGCTAGGTCTTACAAGGTGGTGCCCAGACCCTGCCGCTGACTCCCTCTTTGCCTCTGTGAAGCACAGCAGTCCACTTTTCAGAAAACCGCTGCCTTCTCTGCTGGCTGCCGTGGAAGGTGGCTCTAAGCCCCTCCCAGGACCACGCGCACAGCTGTGTGAGGACCAGAACGAAGCGGGCCTCCCGACCACTACCACACACACCTGGCCTGCTCTCGGTCTCCCCTGGAACGATCAGCTGCATGAGCAGCTCAATGAATGCACAGGCGTCAGTCGGGACCACGGCTGCACCTGCACCACAGAGGCCCCACCCCAGAGCTGCCGTCCTGCTGCGAAGGGTTTTGTCCACCTTGCTCTCAGGCACAGCCTTAACGGCAACTGGGCAGCGCACTCCTGACCCCACAGAACTTGAAAGTTGCCTTTTGCGGTAAATGCTCTTTGCACAAAAAAACACAATTACTTATTGTTTGTATCTTTCCAAGAGCACTAAGCATTGAGTAAAATGTTGCTTTGAGCATTCCCAAGAGAGGCAGCTTCCACCACTAGGATTTCCTACCCCTACCCCCAAATAAAATGTAGGTATTTCCTTGGGTGGGGCCTAAGGCCTGAGAGCCTGCCTCGAGCCAGGGGAGCACGGGGAGTCGGCCTGGAGCTGCAAAGCTCAGCTGTACTCTCGCTCTCAGGGCCAGCGCTGCATACCCTGCAGGTGGAGGCCCGGGAGTGGACGGCCAGACGGATTCAAAAGGACACGGCTCCAACGTCTAGAAAAATGGAGTGTTTGAGTGCTGGCAGCGGACACGTATCAGCCTCAGCCAACGGTCGTCCACTCTGAAATCCGCCGCCCTGGGCACCCAGTCCTTTGAACAAACGGCACTGGGTGTCTGCCGAACTCAGGGTCATCACGACGACTCCCTCCGTCCACTCAGCCACGCACAGCAGCAGGCAGGTGGTCTGCGAAGTGCCGCCGACTTCAACTCTTGTCTTGCCCTAAAGGTTTTATTTTCACTAATTTGCAAGGCAGAATGACACAGAGAGAGGGAGAGGCAGATCCTCCACCCGCTGGTTTGCGCCCCACATGGCTGCAGCCACCAGGCTGAAGCTAGGAGCCAGGCGCTCCATCTGGGTCTCCCTCCCTCAGCCCGCATGGATGGCAGGAGCCCAAGCAGGGGTCCCTCGGCTCCTGCTTCTTTGGCCACGTTAGCAGAGCGCTGGACGGGGGCAGAGCAGCTGAGCCTCGCACCCAGCTGCAGCTGCTCGGCACCGGAGGCCCACGTGGCCACAATGACTTCACTGTGATCCCCACCACCTGACAGACACGGAAACTGAAGCTCAAGGCACTAACTCGCCCACAGCTGAGGCAGCGAGCAGCCCGCTGGACTGAACAGCCCGAACTGAGCGGCTGTTTCGGCCTCTCTTGCGCTTGTGAGAAGCTGTACGTGGGGCGGCCCTGCAGTTTTCTGTCACTTCCTACCGGGGACCTCCGCTAGCCTGAGCAGCCCCACTGTCTGCCTCCCCAGGTGCAGGGCGGGAGGCAGCTGGCCCTCCAGCACTCTCCGGCTGGGTCACTACCCCAACTGCATTGGAGAGCGTCCTTTCACAGCTTAAGGCTTCTTCCGCAGGGGCCAGCTCTGGGGACCACGGACTCCCCACCCCGAAGCGCCCACCGCGCCCTCCCTGTGCAAACCCCGGTGGAGACCCTCGGGAAATGCCGCTGCCCCGCGCCGCGCCGTGGCCCGGGACCCGAACCCACGGCTTCCCCAGGGCCGGCCGCCGGCGCGGGTGTCGGATTCCACTCCTCTTCCCTACTGCGAGAGCCCTCCGTGTGTTCTCGCCCTTACAAGTAAGACGAGGGCCAGCAGCAGAGAAGCCGGAACGCCAGGGCGCGGAAGGCACCGGCCCCGTAGCCCCGTCCCCGCCGGCCGCCCGGCGGTGCCGAACTCCGGTCAGCCGCGCCCGCGGGGCGCCGGGACTGGGTCTTCCGCTCGCGAATGGGACGGAACTCGCAACCCCGCCGCAGCAGCGGGAGAGCCGCACAGCGCGGGACAAAACCCCGTGCCCGGCCGAGTCCCGAGGACGCGGACCGCGCGTGGAGGCACAGAGTCCAAGCCCTGCGCCCAGCCCGGCCCGGCCCCGAGCAGTGGCGGGCGGCGGGGGCACCCGCGGGGCGACCCCCGGGCCCGGGCGCGCGGCCAGCGGCGGCGGAGGCGCCGTGCCAGGCTCCGTTCTTTCCGCCTCCGCGGCCCCAGGACCGACCCGTCCCCGCCCGCGGGCGTCCAGCGAAGTTCCCGGCCGGGCCCTGCTCCCGGCTCCCCCGCCCGCGGCCCCCGACTCACCGCCCGGCCCGTGTCGCCGGCTCCCAGCCCGCGCGCGCCCTGGCCGGGGCTTTCCGCTACGCCTCGGCGCGGCCACCGCCGTCCTGCGCGCCGGCCGCTCGGGCAGGACGGAGGCGGAGGGGGAGGAGGAAGAGGCGGCGGCGAGGGGAGGGGGCTCCGGGGTGGGCGGCGCGGGGAGAGCACGCGGGGCGCGGGGGCGGGGCGGCCAGGGCCGCGGCCGCCGCTCCCAGCCCGGCCCCCCGCGCGGCTGCCCAGTCACCGCCGCCGCCTGCGTCCCGCCCGCCGCGGCGTCGCGGAGGGGTCGGCTGGGCTCCGGGCGGGTGGGGCGGCGGCCGCCGGGCCAGCAGCCGCTGGGCCGGGGCGCGGGGGTCCCCGAGGAGGCCGGGCTTGGGCGGCGGCGCCTGCTGGGCTCCGGCCGGGTCCCGGAGCCTGCCTGTGTCCCCGGGCGCCCGAGAGGGAGGCGCGGGACTCCCCAGGCTCGCCCCCTCCGGGGAGGCCCTTGATGAGGTTCTGCCGGGGTCACCAGCCGTGTCCCCTGCCAGAGGCTGGGACTCCGCCAGGCAACTTTGAGAAAGCATCCCGGTCCCCAGCGGCCCCCGGCGCGGGAAGAGCAGCCGGTGACGTGGCGCCGGATTCCTCGTGGGTGCAAGGCGACAAACCCGCCCCTCCTCGGCCGGCTGGGACCCACGCTGGTCACCTGCGCGCCTCTCCCGTGGGACCTGCTCACCATGTCTTGGCGGTCCCCCTGACACCTGCGGCCGGTCCCTGGCCTGGGTCTGGACCCCGCGGCTCCCTCCCCGCCGGGCGGCCGGCCCCGTGGCTTCAGCGGCCTCCCACCCTGCTCTGCCCTCGGCTCCAGTCCAGCTGAGCGGGCGCCGGAGTGCTCAGCCAGGCCGCTCCCTGCTCTCCAGCTCTGGAGCCCTTTGCCAGAGAAAATCGTGCATTCCCTGGAGGCTGTTTCATTCACAAGCATCCAGGGACGGCTGCACCGCACCTGACCTCACCAGGCCTGCTCTCCTTGGCGAGGCGGGGCGGGGCGGGGCGCTGCCCTAACCTCCCTGGGTGGAAAGGGAGGCAGGCGCCCGTGGCTGATGGAAACGGAAGGTGTGGGTTTCCACGCTCTGCCCTCAGGCGCTGTGAGCGCCCGACTTTGGCGTCGCTGCAGTGACGGGTCAATCAGGGTGTGACACCCTTTCCCAGTCTGGGTTACTGACGTCACAGGAGAGCCACCCGGAAGGTGCAAAACGAACTTTGTCTCAGCAACAGGTTTGCAACTGCTGCGGGTAAAATCAAAGCTTATATCGCAGACTGGAGAGCTGGGCTGTAAAAGATAGCGAGCACTGAACAGGGAGCCACACAGCAGGGATGGCGAGGGCCGAGGTGTGTGGGCAGCAGGGCCGGGCGGGGCGGGGCAGGACTCGGCTTCAGTCCTGAGCTTCAGAAGCAGTGCAAGGCACGAGAGCGAGCAAATTAAAGGGTGTGCGCCCAGCTCGGTCAGATGACAGGAGGGACAATGCCTGCATGCCGCCCGGGGAGGTCACAGGCTGGAATTACGGTGGAGACGGCACACAGGCACTCTGGGCCTGCCTGCCCGGGCACATCGCTCTGTGCTCCCGTGTCCGGGCACAGCACCCCCACACAGCACGGGGGGTGGGGCGGCCCACCCCGCTCCACCCCCACCCCACGAACCCTGGCTTCCGGGGCTTCAGCTCTGAGGGAGGGAATGCATTTCTCACAGGCGGAAGGCCGTTCCACCACTGTCCACGTAGAGTATCGATGAACTGAAACGGGGCTGTTCATCAAAATCGACGACGTCCCAGGTCCACACCTCCCACTCAGACCTGTGGGTGATCCCAGAATCCACCCCTCCCACTCAGAGAGACCTGTGGGTGATCCCAGAATCCCAGTGCGGGGCGCAGCCCTGCAAGTCGACGTCTCTCAAGATCACAGAAAGGACAACAAGCAGCCGGGGCCGGCACTGCGGCACGGCGGGTGGAGCCGTCGCCATGAGGCTGGCATCCCATGTGGGCGCTGCTTAGTCTGGGCTGCTCTGCTTCCCGTCCACTGCCTGCTGCTGCCCTGGAAAGCGGCAGGAGGTGGCCCAAGCTTTTAGGCCCCGGTGCCCACGTGGGAGACTTGGACGGAGTCCCAGGTTTCTGGCTTCACCCCGGCCTAGCCTGCTGCAGACATTTGAGGAGTGAGCCGGTGGATGCAGGCACCCCCCCCACACACACCCATAACGCTACCTTCCAAACAAATACATGAATCTTTGGAAAACAACCTAGATAATACGCTAAGAATACCTTCCAGGAAACTCGTGAACGGCACTTCCCCCGTGTCCTGTGAAAGCCGCTGACTTGCACGGGGGCCTCGCGATGCCTCCGTACAGAGGCCAGCGGGAGTTCTGGGAAGCCGTTGTCTGCCCGCGCAAGGAAGGCTGAGAAAAGGCAACTTGGGGCACAGAATCTCGAAGGGCTCTACTGACCGAATCAGCACACAAAGCCACGCTTTTGGCCACGAAAACACCCGGCCGAGGTCCTCAGTGGACTCAGAAGGTCGTGTCTGAATTTCTGCTTCCAGGTAGCAGTCAAAGACGATCACGAAGCTTGAAACAGAGAGAGAAGTCTCCCCACGTGTGGGAAACGCGGTCACCACGCCGCCCGGCTGGCTGTGAGTGAGGATGGCAAAGACCGCAGGCGCCACAGCGCCGCGGGGGCCACGGCTCCAAGTGGGCGCCTCGTCAGGAACCTCTCAGTGATCTGCAGGGAAAGGCCCGTCCTCCCTCACACACCTAAAGACACCACGCACACACCAGCCCAGCCCCCGAAAGACACGGCCCTCCCCCTACTCACGGTGGCTCAGTCACAGAGGCAGGGGGCGCGCTGCGGGCTCTCACTGTTCTCGCGAGGACTGCAGGCTGCTGGCCATCTCGCCTTCAGCGGCACTCTGCCCCGGCCTCCCTCTCTGCTCTACGGCCAGTAGTCACTGCAGGCGGCCCACCTGCAGTCCTGCCTCCAGTTCCCAAGCTGCACCCTATGGACTCTGGCAACACCCCGCCTACCAAGGTGCTCCGTCTCCGCCCCTTGTGTCACCACCATAAACAGATCCATCTGGCCCTGCTCCAGTGGGGCTACCCCAAGAGGGAGGTGGAAATTTCCACAGGGAAGGTTTTCTTTTTTTACTGCAATGTGACTTTGGAAGTTGCAATGCTGCTTTGTATCTTGCATGCACATTCTGCAACATTCCTACCCACGCGTACCTGTAGACCCTAATTCCTCCTGCAGACATTGGCCTGGATTAGGAACCTTTCTCCCAAGGTGAACCAAACCCAAAGCTGCCTGCAGAATTAACTGCTTGCTGGGCTGGTGCCAGGCAAAAAACCACCCAGGGAGGGTGCACCTTGGCCTCCACACCAGCAGTGCTCTGCACCTGCTCGGCCACTTGTGCCTTCCAGAGCCTTCTCTCTCCCGCTGTGAACTCTGTGTGGCTCTCAAGAGCTGAGGTGCTGCCATGACCCTCCCTTGCAACGCAGTGACCTTGGGAGCACACCCTCTCGCATGACTCCATAGCAATGCTAACCCAGGCCTTGAGGGAACCGCTGCTGTTTCCCGCACTGTGAAAAGGAAGTGTGTCCCTAATTTGGCCCAAACAGACAAAACCTCATCTCCAAGCTGCAAATTCGGCCTGCACAGCATTTTTTCCTCTTTCCTCTTCCAGTTCTTTTCCCAGAAACGAGAACAGCATGTGTCATCTGCAATTAGCAACTGCTGGTCGGAGCACCCTGTTTGCCTTTAATGCTCGGCTTAGACGCGACGTTCTTGTCTTCTGATAATAAAAATACGGGCATCATTGATTGCAGCCTGTATTCTACTGACTTCCAAATGGACCTGGGTGAAAATGCCCACAGGAGATGGCCCTGGGGAACCACAATCCACAGACGAAGGTAAGAGAGCCTCTCGTCAGCACCCTGGGTTGCCAGAGTCGAGCACAAACTTCAGCTCTGGGATTCTGGGAGCCAGGGCAGGAACGAGAGACTCATGCGACTGATGGTGTCCTTGTGGGGCCTG
The DNA here is from genome assembly GCA_949820135.1 of Sylvilagus floridanus. Lineage (NCBI taxonomy): Eukaryota > Metazoa > Chordata > Mammalia > Lagomorpha > Leporidae > Sylvilagus > Sylvilagus floridanus. The sequence goes on from OX463246.1 coordinate 2,849,397, forward strand.
GGAGAAGAATCGCAGCTCTTCAAGTCGGGCGGCCTCCCTCGGCACTAGCTTCTGAGAGGCACCCAGAGGAGCCGGGCGCTGGGATCTTGGAGGTGGCCCCCACCCGCTGGTCACCGTGGAAACTGTACTGTCTGATTGCTCCTGGCCTCGCGCTGTCAGTCACAGGAAGAAAGGCCCAGCGGGCTTGGGTAAGCACACGTAGGAAGCACAGCACACAGAAATGCAGGCCACCTGCTCCTCCACCTCCCAAATCTTCGTTTTAAATCTTCTGGGGCAGGCGTGCGGCATGTGCTTAAGGCACTGCTTGGGACCCCTGCATGGCCTGTGGGAGGGGTGGGGCTCAGTTCCAGCGGGGCTCTGCTTCCTGCTATGCACACCCTGGAAGGTGGGCACAGTGGGGGCAGAGCCAAGCCACTGCCTGAGACAACCCCCCACCCCGCCCCTGGCATGTCAGAGTGCCTGGTTCAAGTTCCGGCTGTCTCACATCCAGTCCAGCTCCCTGCTAAGGTGCACCCTGGGAGGCAGCAGGTGGTGGCTCAAGTGCTGGGTCCCTGCCACCATGTGGGGGACCCAGATGGAGCGCTCAGCTCCTGGTTCAGTCTGGCCCAGCCCTGGCCGTCGGGGTGTTTGTGGAGTGAACCAGTGGATGGAAGATCTCTGTCTCTCTCTTCCCCTCTCTCACTGCCTTCAAATAAACAAACAGACATTTAGAAAAACACACAAGGAGATGCCACACCACACTACAAACACTAGGGGTGGCTAAAATACGGGCAGAAAGGTGCCAAGTGCTGGTGAAGAAGTGCAGGAACTGAAAGTCTCATCCGTTGCTGGGACCGGACATGATTCAGCCACTTGCAGAAGTGATTTGATCATTCCTCCAAAGGTGGATCAGAATGACACAGAACCCAGCAGTGCCCATCCCAGGTGTAGACACAGAACTAAAGACACTTCCACACAAAAGCCTGCCCACACCGCTCACCGCCCCACAGTGCAGAAAACCCGGGTGTCCCCTAACTGCTGACCGGCCAGCACAGCCAGGCCCAGATGCAGAACGGAACTGAAACATGGACGAGCTTAGGGGACAGTCACGCCAGTGAAGGAAGACGGATGGTCCTAGCAGACCGGGCTCTGTGAGTCCATCTGCGGAATGTCCAGGACAGGGACACAGCGAAGCCTGGTGGGCGCCTGTGGCCGGGGTGGTAGGAGGTGGCTGCTGAGGAGTAGGATTCCTTTCTGGGGTCACAAAATGCTCTAACATCACCGTGTGCCGATGGCTGCCCAGTGCAGTGGGTTTACTAAAACAAACCCACCAAACTATAAATTTTAAGTCACTGAATTTTGTGGTATAGGAAGTATACCTCAATTTTTTTAAAAAAAAGGAATTAAGAAAAAAATACAGGGTAAATGGCTGTATTTCCACCAACCAGGAGCAGCTCCAGTGAACACTGACTGTGTGTAAGGGACAGGGCAGGGCCAGGCAGGCAGGCGTGTGGCCCCCAAGCTGGGGAGAGGCCGAGTACCAGGACGAGGCGAGTGCTGCGACACCCACAGCCACTCAGTGCCCTGCCCCGCGCTGTCCTGGGCCTGGGGGTGCAGCGTTGGTGGGCCCTGGTCCTCTGGAGGCTCCAGGATCGGGGGACAGCACGAGCTCTGGGCAAAGGGTCAGAGCAGGTGCTGGGGAGCCGTCAGCTGGGCAACAGGGGCGGCAGCACCTCTGGGGGGCTTAGGCCAGTGAACGAGGCCAGCGGGGCAGGGACAGAGCTCAACTGTGGCCTCCAGCAGCGGCTGGCCAGCAAGGGGCAAAGAGACTATAGAGGACGGCCTGGCCCGCAGGCTGTGCCAGCCCCGGGGGCAGGGAGCTAGGGCCAGGGCCAGGCCTGCTGGGGTGTGGTGCGTGTGACACCCCTCACCAGAGCACACAGCGCCCGGCGCCATGGAAAGTCCCGACTGGCACTCCCCTCCTGGAGCGCCGCACACCGGGGGGCCACCACAGGTCGCAGACCCGGCCCCACTTCCCATGGTGCCCAAGCCAAGGACAGTCCCCTCGGTGCCAGAAGACAAAAGCTTTCATCTCAAAAACTCTGACTCCCTGGTGCTGATGAGCCATGGCAGCCTCTCAGCAAGATGCAAATGTGAGTAGCAGGCAGGGGGCCTTGCTCAGGGGGACTTCACGCCCCAGCACCTGCCGGAAGCTGTGTCAGAAGTTTGTCCAGCTGGGTTGCATCACTGTTGATATCACCGTCATTTATCAAGAGACGAGTGAAATGCGCTGGGGGTCTAAGTCGGTGTCCCCAGCGGGCTTCCCCCCATTAGCAGGGTCAACAGCGAAGCAACCACCAGAAAGGGCCGCTTGGGTCCTGAATGTTCTTTTGCAGTTACACCAACTACTGCCTTAGAGACCACGCACCCTCACAAAGCAGAAAGGGCCCCCGGGTCCCAGCGGATTCCTGATTCTCAGCTCATCGGAGGGTTTTAGGGCAGCTCCCTGAGTGCTGATGGGAGCAGAAGCAACAGAACCTAATCGATAAACTCATCCTAAAAATAGAGCTACCTCCGAAGCCTCTGTGTCTTCTAACGTGGGAACCTGCCGGAGCAAAGGTCCCTTAGCAGCTTGAACTTGCTCTGACCGAGGGAAACAGCCACTTCAGCAGGGGACGTGCGATAACAGACATGCCGAACTGGGCCAGTGTCCAGAGCGCCTCTGCACCACAGAGCCTCGCTGATAACACAGAAGGAAGGCAGCAGGGGCAGCTCTAATGGAGAAAACAAGCCTGCAGTCTTTCTTACTCTGTCTGGAACTGCCCACGCTCTAGAAGCTTCTCCCAGCCGAGAACCCTTCCCAGAGCCCCCAGGCTCACCATGGAGCAGGCAGGGTGTCCGGGCCAGCGTCTGAAGGGGCGAGGCTGGGCACCTGCTAGCGTTTCCAGGCAGAAGCATTGTGTGTGCTGGTCTTCTTCACCAGGCAGGCTCGCGAGCGGCCTCTGAGAAGTGTCTGTCGATGACACACAACTTCCTACTGTTGCTTGTCTGGATGCACAAGCTGAACCTTAGGGAGGGCACAGGTTTGTAATATATATGTAAGTCCCCACTCTGACGAAGCTTCATGGAGATTACTGGCAATAGTGCATGGACATTCTGGGTGTGATGGGTGGTGGAGGGGGGCGGACAGAAGGCTGCTTGCTGCCCAAGTCCTAGACAGGACAGCAGAGGAGCCTGACCAAGCACCCTGGTTAGCAACGGATGGCAATAGAAGGACTTAAAAAGCCTCATCTCTAGGGGCCGGTGCTGTGGTGCAGTCGGTAAAGCTATGGGATACAGTGCCGGCACCCCATATGGGCGGCAGTTCGAGTCCCGGCTCCTCTACTTCCAATCCCACTCCCTGATATGGCCCGGGAAAGCAGTAGAAGATGGCCCAAGTGCTTGGACCCCTGCACCACGTGGGAGATCAGGAAAAAGCTCCTGGCTCCTGAGTTCAGATCAGCACATCTCCCGCCATTGCAGCCATCTGTGGACTGAACCAGAGGATGGAAGACCTCTCTCTCTGCCTCTCTGTAACTTTGCCTCTCCGTCTCTGTGTAACTCTTTCAAATAAATAAATAAATATTTTAAAAAACAGGGACTCGTGTCTAGGTTTACTTTTCTTTCTATTTGGAGAGAACCTCTGCAGAGCAAAGTTTGCCCAGCCGAGGCATCTCCCATGCCACGTCTTCTGTTCCCGGCACACTCACCCAGAGATCAGTGACACCTGCCCCCACACCACGCACACGATGTTCTCAAAGGGCACTGAGGCCCCTGAAAGAGCTTTAGAATAACATGGGAGTGAGCCTTCATGACCTTAAATCTGGCCTCGGGTTCTTAGGCCCAACACCAAAATCACAAGACACAGAAAGACAAACAGAAACATGCGGATTCTGTCCAAACTGAAAACCTCTGTGCACCAAACCAACTCTTAAGGAAATGAAAAGGCAACCTACAGAAACAGATACAGTATTTACAAATTTTATATCTGATAAGGATCTAGTCTCTAGAATACAGAAAGAGTTTTTGATTGTTACTTGAATGAAAAAAGTTTAAAATTCTTTAAAAACTATAATTCAGTTTATTTACTCATTTTATGCATCTTCTTTTTTAAAGATCCATTTATTTTAAAGGCAGAGGCAGAGTCACAGAGAGGGAATGACAGAGAGATGATCTCCATCACCTGGTTAGGGAACCACAGAGACGATCTCCATCGCCTGGTTCCCGCCCTCTATGACTGCAATGGCCAGGGCTGGGCAAGGCTGGGCCAGGTCAAAGCCAGCAGCCAGGTTTATCCAGGCCTCCCACACAGGTGCAGGAGCCTAAGCACTTGGGCCATCCTCTGCTGTATCCCAGGCTATTAGCAAGGAGCTGGATAGGAAGTAGAGCAGGCAGGACTGGAACGGGTCCCCTGAGACGTCAGGTGTTGCAGACAGTGGCTCATCCTGCTACTTGGCCAAGCCAGACCCTTCACGCCTCTCCTTATGTCATTGAGGTCGTCCTGAGGAGAGCTATACAGCTTGCTTTGCTCATTCCTGTCAATAAGGATTCTGCCTGCTTTAATTTCCTTTTACTTTGAAATACGAACTTCAGGCTACAGTCCTACTACACTGAACACGCCCGATCTCTGAAATACAAACTTTATTGGTAGGAAGTAAAGAATATGACTACAAAAAAAGTAGACATTATAAGTTGCAGATGGGTACAATAGCATATTAATAAACAAAAAATAGTAAACTTGGGGCTGGCACTGTGGCGTGGCAGGTAAAGCTGCTGGCATCCCATGTGGACACCGGTTCAGGTACTGGCTGCTCCACTTCTGATCCAGCTCTCTGGTATGGCCTGGGAAAGCAGTGGAGGGTGGCCCAAGTCCTTGGGCCCCTGTACCTGCATGGGAGACCCAGAGGAAGCCCCTGGCTCCTGGCTGCAGATTGGCACAGCTCCGGGAGGGTGCGGTGCCCTGTGACGAGGCGACTGGAGCAGTGACATACTTGCAAACATGATCTCACCTACGAGCGTAGAACCTCTGAGTGTGAGTAATTCTGAAAAAGTAATGCTGCCCTTTGCACACCTCCGAGTGAAGACCCTGGCCCAGCTTGGTGTGGGGGTGGGGGTCCCAGGCCGGGGGCTGCAGTGCACCTGAGGACACTGAGCAGTCGGCTGTGACACTCCCCTGGGCAGGCAGGGCACGCTCCACCTCTCCCCAAAGCATGCAGCGTCCACACCTGTCCGGGGCCCACCCACAGGGCAAGGCCCTTGGGCGCCTTCCAGGCTTTCGTCTAAGACCCCAAAAGTTTCAACAGTCGCTAGAAAGGCACCTCCATTTCCCATCAGCCTGCATGTGCTGCACTCCGCCAGCCTGGGACTGGGTGTGTGGGGGGTCTCGGGGCTACTGGTCCAGGCTCATGCCCAGCCAGGCCATGTGGCCATGGTGACCTCAGACAGAGCAGTTAACCTCTTCCTCAGCAGTGACTGAGGACCGTGCTAACAGTGGCTCCCACTGTACGTGGCTGGGTATGGAAGGCTACAGCATGCATGCACGTACCACATACCCGGGCTCTGTCCCCCCTCAGGGTACAGCACACACATAAGTGACACATGCCCTGGCCATGTCCCCTGTCAGGATTCGGCACAGCCCTGGGCTATCCATTTGTCGCTGGATGTCCTTGGGCACCTGCTCTAGCCTCCAGCGCTCTGTTTCCCTCTGACATGGGTACCCCAGCACCTGTCTCATGGGGTCGTCGCGAGGACCGGCGTTTGAAGGAGCAACTGGGCAGCTTGGAGGGACACTGGGGATGCAGCTGGTGCAACTCGGGCTACCTTCACGAGCCACCTACACAGGACATTGCAGAGCAGGTGGTTAGGGAACGAATCAAAGAGGGCTGGGCTGGAGGATCTGTGGGCAGAGGGGAGGTGCGGGTGCCGGCCTTGGATGGTTCATTTCTTAGGGTCCAGGGCCCCTTGAGTGGGGAGGCCCCCAGGAGTCCCTGGGACCCCAAGACCACCAGGAGGGCCCCCACCCCCTCCCCAGCCAGCAGGCTGAGGCTTCTCTGATTCTGATCAGAGGCTCCAGGCTCTAGCGGACAGCTCCCGCTGAGGCAGGGTGGGAAGGTTTGCATGGCGCTCTATCAGGAAGATCTGGTTCCTGTGTTTACAAAACATCTCCCACTGTGCAATCCCAGCTAGGGCAGTGTGGTGCCCACACAGGCCCCCGGGCAGCTCCCACACCAGGCTCTGTGGGAGAGCTTTCTGGCTGGGAGTGTGGGAACCGCTTGGGGAGCAGGTACTTCTCCAGGCTGTCCGCAGACAGGGCCTCGCTGGGGCCTGGGGATCACGTCGGGCTGCAGTCAAGGTCCGCCTGTCTCTCCAGGCTCCTCCACTTCCTCCTCCCCATTCCCGTTCCACTCCCGTTCTCTCCTTTGCCTCCTGCAGCCTGAGTCTAGGCTCTCTCCCTCAGCACCCTGGCCCTGGACACCTGCATTTTCTGCCTGGGCCAGCGGCTCTTCTCTGTTCAGACAAGGCCAAGGCTTCACACCCCGAGACTCAGCTCAGATCCCACCTCGCGCCCTCCTGAGGGCCCCACTCTCCATGAGGACTTCCCTGAATAGGCATCAATGGCCAGTTTTAAAGAAACGCGTGAGCAGAGCTTACGGCCCGAGACGCTGCTGGGGCTGGGCGGGCTGGAGCCCTGGAGGCGAGGAACCCGTCTCCCTTGCCAGTCTCCCAGGGACTCCGTTAGATGCGCAGCGTTGAGGACGCCGGCTCAGGCCAGGCTGAGAGAAGCATAGGCATCTCAGGAAGCGAACAGCTGCAGCCAAAGAAAGGTGGACGCTTTCAGTGGGGCAGCACGGGCAAGAAAGAGACCTGTGGCTCGGGGCTCCAGAGGAGGGGAGACGCTGGGCCATCAGTGGGTTGTCACAGCAGTGGGCTCCGCCTGCACGTGGCTCTCTCCTCTCTCCCCCACCGTCCTCAGCAGATGCCTCATCTACAGACTCCGGGTGAGGCTAAGACAGGAAGGCTGGCAGGGTTCCACCCCTTGTTCTGCTCACAGTCAAGAGGAGGTGGAAAGCGAGGGGGTTCTCCCAGGGGCATAGGTAGGTACCGGGACAGAAAGCACAGGAGCAGTGTGTGACCCGCAGCAGAGACGTGCAGGGGTCACCGCCCACCTGGATGGGGCCCTGGCAGACACAGGGATTCTGCACCTGCAGGAGGCAGCAGCCCGTGTGATAAGGAAGCTTCCCCAAGAAGCAATGGGGCACGGCAGATCAAACCACCCCCGCAATGCCAGCGTCCCAGACGAGCGCCCATCTGAGTCTTGGCTGCTGCACTTCCAACCCATCTCCTATCTGATGTGCCTGGGCCTAAGTGCTTGGGCCTCTGCCACCTATGTGGGAGACCCAGATGGAGTTCCCGACTTCTGGCTTCAACCAGGGCCAGCCCTGGCCATTGTGGCCATTTGGAGGATTAACCAGGGAAAACTAAAAATCTCCTTTTCCAGCCCTTCCCACTACTGTCCAGGATGTATCCTCATGGTGCTTGCTCCCTGGAAACAAGCGGGAATTGTCTCACGCTGAGCACAGCTGTCGAGAACGACTCATGGGGGGCGGCACCTTGGCACAGCGGGTTTAACTACCACCTGCCATGCCGGCATCACATGGCAATAGAAGTTCCAGTCCCGGCTGCTCCTCTTCTGATCCAATAAAAGTAATGAAAAAAAAAAAATTAACCCTCAGGAGGATGTCAGCACGCGTTTGCTCTGTCAGTCTGGACAAAGCAAGCCTCTCTCTGAGTCGGTGTTGAGTGGCCCTGTAAGGGCTGCAGCTGACCCTTTGTCATGAGCTCTGCTCTGGGACATTTGCTGGGCTGGGAGCACCTCCGAGCTCCTGCTGCTGTCGTCCCCAGCACAGTGGCCCCAGTCGCATGTGGATCAGGTGCGGTGCCTGGCTACAGTTGGGCCTCACTGATAAGGCTGGGATGCACCTGCCTGCCTATGGCCCGGGAGCGGCCACAGCTTATTTTTTATTTATAAAAACAAAGAAGTAGCCAAATAGCAAGTCCCGGGCCGCACCCACCCGCTGCCATCTGCGTCACTGTGAAGCGCTTCGCCGAGACGTGCAGGCGGATCCTGGCTTCCGTCCATGCAAGATTAGAGCAATAAATGCGCTCAGTGCATCATCCAAGCGGCCTGCGATGGGGACCTGAGATAAGCTGGCCGGAGATGAGCCCTGCCCTCACAGAACGGGTGCGTGCTCAGTGGCCCTGAGCTAACGGGGCCCAGCTCTGCTGGACCACGCGGCGCCTCGATGCCACCGTGACAGGTGGCTGCACGAAAGGCAAGCGTGGCCGCCACGTGGGGCTGCGTGGCTGCAGGCTGCAGGGACAGGCAGGCTCTAAGATGGGAAAAATCTCAAGCGAGGCTTTTTAAAGAGCACGAGGGAGGGTGGCAGAGGAGAAAAGTAGCCGGGAACAAAAGGCTGGGGGGCCCGGAGGGAGAGGAGATGGGGGCGCGTGCTGAGCGAGGGCCTGCGCCCGGGCCCTTGGCCATCGTCCACACAGGGCCCTTCTTTCTCTCCACACTCACAAGGCATCAACTCAACAGTGTCCCACGGACTGGGACCAGCCCAGAGCAGGGCAGAAATCTCTACGGTTCACCACGACACTCAGCCACGTTCTCAACACACGCCCGGGGGACATGGCTTGGGGCGGTCACCAAGGATGGTGACCTGGGCCAGCCCCTGTCCATCCTGCGGGGCCAGCGTGGCGTCCAGTCCTGGACAGACTCTCCGACAACTCCAATGGCCCAGCTTACTGTGGCTTTGCCACTCTGGGCTGAGGCTGGGCCTGCCTGGACAGCAGTGGACAGACAAGGCTGTGAGGAAGGCAGGCCATGCATGCGCAGGTGCAGGGGGTGGCAGCAATGAGCCCCCACCTCACCCGACGCCATGGCCCCCACAGGTACCCGGCACACCCTCCTGTTGCCACACTCACAGGAACGAGACTCCAGAAGCCCCGGCCTCCTGCGGCACAGAAGCCTGGGGACCAGGCTCAAGTGCTGAGGTCTACACGGGGCAAAGTCCCTGGGGCGTGGTTCTGGGCACAATCTCCTGGAACCGGGGCAGGATGGCTGTGTGCGCAGGTGGGGCCCCTCCTGCACGCCCCGGCGAGTTCCTACCCATGATGGCGCTGGCCCGGCGCCGACAGCTTGACGCCATCGCATCCTCTCCTGCCCACAGAGCCCCGAGGATGGCGTCATTATCGCTTTACAGCCGCATTACCTCGCTACTTTACAGTCCATGAAACACGGACTCATCCGGCACTTCTGCGTGGAGCGCACGAGCAGGTGCGCGTGGAGCCCCAGCGGCCTGAGCCCACCACAGGGCCCCCAGGTCAGGGGTGTGGAGTGGGGAGCGGCCATGTGGGCCAGCCCAGGCAGGGCCTCCCGGGCCCCCAACTCCCTGCCGTTGGCCCTTTCGAGACCAGAGCCCCTCCACAACGAACCTGCAAGGTGGGGAGCAGAGAGCTGGGGCTGGTGGCCTGAGGGGTGGGTTGGGGGCGGCTGGGCCCAGAGGAACCATCCTGAAGCCCCCAGCATGGACATGGCTTCCGGAGGGGCACAGACCGCCTTCCACAAGTTTCTGAGTGGGTCTGACGAGGGTTGTCCCTCCCCCTCCGCAGCAGGCCATGAACATCAGGTGGAGGGCAGGATCTCCTGGAAGCGACCAGCAGAGAAACCGTGTCCCAGCTTCTCAGGGCTGAAGTTGTCGCCCAACACACCAAGGGCGGGAAGCTGAGGGCTGCCTGCAACAGCTCCTTCCCAGAAGAGAAGGGCTGAGCCTGAGTCCTGTGCCTCCCAACAGGAAGCAAAGACCCCTGAGCCCCTGAGAGCAGCACCTGCCCCCCACTCCCAGGCTGCTCGGAGCCTCCAGGGACCAGAGCAAAGACCCCTGAGCCCTGGAGAGCAGCACCCCCCCACCCCCAGGCTGCTCGGTGCCTCCAGGGACCATAGCAAAGACCCCTGAGCCCAGGAGAGCAGCACCCCCCCACCCCCAGGCTGCTCGGTGCCTCCAGGGACCAGAGCAAAGACCCCTGAGCCCAGGAGAGCAGCACCCCCCCACCCCCAGGCTGCTCGGTGCCTCCAGGGACAGCAGGCGTTTGCATCACTGCCCTCCTGCCACTCTCAGTGGAGCACTGTTGAAAATCTAGATTCTTTTAAGGAAAAACTGCACCATGTTCACGGCTACTATAACCCCCCTCTAAAAACATCTGGGACTGCAAAATGGACACGATTTTCAAAGATGCCTTTCGGAGCACGGCACAGAGAGCTCATAGCGTGGCCTGGGTGGCGGGGGGGGGGGGGGCTGCAGCCGCCTGGACCCAGGCCCAGGAAGTGATGCAAAGGCAGCAGGCACCACGCTGCTGACGGCTCGCACTCAGGGCGCACATGCTCTGTGCCTGTGCACGGGGCGTTGGAGCACCAGGCACGAGGTCGTCTGCGGGGTCTCAGCCGTCTGCACTGAGTTAGGCCCTGGGAAGGGCATTTTCCGGAGGGCGGCGGCTGTGCAGAGGGGACTCCCAGGGCTTTCCCGGGATGACTGCAGGACAAGTGGCCGTGGTGGGCTGGCTGCTGGGGGGCTGGCTCTGCTTCTTGTCCCAGAACACAGAAGAATCGGAGCCTCCGATGGCCCATCGTCTTAACGAGGATTTCCTGCCACAAGCCAGGGCCTAGGCCGCCTCGTCTCAGCCAGCTGGGGCTGCCTCCCCCAGAAGATGCAGGCCCACGCTGGCCTCGCTCCGCGGGGTCTGCTCTCACACCTGAGGCCTGCCGCCCCGCACAGCCCCTGCAGGTGTCTCTGAGGCCGCCACACAGATGCCCACAGCCCTGCGGTCGCCAGGCGAGGGGCCATCGTCTCAGCCCGCCAGCCCCTTCGCCTGACTCTGCCCAGATGCAGCAGCTTACTGTGTGTGAAGCATGACAGCCCCACAGGCAGGCCAGGGGCATCCGGACCTGCAAGTGGGGAGTCCTCAGGGCACGAGGGAACCCAGTGTCGACGGCCACCCAGGAGGTGGATACAGAGGAGGGCGGGCAGTCCAAGGCTGCCCAGGGGCCTCTGAGGGAGGGGCTGCGGCCCAACAGGGGAGGCGGGGGCAGGAGGCAGGGGCTCGCACCAGCCTCACTTTCCTCTGTGAAACGTCAGAGTCGACTTCTGCTACCAAGGGGGGCCAACGACACCTTCAGACGGAGCTACGAGGGGCTTCTGCAGAACCCTGGGAGTGCGCACAGGAAAAGTGCCCCCAAATGCCCCAGCAACGTGGGCATGTGCACGGAGGTCTGAGAGACGCCAGGTACGGAAACGCAATCCCCCAACCACACGACTGCTGTAGACGGAAAGCACTTACTGTCCCCAGGCAGCATTGTGGCGTAACCATCGTGGCCATGTGGGGAGTGAACCGCCAGACAGAAGATGAATCTGTCTGTAACTTTCTTAAATACAGAAACCGTTTTTAAAAGCAGTTTATAGGGGCTGATGCTGTGGTGCAGTAGGTTGACCCTCTGCCTGCGGCACCAGCATCCCATATGTGTGCCAGTTCAAGTCCCGGCTGCTCTACTTCCAATCCAGCTCTCTGCTAATGGGCCTGGGAAAGCAGTGGAAGATGCCCGAGTGCCTGGGGTCCTGCACCCATGTGGGAGACCCAGATGAGGCTCCTGATTTCAGATCAGCTCAGCTCTGGCTGCTGCAGCCATTTGGGGAGTGAACCAGCAGATGTAAAACCTTTCTCTCTGTCTCTCCCTCTCACTGTCCGTAACTCTACCTCTCAAATAAATAAATCTTAAAAAAATAGTTAATGGTAAAAGCTCCGATTCTGGTAGAAAAGCGACCTACTGAGTGAAAACGGAAGATCTGTGTTTGAGAATCACCCTGTGGCCTCTCTCCTGTCCCCTTTCCCAGCACCCCGGGGGCAGGAGTCCACGGATCCCAGTCGGGCAGAGCCAGGTCTCGAGAAAGAGGACATGTGAGCGGTGTGGCCTGACTGCTGGGCACTGCCATAGATTCTGGAAGGCACAGTCACCCCCCTTCCATCCTGAGTGCGTTTAACCCCTCTGTTCCCAAACTCAGCTTCGCAGTTCGTAGCCTGCTCTCCCAGCAGTTAAACAGCTCCTACTCCTATTTAGACTTTCCTGGTACTGTCAAGTTGCACGGTGCAGACAGCTCTCTCAGTACAATGAGTAGGGACCCCAATTTCCAGTGGCACGTTCAGACTTGCGGGGTCACACCCACTCACCCCACTACGGCAGCACCCCGCCTGTGCAAGGTGCGCAGGCTGTGTGCACGCGTGTGAGCCCTCCCCGCGCCAGGGCCGGCCTGGGCTCTGCGCTGGAGCCTGGCGTTCGCAGTCTCACCTGTGTCCCGCCGTGAGTACAACACCTCCACGGAGCAGGCAGCTTACCGAGAACAAAGGTCCTTTGTGGCTCGCGGCCCGGCCCAAGGTCGAATGCCCACACCTGCTGGCGGCCTGCTTGTTGGCAGAGTCCCGGGAGGCACCGGGCGTCACGGGCAGGAACTCGGAGCCGGAGACCTAGCCCGACCGGCCCCTCGAGCCGACTCTCTCCCGGGATAACCCTTGAACCCCGGGCCCAGCCCGAAGCCCCTCTTCAAGCCAGGGACCTCATTTATGGGTGGGCTCGGAGGGGATCGGCCACGGCTCTGCCATGCTCCACAGCTGCAAGTCCACTCTCTTACGCAGCATCAGAACAAGGAAGTTTGCAGAAGGACACCTTTGCTTGGAGCTTTGACCTTCCCACGTTAGGGCTACGCCCGAATCTGCCGAGCTCGGATCCCTCTGCGGAGGAGCACCTGTTCAGACCAGGAAGCGCGGACAGAGCCCAGCGCAGGGAGCCCAGGGCAGCCACAGACCTCACCTAGGTGTCCAGCGCAGGGAGTCTAGGACAGCCGCAGACCTCACCTAGGTGTCCAGCACAGGGAACCCAGGGCAGCCGCAGACCTCACCTAGGTGTCCAGCACAGGGAGCCCAGGACAGCCGCAGACCTCACCTAGGTGTCCTTACAGGGAACCCAGGACAGCCGCAGACCTCACCTAGGTGTCCAGCACAGGGAGCCCAGGACAGCCGCAGACCTCACCTAGGTGTCCAGCACAGGGAACCCAGGGCAGCCGCAGACCTCACCTAGGTGTCCAGCACAGGGAACCCAGGGCAGCCGCAGACCTCACCTAGGTGTCCAGCACAGGGAACCCAGGGCAGCCGCAGACCTCACCTAGGTGTCCAGCACAGGGAACCCAGGGCAGCCGCAGACCTCACCTAGGTGTCCAGCGCAGGGAACCCAGGACAGCCGCAGACCTCACCTAGATGTCCAGCACAGGGAGCCCAGGGCAGCCGCAGACCTCACCTAGATGTCCAGCGCAGGGAGCCCAGGGCAGCCGCAGACCTCACCTAGGTGTCCAGCGCAGGGAGCCCAGGGCAGCCGCAGACCTCACCTAGGTGTCCAGCGCAGGGAACCCAGGACAGCCGCAGACCTCACCTAGGTGTCCAGCGCAGGGAGCCCAGGACAGCCGCAGACCTCACCTAGGTGTCCAGCACAGGGAACCCAGGACAGCCGCAGACCTCACCTAGGTGTCCAGCACAGGGAACCCAGGACAGCCGCAGATCTCACCTAGGTGTCCAGCACAGGGAGCCCAGGGCAGCCGCAGACCTCACCTAGGTGTCCAGCACAGGGAACCCAGGACAGCCGCAGACCTCACCTAGGTATCCAGCACAGGGAGCCCAGGGCAGCCGCAGACCTCACCTAGGTGTCCAGCGCAGGGAGCCCAGGGCAGCCGCAGACCTCACCTAGGTGTCCAGCACAGGGAACCCAGGGCAGCCGCAGACCTCACCTAGGTGTCCTTACAGGGAGCCCAGGGCAGCCGCAGACCTCACCTAGGTGTCCTTACAGGGAGCCCAGGGCAGCCGCAGACCTCACCTAGGTGTCCTTACAGGGAACCCAGGACAGCCGCAGACCTCACCTAGGTGTCCTTACAGGGAGCCCAGGACAGCCGCAGACCTCACCTAGGTGTCCAGCACAGGGAGCCCAGGGCAGCCGCAGACCTCACCTAGGTGTCCAGCACAGGGAACCCAGGGCAGCCGCAGACCTCACCTAGGTGTCCAGCACAGGGAGCCCAGGGCAGCCGCAGACCTCACCTAGGTGTCCAGCACAGGGAACCCAGGGCAGCCGCAGACCTCACCTAGGTGTCCAGCACAGGGAGCCCAGGGCAGCCGCAGACCTCACCTAGGTGTCCTTACAGGGAACCCAGGACAGCCGCAGACCTCACCTAGGTGTCCTTACAGGGAGCCCAGGACAGCCGCAGACCTCACCTAGGTGTCCAGCACAGGGAGCCCAGGGCAGCCGCAGACCTCACCTAGGTGTCCAGCACAGGGAACCCAGGGCAGCCGCAGACCTCACCTAGGTGTCCAGCACAGGGAGCCCAGGGCAGCCGCAGACCTCACCTAGGTGTCCAGCACAGGGAACCCAGGGCAGCCGCAGACCTCACCTAGGTGTCCAGCACAGGGAGCCCAGGGCAGCCGCAGACCTCACCTAGGTGTCCAGCACAGGGAACCCAGGACAGCCGCAGACCTCACCTAGGTGTCCAGCGCAGGGAACCCAGGACAGCCGCAGACCTCACCTAGGTGTCCAGCGCAGGGAACCCAGGACAGCCGCAGACCTCACCTAGGTGTCCAACACAGGGAACCCAGGACAGCCGCAGACCTCACCTAGGTGTCCAGCGCAGGGAGCCCAGGGCAGCCGCAGACCTCACCTAGGTGTCCAGCGCAGGGAACCCAGGGCAGCCGCAGACCTCACCTAGGTGTCCAGCGCAGGGAACCCAGGGCAGCCGCAGACCTCACCTAGGTGTCCAGCACAGGGAACCCAGGGCAGCCGCAGACCTCACCTAGGTGTCCAGCGCAGGGAGCCCAGGACAGCCGCAGACCTCACCTAGGTGTCCAGCGCAGGGAACCCAGGACAGCCGCAGACCTCACCTAGGTGTCCAGCACAGGGAACCCAGGACAGCCGCAGACCTCACCTAGGTGTCCAGCACAGGGAACCCAGGGCAGCCGCAGACCTCACCTAGGTGTCCAGCGCAGGGAGCCCAGGGCAGCCGCAGACCTCACCTAGGTGTCGTCTCTCACTCAGAGCAGGGGTGCTGAAGGATTCTCACAGCAGGTGCAAGTCCCAACGCTGCAGGGTGGGCTCCCCGGCTGACGCATTGCAGACGGCCACCATCCCAACATCCTCTGCTCTGGAGGCCACGCCTCTGCCCCAGAGTCCCCTGCTCCAGAAGGCCACACCTCTGCCCCAGAGTCCCCCGCTCCAGAAGGCCACACCTCTGCCCCAGAGTCCCCCGCTCCAGAAGGCCACACCACACCTCTGCCCCAGAGTCCCCCACTCCAGAAGGCCACACCTCTGCCCCAGAGTCCCCTGCTCCAGAAGGCCACACCACACCTCTGCCCCAGAGTCCCCCGCTCCAGAAGGCCACACCACACCTCTGCCCCAGAGTCCCCGCTCCAGAAGGCCACGCCTCTGCCCCAGAGTCCCCGCTCCAGAAGGCCACACCTCTGCCCCAGAGTCCCCCGCTCCAGAAGGCCACACCTCTGCCCCAGAGTCCCCCGCTCCAGAAGGCCACACCACACCTCTGCCCCAGAGTCCCCCGCTCCAGAAGGCCACACCTCTGCCCCAGAGTCCCCCGCTCCATAAGGCCACACCACACCTCTGCCCGAGTGTCCTCCGCTCCAGAAGGCCACGCCTCTGCCCCAGAGTCCCCTCCTCCGGCAGGCCACGCCTCTGCCCCAGAGTCCCCGCTCCAGAAGGCCACGAATCTGGCCCAGAGTCCCCTGCTCCAGAAGGCCATGCCTCTGCCCCAGAGTGCCCTGCTACGGGAAGGCCACGCCTCTGCCGCAGTGCCCCCACTCCAGAGGCCACGCCTCTTCCCGAGTCCCCTCCTCCGGCAGGCCACGCCTCTGCCCGAGTCCCCGCCTCTGGCAGGCCACGCCTCTGCCCCAGAGTGCCCTCCTCCGGCAGGCCACGCCTCTTCTCGAGTCCCCTCCTCCGGAAGGCCACACCTCTGCCCCAGAGTCCCCGCTCCAGAAGGCCACGAATCTGGCCCAGAGTCCCCTCCTCCGGCAGGCCACGCCTCTTCTCGAGTCCCCTCCTCCGGCAGGCCACGCCTCTGCCCCAGAGTGCCCTGCTCCGGAAGGCCACGCCTCTGCCCCAGAGTCCCCTCCTCCGGCAGGCCACGCCTCTGCCCCAGAGTCCCCGCTCCAGAAGGCCACGAATCTGGCCCAGAGTCCCCTCCTCCGGCAGGCCACGCCTCTTCTCGAGTCCCCTCCTCCGGCAGGCCACACCTCTGCCCCAGAGTGCCCCGCTCCCGGAAGGCCACGCCTCTGCCCCAGAGTCCCCTCCTCCGGAAGGCCACGCCTCTTCCCGAGTCCCTGCCTCTGGCAGGCCACACCTCTGCCCCAGAGTGCCCCGCTCCCGGAAGGCCACGCCTCTGACCCAGAGTCCCCCCCCCCCCCCGCCCATCCCCATCCCCCCTCCCCCCCTCCCGGAAGGCCACGCCTCCGTCCAGTGAGGCCCTCAGCTGATTGGCCGACGTCCACCCACGTCAGCCTGGGCCCCTGCCGACTCGCGCATGGCCTGCTAAGTGTCAGCGTCGCGCGGCCCTGTCCGCAGACTCCCAGCCTCGCGCGGTGCGTCCAGCTGCCTCATGACGTTCCCTGTTGCGCTGCTGTGTTGCGTTTCTCCGCCCAGTTTTAAAGACGGAGAATGGAATTTTCGGGTTCTGAGAGCATTAAGCGATGCTTCCCAAACCTCGGGGAGGATGGAACCCCACGGGCGGGGGTGCCGGGTGCCAAGGGCTCCTCTCTGGGAACCAGGACTCGGGGGTCCAGGACCCCATGGGAATCAGGGCTCCGTGTTGACAGGCGGCAGCGCTGGGGACCGACCTGCCTGCCAGTACTGATTGGGCGTTTGCACTCGAGCGTGTAACAAGCTGACTCAATGGTGCACACCAAGTCCTAGGTAGTTACCACTGCCCTGGGACCTCCCGAAGGGACTCCATCGAAGGTGGGTGACTGCCGGCTTCAGGGTGGTCCAGCATCCCCAGGCCGAGAGGACAGAGGCTTCCAGCCATGCCCTGAGGGGACCCCAGGCAGTGCTGGGTTCTTGGAAGGCCGAGCAGGGAGAGAGGGAGAGGTGTGCTCCGACACCCTGGCCAGGGTAAGCTGAGAGCCGGGCAGGGGAGCCGCACACAGCCAGCGGTGGCCATGAAAGCCAGGCCCTGAGACTGCTGGGGTGAGTGCTGGCCTGGGTAGCTGAAGCCCTCTCACCAGGGCAGGTGGGCGGGGCGGGGCCCTGGGTGAGTGCTGCGCTGGGTAGCTGAGGCAGGTGGGCGGGGCGGGGCCCTGGGTGAGTGCTGGGCTGGGTAGCTGAGGCAGGTGGGCGGGGCGGGGCCCTGGGCCCTGGGTGAGTGCTGGCCTGGGTAGCTGAGGCAGGTGGGCGGGGCGGGGCCCTGGGCCCTGGGTGAGTGCTGGGCTGGGTAGCTGAGGCAGGTGGGCGGGGCGGGGCCCTGGGTGAGTGCTGGGCTGGGTAGCTGAGGCAGGTGGGCGGGGCAGGGCCCTGGGCCCTGGCTGAGTGCTGGGCTGGGTAGCTGAAGCCCTCTCACCCAGGACAGCTTTATGGCTCTCAGAAGAGGGGCACATCCTGGTGCTTGTACAAAGATGTTCCCGTGCGTGGAGTGGAGACACTTCCTCTCCCCAGGTGGCCGACCCTGAGCCTCGGAGTGGGAAAATCTGCCTTGCATTTCTCCTGGGAAGTTAGGGCATCACATGGTGGTCACTCCTCTTCCTCCCTTGGTACCAAGGCTGCAGTGTAACTCACAACAGAGAGACAGCTCAGAAGGTCCCTGCACAAGTGTGGCCGACACGCCCATTCCCGAGAGAGCACCTTGGTGGCACCCGGGACAGCCAAGGAAGCAGCGTGATCGGGGCCCTGGGGTGCTGTGGCTGTGGTCTGAGATGAAGCGGAAACAGGATACCCCGGAGGGACACTTGGAGGACAGTGCAAGTGCCCTCGAACATGCAGCCACCAGGGCTGAAAGGAAGCTTAGCTGGAGAGAAGGGAGACAAGACTAAAGGCAGCAGAACACTAAACCGTGGGAGGGTGGTCCAGAAAGTTCTACGCTGACAGGGGTTCCAGGAGGGGAGGGCAGAAAGAACCGAGTGAGAGATGGTGACGCAGGTGACACAGGACCTGGTGCCGTGGCTCTCACACCGAACACCAGCGTGGCGTGTCCAGCCCATGGAACACACAAGGCTCACCAAGTCGGAGCGTTTCAAACCACAGGGCAGTTACGGGGGGATGAAGAGAAGGTCTGAGCGGGTGTGGGGTCTGGGGCTCAGATGCTGCGTTCCCCATCCTGGTGTCTGGGGTCACATCCTGCCTCAGCTGCCTGCTGTGCACCCTGGGAGGCAGCCAATGAAGGCTCAAGGCCCGGGCCGCTGCTGTCCCCATGGGAGATCCAGGCTGAGTCCCTTGCTCCTGGCTTTGACCCTGGCCGAGCCCCGGCCGTCGTGGGCATCTGCAGTGTGAATTAGCAGACGGGAGCTCTCTCTGGGTCTCCCTGCCACTCAAACAAAAACATTGCAAAGCATTTTTTTTTAAAAAAGAAAACACCGGAGAAGTCTCTAGAGAGAGGGTAAAAAAGCAGAGAAAAAAGTGAGAGTGCAAAGGAAACAGATTTACCAAAAGGCACCGTATCCGTGCCAACAAAATCACGTCCGAGCGGTGGACGTCTTCCACGGCCGGTCTTGGAGTCCTCGGTTCCCAGCAGGCTCGGGAAGTCTGCCTCCCCTGAGCAGTGAGCCTGCAGAGCCAGGGAGCCGAGACCTGCGGCTGAACCCAGGATCTGCGCTCACCTCGGGCCGGCTGCAGGGACAGACAGACGTGGCAGCCGAGTGGTGTCTGTCAGCGACGCAGGTCACGTGGCCCTCCCTCCAGCCCCTGGCCCTGCTCCGGGAGTCCCACCAGCCCCAAAGAGAGGAGGTTCTAGAATAGCAGCCTGCAGAGGAGCGAGCCCCGTCGCTTGGGACAGGAAGATGGCAGTGTGCAGACAGGAAGCCCCAGGCTCGCAGGCTGGCGGGATAAGCGGGTGGGTGGGTGGGTGGGGGATAAAGATGAAGTGGGAGGAACGGGGAGGGGAGACGGAAGTCACACAGGATGGGGAGAGAGCGCCAGACTCCACTCGCCTGGGAGCACAGACCCTGACAGATAATCCAAGAACACGGCCACGCCCCGAGGTGGGAGTCTGAGCGGGGGTCAGGGAGAGCCAGTGAGCTCTACCCTGTTCTCCCGGGAGTCAGCCAGTGCCTGCCTGGGCGCCAGGTCAGGGTGGGGTGGGGCGGCGCCGTCTGACTAGCAGGTTGGCCTATGGATGCACACTCAATTAAAACTAATTCATACACGCACAGCGTGTCCACGGGCAGGAGTGGAAACAGCACCAGGCATGTGCCTCCCTGGGAACCTGCAGGGACTGGGGAGAGGCGCAGGACCCCTCCCCACACAGTCATCAGCCTGGGGTTTGCCTGCCTGGCCAGTGCTTGCTGATCCAGGCTGGGCCGTTCCTACTGCTAGAGAAGAGAAGAGAGACAAGACCGGGCTGACTGGCTGGAGACCCCAAGGCAAGGACAAGGGAGACAGGACCGGGCCGATTGGCTGGAGACCCCAAGGCGAGGACTAGGGAGACAGGACCGGGCCGACTGGCTGGAGACCCCAAGGCGAGGACTAGGGAGACAGGACCGGGCCGACTGGCTGGAGACCCCAAGGCGAGGACTAGGGAGACAGGACCGGGCCGACTGGCTGGAGACCCCAAGGCGAGGACTAGGGAGACAGGACCGGGCCGACTGGCTGGAGACCCCAAGGCGAGGACTAGGGAGACAGGACCGGGCCGACTGGCTGGAGACCCCAAGGCGAGGACTAGGGAGACAGGACCGGGCCGACTGGCTGGAGACCTCAAGGCGAGGACTAGGGAGACAGGACCGGGCCGACTGGCTGGAGACCCCAAGGCGAGGACTAGGGAGACAGGAGCCGGGGACTCAGTGCACAACATTCGCCTGTGCTGTGATGGCCATGGCCGGGCTGGCGGGGATTGAAGGGCCTGCGCAGGGCGGGATTGCCCAGATGTGAGGGGAAGGTGAGGGGGTGCAGGCCTCAGGGCAGGCACCACAGACCCTCAGTGGGCAGGCGAGATGGGGTGGGGGAGGGGGGCTCTGTGATTTGCAGCACCAGTGCTGATGGGAGAACCAGAGCGCAGATAGAGCGTAGGATCGAGTTTGCTAGGGGGACATAAAGCAGCCACAGCTCCACTCCTTCTCTTCTCTGAAGCTTGACGTTTCTCTGCCTTCCAGTTCGGTGAACATCACAGTAGGTCACAGGAAGGTGCAGGGAGGGAGGCCCGGGCCCCCCATTCCCTGAGGGTCGCACCTCGCACCCCTGCGGGGCTTTGCTTCATTTCACACACAGCCCACCAGGTCAGCACGGCTTCCTGGGCCGCCCCCAGGACTCGCACCTGCTACGGCCCCACCTCTTTAACCCCTGGCAACCGCTGACCAGCTGTGACATCTCTGTGCCGATGTCACCCTGAGAATGGGCTAGAAGTAGGTTGGTGCGGCCTGGGGCTTTAGCACTATGAGGTCGCCTGCTCGTCAGTAACAACACACAAGCCTTTGTTTACCCACGCACCACGAGGGACGTTTGGCTGGTGTCCAGTCTGGACGCACAGTGAACCCTGTGTTCGGGCTTTGAGTGGCCTGCGGCTGCTGGTTGTGCACTTGTGTCCCCAGAGCGGCTGTACCACACCACGTTCCCGCCAACCATGCAGGAGGGAGCCGGTGTCTCCATCCTCGCCAGGGTTTGGCGTTTTCCTTCTTTTGTGGTCAGAAACCCTCTGATGCTCCCCTCATTTTCCTCTTAGACAAGAAATAATCAAACAGGCTCACAGAGGCTGCCCTGCAGAAGGGCGGGCCGAGGGACTGTGGTGGCAGGCGCTGGAGCCATGCGGCAGGAATGCCAGTGCCACAGGAGCAGCCGGCCTGCCTGGTGCTTAGATGGCAGCGCCGTGCACTCGCCCCTGCCCTCGGGCTCCAGTTGCAGGGAGCGTGGTCTGCGTGCGAGGCCCCCGCTTGGTGGCCACTTGGGCAGCAGGAAGCCAGCTCCCGTAGGCGGTGCTGCACGTGTGCTCTGACATGGCTCCCCAGGTCACGTAAGCAGCTCTGTCAGCACAGATCAGGATTCGGGGACCTGTTTCCGCACCACCGTGTCCCTGAGGTTCATCCATTTGATGTCCACGGCTGTGGTCCACTTGTTCTGACGGCTGGTGACGTCCCAGCATGCCCTTCTCTATCCTCCATGGGGGCCTCCTGAGTGCCCTACACCAGATTAGAGGAGACTGGCTTCTCTTGAACTGAGCTGTAGCCAGGACATCACATGTGCCATGGGCTGTCACTTAGATACCAGGGAGACAAACCCTGGGCAGGAGCCTGTCCATGTGCAGGCTAACAGGACTGTGGTAACCCGATGCCCCACCTGAGGGAGTGCAAGTGCATCACCAATCGGAGGGCAGGAAAGAGGGACTGGGTGAGGAGCAGGGCACACGTACACACCTGCATGCATGTGTGCGCACAGTATGCACACATACACACGTGCATGTGCCCATATACACACGTGCACAAGAATGGCCTGGAAGGAAGGCGGTCCATGTGGGAGGGTCAGGGCCCCCTAGCTGGGGCGGAGCCCGATGCTGGAAGGTGGCCCAGGATGTGGCTGCAACTCAGCTGTGCACGGACGACCGCCAGGGAAACCCAGGGGCGAGATGACTCCCGACAGACTTGAGTGTCCTGGGAGAGGGCCCTGCTTCTCTGGATGGGCAGCCGACAGGAGTGAGCCGGGGCTGAGTCAGCGCGGGGCACCCTGAGACACCCGGCCCCTCGTGGGCAGCTCTGCCCTGGCCAGCCGCCCTGCCTGGCAGGTGCTTCAGCCCCCAGGCCGTGAGTCATCTCCCCTCTCCCACTCCTCAGACCCCTCCTCACCCTTGCCACGCGCCTACCTGAACCACAGGGCTGACTCATGTTCTCAGGGCACACGAGAGGTGGGTCCTACTTGACTCCACAGCACAACTGGAATGCTCACTCTTCCAGGCTGCGCTCTCTGCACACACACCCACATACACACATGCATGTACACACACGCACATGCAAGTACACACATGCACGCACAAACTCAGTGCACGTACACACGCGCACACGTGTGCACACATGTACACGCATGCATTGGGCACACATACATAATCAAGTGCATGTGCACACGCATATGCACACACCCCTGGGAGTGGCTGAGCCCCAGGGCAGGTGCAGGTCTCGCCTGCTGGGCGCCCTGGGTGCAGGTGCACGGCCCTGCTACAGCCCTGGAGCCCGTGAGTGAGTTGAATGTCAGTGGCGGGAAAGGCCCTGGGTAGGGGCAGCTGGGCCAGGTGGCTGCACCACACGCGTGTCCTTTGGCTGCCCTGACAGCTCTGTTCCTAAGCTCACCACTGTCCTCCTACACGTGTATTCGTGAGTGACGCTTTTCCCCTCAGCTCTCTCCACGGCTGACCCGCCTGTCACCCCTGATGGGCAGGCCACGTGCGGGCTGCTGTGGATGGCGGTGTCTGAACACACAGGAGACAGCCGTGCAGGCCTCGGCCCACGGCTGCCGGCGGTAGCCCCTTGCTCAGTCGCGCGTGGCTGAGGCACGGGCCCCATCGTACGCAGCAGCAGAAACGCGAGCACTGGGGCCGTCACCAGCTCCCAGCAGTTGCAGGTGCGCTGAGACCCAAGAGCCATCCGTGCAGAGCCAAAGGCCAACGGCACAGCAGCCAGAATGGACGGAGACGAGCGATCGACGGGGACGGAGACTGGACACCCAGCCTCGGCAAGTGCCGAGGCCAGAGGCTACGCACCGACGGCCCTCGAACGCGTCTTCATCCAAAGGGAAAAGAGTCAAACTGAAGCTGGCAGGTGGCAGAATGAAGCCGTCAGGGCCGGCTTCCGTTCGAGGCCTTTGCCACACACTGGCTCGCAGGACGCTAGAAGTGGAGTTGAAACGAGACTGTTTGCACAAGTCCGAGCCAGCCAGGCAGGCTGGGGGAAATACCCTCAAATTTGGGAAAATTACAGGCCTGCTCCTTGACATCGGCTGGAGAACAGCAGCAAACCTCAGTGCTTATCCTAAGAACTGGAAAGAGAGCGGCAGCCCGGGCTGGGCCTCTGAGATGGGGAGGCACTAGTGCAAGGCGCCTTCAGGGCGGCCCTGGGCTGAACCATCTCACCGTGCCGAGAGCAGGGCGCTGAGGGTCTCCCTGCACACCGGAACCACAGAGAATACCGCCCAGACCCCGCGCCACGACCACATCAAAAGCAGTCACTCACTGCTTCGTAAAACGTGAAGTGACAAGGGCCCAGGCTGCAGGATCAAGTACAGTCCACAGAGGCGGGCGCTTGTGTGCTGGGTGAGACGCACCTGCTGGGGTCACATCCCAGCTCCACTTCCTGCCAAGGTGCACCCTGGGAGGTCACAGCCGCGGGCTCAAGTACTTGGGAACCAGCCGCCCACGTGGGAGACCCGGATGGAGCTCCTGGTTCCTGACTTTGGTTGTGGAGGGCATCTAAGAAGTTCACCAGTGGATGGAGGACCACTCTGTTTCTCTGCCCTTCAAATGAAATGAACAAATGCCACTTCATATATATGTGTGTATATATATGTGTATATATGTATTTCCTTATGTCATACATCAAAAGCAGAACTGTGATATCCACATGTGTAGTCAGGGAATTCATTGAAATAAACGTCAAGGTTCAAGTACAAACAAAAATTTGGCATGGGCAGAGTCAGTTGGCATTTCAAATCAGTTGGGAAAAGTGACTCATTTTAAAAATGGTTTTGGGACAGCCAGGCAGCCATCCAAACAAAAAAACGTACTAGATAGAAGGACCACACAATTGCTAGAAGCAGTGTAGCAGATTTCCACTTTTTGTAACCGGGAACCAGAAAAGCCACTCAGGGATTTCATGTACCTACGCAAAATCAAGTGTGTGTGTGGATGTTCTTTTCATCACATCGTCTGCTCATGTATTTTCTCAGGACCATCTTTTTTTTTTTAAGATTTATTTATTTGAAAGGCAGAGTTACAGAGAGGCAAGAGAGAGAGAGAGAGAGAGAGAGAGAGAGAGAGAGAGAGAGAGAGAGAAGGGCCTTCTATCTACTGGTTACTCCCCAGATGGCTGCATCAGCCAGTTACGCCGATCAGAAACCAGGAGCTTCTTCCAGATCTCCCACGTGGGTGCAGGGGCCCAAGGACTTGGGCCATCTTCCAGGCCACAGCAGAGAGCTGGATGGGAAGAGGAGCAGCTGGGACTAGAACCAGCGCCCATATGGGATGCTGGTGGTACAGGCTTTACCCACTATGCCACAGCGCCAGCCCCGGAACCATCGTTTTAAGAGCAGTTATATATATATATATATATATATATATATATATGTATATATATATATATATATATATACACAGTTCTGAGTGGAACTGAGAGGAGGGGAGAGATTTCCCACACAGGTGCACCGCCTCCCCTGTTGCCACACGGGTATCAGCGGCACGTCTGTCAGAGCTGAGGCAGGCGTGGGGCCCGACAGTGCCACCCACAGCCCAGAGCTGCCGGGGCTGGGCAGTAGACAGTGCCTGTTCACCACCACAGCCTCATACCCCTGCCCCGGAACCTCTGTGCTCAGCTGCTTCCTCCCCTTCCCTCCCCCAGTCCCCGGAGTAGTCGAAGGTCTGGCCGTTCCCTTTGTAGACTGTCACAGACTTGGACGCTGACCGCCTGTGGCCTGCTCAGAGGGGCTTTGCTCGCCAAGCAGTGCGTGTGCACACTGCCTGGGCACTGCCGAGGCCTGTCAGCTTGTTTCTCCCCCGCACTGAGTCTTAGTCCACTGCAGGGTTTCACTTGTGGGTCCATTCAGAGAGCTGCCGGCTGCACCTGTGTGCACCACACCACTCTGAGCAGCCACGTGTAGGCTCTGGGGTGGACGGCAGTCATCACAATGCCCCAAATATCACCACGAGCAACAGTACAAGCAGCAGCTGGGGGGACGATGAAGCGTCACCCCCACGTCACCTACACTCCGCGCCCGCCCCACGGCCTCGCCTGCTCCAGCACCCGGTCCAGGCTGTCTGATGGAGACTTCAGGAGGTGGGAACCCAGTGCAGACAGCATCACCCCGCGGCCTGCAAGTCACGTGTGAGAGGGAGTGAGCAAGGGGCCGCTGAGAGACATTTTTTTTTTAAAAACCCAATCCTGGATCCTAAAATATGTGAGCAAAAGACCAAAAGAAAACAAATCCCAAGCAGAATCACTACTTAAAACCCAAGACAAACATCACCAGAAATGTCATTATAATGTAACATCATTAAAAATAAAAGTGTAGCATTACCCAGGAAGGACGCGCTCGTTAAACCATGGAGACGGTCGCAGCCAGTGATCAGCCTCGGGGGTGGGGTGGTGGGGTGGGCGAGGGCCCTGCTCTGCGGCTGCCCCTCCCCCTCGGGGCTTCCCTCTGCCCTGGCCTCACCCCTGCGTCCTCACTCCTCTTCCCTTTCTGTCGCCAAGGAGGTGACCAGACGCTGCCGCGGTCCCAGCCCCTGCTAGGAGGCGAGGCTGAGGACGCTGTGACAGAGGTGCTGTGGGGCGGCCTCCCAGGCAGGGGTCCGGGTGTGCTGCAGCGAGAACCTGGTGCCGCAGCGTCGCTGTCACCTACACCCTCACCTGTGGAAGGTGGCTCGCGGGGTTTGCGGCAGCCATGACACCTGAACAGGGTCGGAGGGTGGCAGGGAAGGACACGAGGCTGGGATCTGGGCAGATTCCGTTAACTCGGTGGAAGCCTCGGAAAAAAAGAAAGAAACGGTTCCGATTTGCTACTTGCCAGCCACGGGGAGATGAGACAGCCAGTGCCCCTGCAGGGGAGGGCAACACGGGCTCAGAGCGGGTCCAGGCTCTCCTGCAAGGGGCAGAGCTGCGAAGCTTCGGCCAAGGTCTTGTGTTGCGGGAAGGCAGCTGATAGGCACCCCACGGTGGGCGCCTCTGCCACGGCAAAGGGCCGGGAGCACCGAACAGGGACCACACATGGACGAGGGTGACAGAGGGGAGCTTCGCAAACAAGTGAAGGGGACGTGGCGTTCACTCCAGGGGACAGAGCGCACTGCAGCTGCCACCTGGCTCCAGGCAGGGCAGCAGGGGATGGGGGGGCTCCACTGTGCCGGGAGAGGTAAGTGGGCAAGCTCGGCGACCCCTCACCACCACACACAGCAGCCCCGACCGCTGTAGGACCCCACGGTCAGCACGCGCTTCCGTGCAGTCTGGAAGCTGACCGGTGTGAGAGCAACGTCCGGCTCTAAAGAAAGAACCGTGCTGGGTCCCCATCCTCAGAACTCAGCTGCTGCAGCACAGCACTGCAGCCAGCTTAGAGTCCACTATGTCTCTGGGGCTGTTGGGTGGCCCCAGAAGCTGCCGGAAGTCCCGAGGCCAGTGCAGGCTCACAGGGCAGAGGACAACCCCAGGCCCCACGGCGGCAGCCCTGGGGTGCACAAGCCTTGGCGTCCCCCGTGCTGGCCCTGGGGAAGTACCTCTGCACGGTGCGGGCCAGCACCACCGTGGTCGGCGCACCAGCCCCAGCAGCACCCCGCTCCCGTGACAGGGGCTGGGCGGGGAGCTCAGAACCCTGCGGCCTGAGATCATGGCTGCTGGTATCACCACCCTGGCATCACCAGCAGGGCCTGGTGTGGGCTTCTCGGGGTCGTGCAGCACCACCCCAAACCCGCCGTCACAGAGACTCGGCCCCGAGGCCCCGAGGACATGAGCCGCAGCTGCACCACTGCCTCCTGCCCGGGGGCAGCCTGGACGCCTTGCAGAGACTGCTGGTGTTGACTGCAGGAGAAGACACCGCAACGCAGCTGCTTCCGAGCTCGGCTCCAACCAGAGGGACGGCGGCGACCCAGCGGAAACCAAGCCTCTCCTCTAAAATAGTCTTTGCCAAGAGGAACTGCTCCACCAGACTGGAAGAAATAACTGTCCCCTGTACACACATGCACGTAGACACGCAAGACACACGCAGAAGCATGACCCGGCCAAGGAACACAAGAATTCTCCAGAAACAGATCCCAGTTTGAAGGAAATTTATGAAATGCCTGAACAAGAATTTAAAGCAATGATTCTAAGGCAACTCAAGGACATACAAGAGAATGTAGAGAACGAAGGGAAGCCAGTGCCACGGCTCACTTGGCTCACTGCGGTGCCGGCACCCTGGGTTCTAGTCCCGGTCGGGGCAACAGATTCTGTCCCGGTTGCCCCTCTTCCAGTCCAGCTCTCTGCTGTGGCCCAGGAGTGCAGTGGAGGATGGCCCAAGTGCTTGGGTCCTGCATCCCATGGGAGACCAGGAGAAGTGCCTGGCTCCTGGCTTCGGATCAGTGCCATGTGCTGGCTGCAGCTGCTACTGGTGGGGTGAACCAATGGAAAAGGAAGACCTTTCTCTCTCTCTCTCTCTCTCTCTCTCACTGTCCACTCTGCCTGTCAAAAAAAATTAAATGAAATTAAAAAAAAGAACTAAGGGAAAAGACATCATTAAAAAAAATCAGAAATCTTGGAGCTGAAAACTTCAATCCATGAAACAAAAAATTACAAGTTGGAGCTTCAACAATGGCTACACGGAGCAGAAGAAAGAATTCATGAGCTACGACAGGTCCTTGGAGACAACTCAGCCAGACTCCCTCCCCCAAAAGGGGAATTAAACAGAAAAAAGAAAGCCAGTGAGGCACGGACATGCTGAACAAGAGACACGCACATTAGGGGGATACCTGCAGAAGAAGAGAGGGAAAAGACGGAGGTCCCACGTCATGAAATAGTAGCTGGAAATCGACCAAGTCCTGAAAGACACAGCCGGATCCAGGAGGCTCCGAGAACCCCCCTGAAATCAAGCAGAAGCCCTTCCCGAAGGCGAGCTCTAGTCACGTTATCACAGCCAGAGGTGAGAGAGCTATTCAGCCAGCAAGTGGAAGCCGTCAAGTAATGTCTAAAGCAACACTACGAGACCGACAGCAGACTTCCCAGGCTACCAGAGAAGGGGATGATGGATTCAAAGTCACGGAACAAAAAATAAAAACTGTATCCAGCAAAGCCACCCTTCAGAAACGAAGCCAAGTCTTTCCGAGACAGGCAGAAACTGTGGGCTTCATCACCCCCAGACCAGTGCCACCAGCACGCCTAAGGGAGTCTCACAGTAGAAGCAGAAGGGTGAGCGCTGGCACCATGGGAGTCCTGAACTCTCCAGCGGGACAGATGCGACAGCTACACAAATGGTAAGAGAAGAGAACCAAACCTTACCACGCAGAAAACCACTGAGCTGAAAGACAAACAAGGAGAGAGTTGGAAAGGAACAAAGAACATACAAACCAGGGCTGGCGCTGTGGCGTAGCGGGTAAAGCCACCACCTGCAGTGCCCGCATCCCATATGGTCACTGGTTCGAGTCCCGGCTGCTCCACTTCTGACACTGCTCCCTACTATGGCCTGGGAAAGCAGTAGAAGATGGCCCAAGTCCTTGGGCCCCTGCAGCCATGAGGGAGACCTGGAAGAAGCTCCTGGCTCCTGGCTTTGGATTAGTGCAGCTCCAGCCGTTGAGGCCAATTGGGGAGTGAACCATCAGATGGAAGACCTCTCTCTCTCTCTCTCTCTCTCTCTCTTTCTCTCTCTGCCTCTCCTTCTCTCTCTGTATAACTTGACTTTCAAATAAATAAATCTTAAAAAAAAAAAAAAAAAACCTCACTTGACTGCTGAAGAAACACATAGACTGAAAGTGCAGAGTCGGAAAACAATGATTCTACACAAATGGTACCCAGCTAGCCGGTTCACATGAGACAAGACAGACTCTAGAACTGCAGAATCACAACACACTGGTAAAGGCTAGGCTCAGCAAGAGGACATCACAGACTGACGCGTGTGTGCACCCAACACCAGATCACCCAGATGTCTCAGAGGTACAGGGAGAGACAGGACCCAGCACCGTCGCAGCTGAGGACTGCAACAGCCCAGTCTCGTCAACGGAAAGGTCACCCGGACTGGCAGCCAGCAGGCACCCTGGGGCTGGCACGCGGCCGAGCACGGGGCCTCACTCCCGGAACTCTGCAGCTAGCAGACACCGTCTTCTCGCCCTCTCACAGAACATTCCGTGGAACAGGCCGCGTGTCAGGCCACAAATCAAGGCTCCAAAATTTAAACAAATTGAAACCATTCACGTGCTTAGACCACAATGGAATAACAGCAGAAATCAACAGGAACAGCGGACAATGCACAAATACATGGAAACGGATCAACTGCTCGGTGACTACTGGGTCACTGCAAAAATTAGAAAGGAAGTAAGAACATTCTAAGTGGAAACCTGGGTGTTTTTAAAAATGATAGTTCTTGTCCATCATTTGAGAAGCAGAGAGACAAGAACGGAGTGCGAGCGAGCGGGCTCCCTTCTGCTGGTTTATTAGCCCGACACCCACAACATCTGGGGTAAGGCAGGCCGAAGCCGGGGTGTGGGAACTGCATCCAGGTGTCCCCCATGGGTGGGGGGGCCCTAACGACGGCAGGAAACTGGCTCTCAGAGTGCGGCCTGGACCTGAACCCAGGCCCTCTGACATGGGGTGTGGGTGTCCCAGGTGTGTCTTAACTGATGGGTGCTGGGTGCTGGGTGCTGGTTTAAGTCCTGGCTATTCCAATTATGACCCAGCTTCTGGCTACTGTGCCTGGGAGGTACTGGGTGATGGTCCAAGCACGTAGGTTCCAGCCACCTGTAGGAGACCTGGATGGATTTGCTGGCTTGTGGTTGTTGTGGGCATCTGGGCAGCAACCCAGTAGTTAGAAGATTTATCCTCTCTCTCTCTCTCTTTCTCTCATTTCCCTTCTGTGACTCTTCCTTTCAAACAAATAAGTAGGCTGGCACTGTGGCTCACTAAGTTTATCCTCCATCTGCGGCGCTGCCATCCCATATGGGCGCCGGATTCTGTCCCGGTTGCCCCTCTTCCAGGCCAGCTCTCTGCTGTGGCCCGGGAGTGCAGTGGAGGATGGCCCAGGTGCTTGGGCCCTGCACCCCATGGGAGACCAGGAGAAGCACCTGGCTGCTGGCTTCAGATCAGCGCAGCGCTGGCCATGGTGGCCGTTTGGGGAATGAACCAACGGAAGGAAGACCTTTCTCTGTCTCTCTCTGTCTAACTCTGCCTATCAAAAAAAAAAAAAAAAAAAAAAAAATCCTATAACTCACAGAGCCACCAAAGACCCAGAACAGCAAAGTGATCCTGAGCACAGAAAACCAAAAACGTGGATCAGTGGAACGGAATCGAGGAGCCAGAAGTGAGCCTGTGTACACGCAGCCAACTAGTGTTTAGCAAAGACTCCAAGTCCCACATCAGGGAGGGACACCCGTTCAGTGGGGCCCGCAAAGCCGGGCGTCCAGACGCGGAGGAAAGCAACTCCCTCTCACCTCTCATGGGTACGATAACAACTGAACGTGGGTCAAACCCTCGAGGTGAGGCCTGAAGTTGCAAAATTCCTAGAGGAAACGCAGGGAAGCGCTGCAGGACATTGGTGGAGATGGAGATGTTTGGGGTAAGGCCTCAACAGCACAGACAGCAGGGTAGAAGCAGACAGCGGGAATCACGTCCAACAAGAACCCTGCGCGCCACCTAGGCACGGGACGAACGGGAGGAGACGTTTGTGCACCGTGGATCGCACCGAGAATCCTTACGTGCTCAGAGCATATGAGGGACTCGAGGACTCAACAGCAAACCACCAAAGCCACCTGGGAGATCTGAACACGTTCCTCCCGAGAAGACATACAGATGGCCCACGAGCACGTGAGACACGCTCCCAGCACCGACGACCAGGGAAACGCAAAGAAATCACCTCACGCACTCAGAATGGCCACCGACACACAGACAAGAAAGGCGATCCAGGACAGCAACGGCAGTCAGGTCTGTGGAACACCCCGCCGAGATTCCTTAACCAACCAAAGGCAGAGCTGCCGAGTGGCCCAGCAACGCCCCTGCTGGCCGGCTTCTGGGAGGGGGCGGCCATCGTGTCAG
The DNA here is from genome assembly GCA_949820135.1 of Sylvilagus floridanus. Lineage (NCBI taxonomy): Eukaryota > Metazoa > Chordata > Mammalia > Lagomorpha > Leporidae > Sylvilagus > Sylvilagus floridanus. The sequence goes on from OX463246.1 coordinate 2,880,657, forward strand.
AGAGCGGTCAACAGGTGCACAGGTGAAGGACACGCTGGTTATACACACAGTGGAACACTATTCAGTCGTGAAAAATAAAGAAATCCTGACACCCCTGCAAAATGGGGATGGAAGGCATCGCTGTGTGAAATGAGCCAGACGCAGAAAGACAAGCACCCCAGGATCTCTCCCACACGCAGATGTAAAACCAGCGTTGGTGTATACATGGAATAGTGGTCACTAGAGGCTGGGCAGTGGGGAGGGCGGGTGAGATACAGGAGGAGCGCGGCAGGGAGCCCACGGTGCCAGCAAGGCGCAGGAATGCTTCATGAAAGCCATGAGATGGGGCCGGCGCCGTGGCTCAACAGGCTAATCCTCCGCCTGCGGCGCCGGCACACCGGGTTCTAGTCCCGGTCGGGGCGCCGGATTCTGTCCCGGTTGCCCCTCTTCCAGGCCAGCTCTCTGCTGTGGCCCGGGAGTGCAGTGGAGGATGGGCCAAGTGCTTGGGCCCTGCACCCCATGGAGACCAGGATAAGCACCTGGCTCCTGGCTTTGGATCAGCGCGGTGCGCCGGCCGCAGCGGCCATTGAGGAGTAAACCAATGGAAAAGGAAGACCTTTCTGTCTCTCTCTCTCTTTCTCACTGTCCACTCTGCCTGTCCTAAAAAAAAAAAAGAAAAGAAAACCATGAGACGGGGCACAGAGGCTCCAGACATAAAGTGAGGATGAGGAGATGTCAGCTACCCCGTGCACGCCTGCTGAGCAATCCTGCTGAGCCCCAGGGGTCGCACAGAGATTCCATCCATGTCTATTACAAAGAAGCCAGGGCCCTCACAGCCCACGAGCGAGTGAGCCACATGAGTCTGAGCAGCCCCCCGCCCGTCCTCCGACTGGGGCACCCTCAGCCTGGGCCTGCTCCCCAGGGTTACCCTGCTCCAGGCACTGCCTGCAGGCCCTGCCCAGAACTGCTCTGCTCGGCCAGAGCAGAAGACGGGGCCCTGGCCCTGAGCAAGCGTCTCACGCGGCTCCCAGTGAGTGGGACCAGTGGGGACCCAGGGGATCCACGCCGTGGATCTTTAGGGCGGGGGTGCAGAGCAGGACACGGGGCAGGCTGGGTGGGGGACTGCACGGATGGGCGGCTTGTGGCCGGAAGTTTAGCAGCAGGAGAGGGACACGTAGGGTCACTGGAATGCAAGGGCAGGAACGCTCCATGCAGCTGGACCGCAGGGCCGGGGGTGACAGGTGGATTCTGAGTCTGTACAGGAGTTCCATGGGCCTCCGCCTACAGCCACAGCAACGCTGGCCCGAGCAGCCAGTGGAGTCCTGGGGCCCTGCAGAGAGGCTGGGAGCCGAAGCCATGGGGAGTGAGTAGAGGGAGGGCAGTGTCCAGCCTCAGCCGTGCTGCTGTCCCCCACAGTGGGAGCAGGAACTGGGTTTCGCCAGGGACCCCCGAGAATGTGCCTTGGACTCTGCTGGGGCCCTGAAACCCAGGGGCAGAAGGGGCAGCACAGGGAGGCTGGTGGGGACCTCTCAGGCTTCTCTGCGGGGCTGCTGCCACCTAGAACCTTGGCCAGGGGGACCAGAGATGACAGCGGTGACAGCCGTAGGAGGGAGCAGCCAGGCCCGCTGGCTCCAAGGCCTTCTCCCCGGGGACCTCGGCGGGAGCCTGCAGGGGCGTCTCCAGCCCCGACTGCCACGCGAGGCTGCCATGCTGAGGATTTTTAAGCATCAAAAGACTTCCTCTTCTTTTGATATGATTCTTTGTGATGCAGCCATCAAAGGGGTTTCTACAGCTCCTTTTCCCCAGCTGAGGATATTATGAAAAAAAATGAACAATCAAGAGCAGGTGACAGGTGCCGCCTCGCTCAGGAGACACAGAGAAACGGGAGAGAGGATGACGTCCCAGTTGCTTAAAAAAAAAAAACAAACTTAGACGCTCTGTGACGGGGACAGTCGTGAGAGGTTTCACTGGGGAGATTAAGTGCCCATCTTAAAGAACCGGCTGCCTTTCCCTTTGCTAATCGGAAGGGGACAGAGGCAGGACCACCAGCAGCAGAGCTTAGCGACACCAACGTCAGCAGCACAGACCAACCTCAGCAATCACGGAAGGTAATTGGGCCGTTCACTGGGGACGAGTCTGACCAGAGAAGCCGAGTGACTCCTCCGAGGCCAGACAGCAGGGCTGGACAGCACTCTGTGTGACCCTCAGGCAGGTGCACGGCCCCCAGCTCAGGGAGCGGAGGCGGCCGTGGGCTCTGTGGCCTGGACGTTTAAGGTACGTCCACAGGGCAACGTTTGCTCACCAACGAGGAGTTGGGGTGAGAAGGGGGGAGGCCAGTGGCTATTTTGCCACCACCTGGCTGCTGGCCTGAACTGTGGGTATGAGCACCATGAAGTCACACAGCCGTGGCAGCTCTGGGCACAGGAGACGGGGGTCTCACAGAGCACACGGACGTGGAAACAGCCATGTGCCTGTGGACTTGCAAAGTGCTCATCACATGTCCTGGGACGCCATGGGACCAACCCTCTCCACAAGCAGCGGGCGGTGTGGGCTGGGCAGGCCTGGGGGCTCGCTGCTGCGTGGAGCCGACCCCTGCTCCCCACCCCCTTGCTCCCTCCTGGGAAGGAGAGGAAGTGCGGGAGTCTCTGCTCGGTAAATATTTACCAGAGCACACGCTGTTGGCCGCCGGGAGGGAGGAGGAAGCGGCTTCAAAAGCAGCCCGGGTGCAGTTCCTGCCCCGGGTGCCAGCTCCTGCCGAGAACCGGGTCCCTGTCCCAGCTCCACCAACGGCAGGAAGTCCGGAGCTCTGCCTGCACCCAGTTTCCTCGCTTGCAAAATAAAAGTAAAAACGCCAGCCTCCCCCGTGCGTGGGGGGATTTCAAGGCGACCGGGGTGTGAGAAGGGGCCCTGGCGCCACAGGGTCACCGAGCGGGGCCCGGCCTCAGGGAGGGGCGCGGGGCTGCAGGAGCCGGCCGCAGGCTGGGGGGCGCGGGCCGCCCTGGACTCCCGTGCACTTGGCCTTTGAGCCTCTCAGTGCTGCTGCTCCACCAGAAGCGTCCGGAGCCTACCTCCCACTCCTGCCCACCCACCAGCTCCAGCGGCCACGCGTGGAGCCCCCGGAGTGGCAGGGACTCAGGTGCAGGGCCCTGGGGCCTGGGCTGCCTCCTGGAGTTTGAGACCACAGGTGCCTGTGGGGCCCAAGCCCTGTGCAGATGCGGGGTCTGAGGCTGTCGGGGGGAGGCCCGCAGCTGGAGCTAAGGGCGTCCCGGGCTGTGCGGCCTGGCTGGTGGGAACCTGAGCAGGAGCAGGCCCGGGCAGCGGGCGGGGCCAGCTTGGCGCTTCCTCCACTCACTTCCCTTGCTGGTTGCTCTGTCCGGCCAGGTGGGCGGCACCTGTCCAGTTCCTTGTCACCCAGAGACACCACACCCCGGGGACACCTGTGTGGCAGGGCGCCGGCTGGGACCCCACACTCACCAAGCAGCCTCCAGGGATTAACTCAGGCTCAAGCCCCCCCCCCACCTGGGGAAGACCCCCTACTTGGAGACACAGCCTCTGGGGAGAAGCATGTGGCATGGGGAGGGGCTCAGAGACCAGCCAGGGGCAGAAGGCCGAGCCCCTGCAGCCGGGCGCAGCTCTGTGGCTTGTGTCACCACAGAGGGGACACACTGGACCCTGGTGGGCAGAGCTGGGACCCGGGCGAGGCCCAATTCCTTGTCCCGCTGAGTAAGTGGGCAGAGCCGGTGGCAGTGCTGGGTCTGGGAGCCACAGCTGTGGGGACGCAGGTCTCACCCTTCCCCCCAGGGAGCAGCCCCTCCTGCTGCAGTGCGTGGCACCTCAGGTGTGCCCAGCTCTCTCTGGCTGGGGGCTGAGCCCTGGCTGCTGAGAGCATGCTGGCCGGTTCCTCTTAGGTCCACGTAACAGCGTGCAATCTTCTGGTTCCCAGAGACCAAGGCTGGCAGCAGCGTCCACAAAGCGAGATCCTGAGCCAGCAAGGTCGACCTCCACGGGGAGGCCACGTGTGTGAGCACAGACAGACATGGAGGACCTGGACAGAGACGCACGGCCCGTGCCTCCACAGGGCCTGCAGAGGGATTACTGAGAAGGGAGGGAAGGGCTAAGCCAGAGACACAAGAGCCACGCTATCTGCTGGAGGCTCTTTCCACCCCCGCCCCAGCAGGTGGTTTCCCCAGCCCAGGGAAGCTGCAGGGACCCAGGACCGGCACACAGGATGCAGGCAGGAGTGGGGGGGGCGGGGGCGGGAGAGCAGCCCCCCGCGCCTCGTGGAAAGCCCCTGCGTACTCCTCCCTGCTGTCCTGTCCGGGACACAGCCACGGGGCCTCCGCCTCTCTGCCCCATGAGGAAGTCACGGAGGCTCCTAGAAGAAAATCATGCCTGTCACGTGTGAAGATTAACCTCAAAAAGTTTAAAGAGAAAAAACACCCCCTTTATGGTTTGCAAATTTGGAGTCGTATTCTAATGCGTTAAAATCCCAGGGAAGAATGTTCACTCTTAGGCCACAGCACAGCAGGAGACAGACCGAGGGACAGTTCCAAAAAGACAACCGAGCAAGCAGCCGACCCCGGGAGGAGTCGGTCCTGCGCAGCCCCCCGTGCACCAGGCGGTACTGTCCATGGCTCACGAGTGTCAGCTCCCTGAATCCCGGCACGGGGCGCCTGCTGCCGCTCCTCCTCACAGGCGTGGAGAGACAGCGCAGGGGCCACTGAGCTGCTGGAGGAGGGAGGGGTGAGGCTGGCACTTGCACCCAGGCAGGGGGGCGTGAGGCCGAGCCTCTGGGGGGGGGCATCCGGCGGAGAGGGCTGACTTTGAGCCTTAACCCCTGGGTCACAAGCTAGGCCGCAGCCAGGGCTTCCTTCAGGTGAGCTAGTCCCGAGCCTCATCACGAAACCTAGAGCACCCGGCTTTCCACGCATGGCTTTCCCTGGAGGCTCCTCCCTGTGGGAACGGCACCGTCAGCCCGTGGGAGTCACGCCAGTCAGCCACTTCAGTACGAAGGAGGCATCGCTGTGCGAACCAGTAAGAGCTGTGGGAAGAGAATGAGCCGACGGCAACCTTGGGCGGGCTCGTGAGCCCTGCAGCCCTCCGGTCCTCACCTCCTTCGAAGCACGGGTCTCGGTTAAGTGCAGGAGCTCGCCCAGGCTGTCCCTGTCCCTGAGGTCGCGGGATCCTGACCCTGTGGCGCTGAACTCCCAGGGGAACTCACGTCTCGAGTGAGCCGGGCTTAAAACCCACGCAAGGCATGTCAGCGCTGGCGCCGTGACCGCCAGTTCAGCCATGAGACGGAAATCTGCCGGGAGGAGCTCCAGCACGCTGGGAAGACGGGAACTCCGCTGATGACCCAGCCAGCATGGAGAGGGGTTTACAGTCTGGAGACCGCGAAGCTGGCGGGAAATCGCGCTAAGTAAGCACTGCTCCCAAATAACATCTGGACTAATTTTTCCCCCATGTCCTAGAACGAGGACGAGGCTCTGCGGAGGGTCATTTCAATGGGCGTTTTTGTCCGTGATCAGTTGTGTAAATCTCTCAAACATCGGAAAGACAGTTTTCACTGAATGCAGTTATTTGTCCGGAAGCAGCTTCGGGGTGAGCGTTGGGTGCCTGGACACCAGCTTCCCTGTCAGAGGGCCTGGCGCACGCCCCGCCTCCGCCCCACCTCCAGCTTCCTGCTACCACACGTGATGACGCTGGTACTCGGGTCCCTGCGGCCACATGGGAGATCTGGACTGTCTGTATTCCTGGCTCCTGGCCTGGGCCTGGTCCCTTGCTCACTGTTGCTGGCATCTGGGGAGTGAACCAACCCATGGCAGAGCTTTCTCTGTCTCTCTGCCTTTCAAACAGAAATCAGCTGAAAGGCAGTAGCTTCATTTCTCCCAGAGTTTTGCCTTGATGCCCTTGTTGCGGGCCCTCAGCCAGGGGCTGGGGACTCCGTCAGGGTCTCTCAGGTGAGTGGCAGTGCCCCAGCTGCGTGAGCAGAAGCCGGGAGGGGCAGTGGAGCTGGGTTTGGCCCCAACACTGCGGGGACATGGGTGTCCCAAGCAGCTGACCCACGGGATCTGTCTGGGCCACTGGCCCTGGGCCCCACGGTGGATGTCAAGAGCTGCAGATACACGCAGCTCCCTCTCCCCCGGGAGCGTGGCTGCTGAGGGTAGCACACAGGGACAGCCCGGGCCTGCTGGGAAGTGGAGCAGTCTCCAGGGAAGCACCCAGACCTCCCCATGAGCCACAGTCACCTGTCGGAGTGGCTGCAGGGGGTCGCGTGCAGGGCAGGGTGCGGGGTGGGGGGGCGATGTCCTGGCCGGGAAGCTCCCCCCTGTGTTTCCCTCTGGAGTTGACTGACGCCTCTGTGGTGTGACTCATGGGCGTCTGGAACCTTCCAGCTCCTCATCGACAGTTCCGACTCTGGCCGGAGCCTCAGGGTTCAGAAGGGTGCCTGGCTCCTAGCAGGTGCCCAGGTGACAGGGATGAATGAATGAACGGAGGTTGGGATGAATGAATGAGCAGACTGGCCACTCTGGACGGCAGCTGGCTGGACTCTGGCCAGGCTGTGCTTCCCGGCTCTCGGGACCACGGCTCTCTGCTGTTACCGGGCCAGCCCTCGGTCTCAGCTCTCACAACGTGCAACGCAGAATGGCCTGGGGGCGCCAACAGGCTTTCTCCTCCACCACATCTCACCGTCTCGTCTGCTGGGGGGGGTCCATCCCAGCGGCTGATGGACGAGACCGTGGGCCCTGCAGGCTCTCCCGTAGCTGGAGCCGCAAGATCACCAGTGTTACAGGAAGAAGAGACCGCATCACCGAAGCCAGGAACCGCCTTCCGCAGAGGTCAGAGGCACACATGCCTAACTTCCAACCTGAGAGACCCAAGTCAAGCACTGCTGAGCTCCTGCAGGCGAGCCCTGTGGCAGATGGCACCGGGATGGCTTCTGGGCCTGGGGAGTGGGGCCAAGCCCACGGGCTGGGAGTGAGGGGCTCTGCACCGTCCTGCACAGGCCAGGCTGCAGGATCTCTGCAGCCGGTGCTCCCAGACTGAAGGCCAAGTCCCTGCACTTAGCGAGTGTGGGTCACCCAACACCCTGCAGCACGGGGAGGGGTGTGGGAGCATCACGGGAAGGGGTGCGGGGGCATCACAGGGAGGGGTGTGGGAGCATCACGGGGAGGGGTGCGGGGGCATCACAGGGAGGGGTGTGGGGGCATCACGGGGAGGGGTGCGGGGGCATCACAGGGAGGGGTGTGGGAGCATCACGGGGAGGGGTGTGGGAGCATCATGGGGAGGGGTGTGGGGGCAGCAGTCCAGGGGGTGTGGGGGCATCACGGGGAGGGGTGTGGGGCATCACAGGGAGGGGTGTGGGAGCATCATGGGGAGGTGTGCGGGGGCATCACGGGGAGGGGTGCAGGGGCATCACGGGGAGGGGTGTGGGGCATCACGGGGAGGGGTGTGGGGCATCACGGGGAGGGGTGTGGGGCATCACGGGGAGGGGTGCGGGGGCATCACGGGGAGGGGTGTGGGGGCAGCAGTCCAGGGGGTGTGGGGCATCACAGGGAGGGGTGCGGGGGCATCACGGGGAGGGGTGTGGGGCATCCCGGGGAGGGGTGTGGGGCATCACGGGGAGGGGTGTGGGGGCAGCAGTCCAGGGGGTGTGGGGGCATCACAGTGAGGGGTGCGGGGGCATCACGGGGAGGGGTGCGGGGGCATCACGGGGAGGGTTGTGGGAGCATCACGGGGAGGGGTGCGGGGGCATCACGGGGAGGGGTGTGGGGCATCACGGGGAGGGATGTGGGGGCAGCAGTCCAGGGGGTGTGGGGGCATCACAGGGAGGGGTGCGGGGGCATCACGGGGAGGGGTGTGGGGCATCCCGGGGAGGGGTGCGGGGGCATCACGGGGAGGGGTGCGGGGGCATCACGGGGAGGGGTGTGGGGCATCCCGGGGAGGGGTGTGGGGCATCACGGGGAGGGGTGTGGGGGCAGCAGTCCAGGGGGTGTGGGGGCATCACAGGGAGGGGTGCGGGGGCATCACGGGGAGGGGTGTGGGGCATCACGGGGAGGGGTGTGGGGGCAGCAGTCCAGGGGGTGTGGGGGCATCACAGGGAGGGGTGCAGGGGCATCATTAGGAGGGGTGTGGGAGCATCATGGGGATGAGTGCGGGGGCATCACGGGGAGGGGTGCAGGGGCATCACGGGGAGGGGTGCAGGGGCATCATTAGGAGGGGTGTGGGAGCATCATGGGGATGAGTGCGGGGGCATCACGGGGAGGGGTGCAGGGGCATCACGGGGAGGGGTGTGGGAGCATCATGGGGAGGTGGGGGGGGCATCACGGGGAGGGGTGTGGGGGCATCAGGGGAGGGGTGTGGGAGCATCATGGGGAGGGGTGTGGGGGCAGCAGTCCAGGGGGTGTGGGGGCAACAGTCCGGGTCTCCCATGGCCAGCAGCACTGGGTGCCCTCTGGGGCCCAGCGGCTGTCAGACAGGTAGGAGCCTGGGGCTTCAGGAAGAGGGGACTTGCGAGATTCCATAGCATCCACAGGTAAGTTGTTTTGGTGCAAAACCCTGGAAATCCACGCCCATCGGGGGTCTTCAGGAAGCTCACGGCAAACATTCACCGTGAAGACGGTACGGGGCTGAGTGTTTCTCCATTCGTGAACTCGTCCCTCGAGCCTGTTCTCCGTGAACTTCTAGAAGCCTCTTCACTCCCTCCCCACGTGCCACCTCCTCCCAGAACCACCCCACTGCAGCTCCCTCCTCTCTCCCCAGGCCCCGGACCCCTTCCTCGCCACAGCCGGCTGGGCCCGGACCGACCCCTTTGCCTTCCTTCATGGACCTCCCGAGGCACAGTGGGCGCTGTGGTTTCTGGGAGGCTGCTTGGCCAGGGCCCCCGTCAGCATCTGCAGGGCCTCCCTGTGCCCCCAGCGGGGCCGGGCACCTGCTCACGCCGCTGCTTCCCTCCATGTCAGTACCCTGCAGCTTTGCCAGGGTGGGCTGGGCCGGGGGGCCCGGGACTCAGGTGGAGGTCCTTCCTCTCAGTGCTGCCCCAAATTCTGAAAGGAGCTCACGTCCAGTTCTCGGCTGTTGGGGGTTGCTGTGGTGGCAGAGGGCACCGCTGTCGGCAGGACCCTGCCCAGGGTTTAACCGTCCACGGTCACCACCCTCACATTCTCCACAAGTCTGAGCAGGGGCCCTGCCCACAGCGGTCTGCCCTGGTCACTGTCCCCTCCTCCGAGCACATCCTCCCGACGCGGGCCCCGCCGGCCCTCCCCTCCAGGCCCACTCACGGCCCTCTGGGCACTGGGCCTCCACACAGGGCCGTCTCTGTGGCCCCGTGCCGCCCTGGGGAAGCTGTGGGAAGCAGAGTCCCCAGGCGAGGTGGGGGAGTGCTCCTGCACAGGGACTCCTGGCCCCACAGCAGGTGGTCGCTAGCTCAGCACAGAGAAGCCCTGGGTGGTGTCGCCCTCCGTGGCTCCGAAAGCGAGAATGTTCGGAGCGGCTGGAGCTGCGCGCCCATCTCTGCGGCTGGTGAGCACCTGGGTGGGGCGGCCTTGGCTCGGGGCTACCCGAGGGAACCGGAGGACACTTCTGGGGCTTGACAAAGAGGAAGCTGGTGCAGGCAGGAGGCGTGGCAGCCCGGGCCGTGGGGCTGGGAGCCGGGACAGGGGGGAGAGTTTCTTCGACTCCAAGCTCCGCCTGGCTCTGAGGACGAGGGCAGAATGCCATGGCCGGTCAGGGGTCAGGGTCAGCTTCCCGTGCTGACCACAGCAAACTGCTACAGCCTGGGCAGCTGCACACCACAGGCAGCGGCTCCCACCGTGCGACGCGCACTCGGCGTCAGCGGGGTTGGCCCGGCCCTGCTGCAGGCTCCAGGGGGATGCGCTCCAGGCCTCTTGCCGGCCCCGGCCACTGCCTGGCCACCGCTGCTGCCCGCTCTCTGCCTCTGCAGCGTCCCTGTCGAGTCCCTCTGTGTCCTCTGAAGGATCCCAGTCCTTGGAGTCGGGGCACTCTCGTGCGCCGGGGGGCCCCCACCTCCAGAACCCAGCTTCCCAGCGTCTGCAGGGCCCAGGGGCGGGACTGGGCGCATCTCCCGGGGCCTCGGTTTAACTCACGCCGGGACCTTCCCGTTCTCCGCTCCGCTTGCTCCTTGCTCCTGCTTTACTTGAGCTTTTGAGCCCTGAGCTTCCCTGTGATAACAATCTTGCAACCCGTTATTAAAGAATCACAGCAAAACCTCTGCAAATCCCAGGCGTTCTGCAAGACTGCACAAGGGACCCTGCAGCTCTCCCAGGTCCCAGGAGGACAGGGTGGGGCAGTAGTGGCGGGCCTCTGATCCCTGCCATGGGAAACCAGGGTTCCGGTCCTGTCCGGTGTCACTCAGGAGTGTGCACGCGCCCGAGGCTGCAGAGCAGAGGCACACAGCTGTAGCTCTGGGAGCTTTGCCTCGGGATTCACCTGAAGGCCTAGCACTGCATTTGTGAGCAAAGCACCACACTCTTATACAAATGCAAATTATACAGAAATACATGGGGCCATGGGGCACCCCCATGCAAGAAACAAGCATTCAGAAACCCGAAACTTGTAGCACAGACCCCAGCTGAAAGAGGAAAATGGCCCCACACAAAGGGAGTGGTGTGGTCCCCATGCATGGTCACCACACTGGATCATCAAGGCCAGGAGGATTCCCGTGGGGGCATCCTCTCTCCAGAAGGCCACGGCGCCGCCCACTTCCTCCCTTCATGTTGAGAAAAGTCCCCAGCACACAGTGAGGCTGCTCACCCACCTCACACCTCCCTGCAGCCCAGGATTGTTTTCATAAAAAACAAACCAGAAAGAATAGCCAGGAAGTTATGCAAACAAACAAAGCGAAGTAGCCTGACCAGATTCTCCATGACAGGGCTCCAGTTCCTAAATAATGGCACAGAACCCATCAAGAATCGCAAAACACACACACTCACCCCACTGCAGCAGTTCCCATGGAGACACACACACCCAACACTCACACCTCTGCTACAGTGGCCATGGAGACACACACACCCAACACTCACACCTCTGCTACAGTTCCCATGGAGACACACACACCCAACACTCACCCCACTGCAGCAGTCCCCATGGAGACACACACAGCCAACACTCACACCTCTGCTACAGTTCCTATGGAGACACACACACCCAACACTCACACCTCTGCTACAGTTCCCATGGAGACACACACAGCCAACACTCACACCTCTGCTACAGTGGCCATGGAGACACACACACCCAACACTCACACCTCTGCTACAGTGGCCATGGAGACACACACACCCAACACTCACACCTCTGCTACAGTGGCCATGGAGACACACACACCCAACACTCACACCTCTACTGCAGTTCCCATGGAGACACACACACACCCAACATCACACCACTACTATAGTTCCCATGGAGACACACATAGCCCAACACTCACCATTACTACAGTTCCCATGGAGACACACACAGCTAACACACAACTACAACAGTTCCCATGGAGACACACACAGCTAACACACCACTACTACAGTTCCCATGGAGACACACACAGCCAACACTCACCACTACTACAGTTCCTATGGAGACACACACACCCAACATCACACCACCACTACAGTTTCCATGGAGAAACGCACACCCAACACTCACCATTACTGCAGTTCCCATGGAGACACACACAGCCAACACTCACATAACTATTACAGTACCCGTGGATATCCACATAAGCCCTACGCTGAAGCTACTTCTGCACGTCGCATGAACGACTTTCTAAATGACAGCAGGAGTGAGAGACTGACCTCAGGAATGTGCTGTCTAAAGGCCGCATTCCCGATCACCTAGGTGGCCATCAGGAACAAGGACAGTCGCACCCTTCCCACACCCGGCGGTAGCATTCGCTACATGTGGCAAACGTACAGCTGTGATGATCACAGTGAGGAGGCATAGGCACCTACGTGCACATCCACGGCTCGTGCACACACAGTAGCGGGAACGGGAGGAGGTACACAGCATCTGAGTGAGGAAGTCTTTCCAACAGGACACAGACCCGGGGAAGAGAAACTTGACTGCACACACAATCGCACTCTGAGCATGCAAAACCACAAGTGAATTCAAAGATGAACAATAAAATTCAAAAGTGTTAAAATCAGCTCACAGAGGGAAGTCTGATTTCCTTTCTCTGTCTACACACACACACACACACACACACACCCTTATAGGAGAAGACCTAGAGAACAGTAAATGCGCCACAGCTCTGGGGCCTGGCAGAGAGAAAGGAGACAGTGGAAAGGGGTGTTCTCACTCCAGGGAAACCCAACTTTTAAACGCACAATTCTATTACGCTTCAGAAAAAACTGATTTTAAACAAACACACACACACGGACTGGAGGAACCAGCTGCTTGCACACGTATCCGACACGCTGTCTGCAGCACGGCACAGACACTGTTCTCCCCAGTGGCATGGGTGGCGCGTGCGCGGGGGGGGGGGGGGGGGGGCGTCCAGGGAAGCACGAGGAACTCTGTGCTACGCGTGGGAAGAACCTGCAAAGAAATCGCTAACCAAACGGCGTCCCAGAAAGCAAGGCGCGGCGAGCGTGCAGGACCACGGCCGTGGAGACACGGGGGGCAAAGGCCGAGTGTGCACAGCCGTGTGGCTGCACACAGCTCACGTCTGCGGTGTCACAGGGACCTTCAGCAGCCATTTGCTGGGGCAGTGACTGGCAAGTGTACCACCTGATCAAAAATGGAGCTTAGAATTCACTTGACCCGGAAGCACTTGTGGGCCACTTTAACGATGACTTCGAGATGGAGTGCTGGACCTGCAAACCCCAGGGGCACGCAGCCTGCGGATCTGGGGAGATTTCTTCTCAGCGGTGTACGTGGGGCCGGGGTCTCCAGCTCCACAAAGTTCAGAGAACGTTCTCTGTCCATGAAACACTGGGCCGGGGGTTCTACTTCCCGGCTCCTTCTTTCCCAGCCTGCCCTGTTCCTGGACAGAAAGGCAGGAGCACGGCTCGCCTGCCCGGCCCTCTGTCCTGCTGGGCTACCCGGGGGGAGACCGCGGGACGACAGAGCCGGGGTGATGGGAAACCTGGCGTCAGACTTGAGGAGAACTCGCCGAGTCTGGAAAGAAGCCCTGTTGCATCAGAAGGCGCTTTTCCCAGCTCTTGTTTCCAATACACTGGAGCTGCCGCTGGTGGGACACTCGGGACTGTGCTGGGGGCTCACGGGGCGCTGTCCACAGTCACTGAGGACGTCAGGGAACAGGGGCTGCAGCATCAACAGCTCCTCCCACTGCCACTGCCCACGTACACCCAGCTTCTCGGGACCCCCAAGTCACATACTGCAGAGCCTGGGTTCAAGTCCTGACTCCTCTCCTCATTCCAGCTTCCTGCTAGTAGTGCGCACCCTGGGTGGAGCTCAAGGTCTTGGAGTCCTGCTGCTCACGTGGGCGACTCCGATACACATCCTGGCTCCCAGCTTCAGCTGGGCCACGCCTGGCTGCTGCAGCCATCTGGGAAGTACACCAGTGGGAGATCAATCTGTCTGTCTGTCTGTCTCTCTCTCAATCTCCCATTCCAATAAATAAAATAAATAAAAATTGAAAGAGAAAAAGACTGTTCAAGCCTTCAGCAGTCCCATGTCAGCGTGAAGCTGTTTTGGCGACGTAGACCAAAATGAGTTCAAAGTGAAAAAGGAACCAAGAACAATTTCAAGTATTAAAGAAAAATCTACTGATAAATTTTACAAATCATGTCGGTGGATATGAAAAGGCTGGGATATTTGGATATATTTTAAAGAATGATGCAACCAAGCTGTTGAAAGTGTTCATATTTATTATGTGTTGGAAATTACATCTTGTGCTAAACAAGCATTTTCAACAACACAGAACTACGTAAGGGAGAAAGCAGGCTTCTGAAGTCTTTTAGGCAATACACAAACACTCTGAATTACCACCCTGGTATTCTGGACACCCTCTGGCTCAGCACTCTGCAAAGCAAACACTTGTGCATCCAAGCGAAGCCCCTCATTCAAGGTCACCGAGTGGCGAAAGGGACCAGACGCTGGCGTCCTGCTGCCTAGTCCGGCCATGTCCTCCTGGCTCAGTGACCACACAGCAGAAGGGATCTGAGTACAGTGTCCTAACCCTAACCCTGCCACGCTGATGACTTTTTTAAAAGATTTATTTACTTGCTTGAAAGCCAGAGTTGGAGAGTTAGAGAGAGAGAGAGGTCTTGCATCCACTGGTTCACTCCCCAGATGGCCACAACAGCCGGAGTTGGCTCTGACCTGAAGCCAGGAGCCAGGAGCTGCTTCCAGGTCTCCCACGTGGGTACAGGGGCCCAAGGACTTGGGCCATCTTCTACTGCTTTCCCAGGACATAGCAGAGAGCTGGATTGGAAGAGGAGCAGCCGGGACTTGAACCAGCGCCCATATGGGATGCCGGCACTGGAGGTGGTGGCTGTACCTACTACGCTACAGTGCCAGCCCCGATGGTGATGTCTTTGCCTCAGATGACTGAAGCAGCAGCTGTGGACTTGTCTGTGATGTCAGACAATAACTCCGATCCAAGCTTTATCCACACGTCCACAGTCAACCTTCCGTGCAAAAGCTCAATCTCACGGGGGAAGATTAAGGAAATTACCGTACCCAGAGCAGGCCGCACGAGCTGATGATGCAAAGGCTGGAGATGTTCCAAGATACAGGCTACAGCAGCGATCCAAGCAAAATAACCCTGCTGCTGGTGACACACACACTGGGCAGCTGTCAAAACTGCAGTGGTGGGCTGGCACTGTGGCGCAGTGGGTAAGGCCACCACCTGAGATGCCAGCATCCCACTAGGTCCCAGTTCATGCCCGGCTGCTCCACTTCCCATCCAGCTCCCTGCTGTGGCCTGGGAAAAACAGAAGGTGGCCCAAGTCCCTGGGCCGCTGCACCCACGTGGGAGACCTGGGTGGAGCTCCTGGCTCCTGGCGTCAACCTGGCCCAGCCCTGCCCTCTGCAGTCCTTTGGGGAGTGAACCAGTGGGTGGAAGACCTCTCTCTCTCTCTAACTCTGACTTTCAAATAAATGAATCTTAGAAGAAAGAAAACAGTTAAGTTGCTGTGGCATCTTACAAATGGCGCCACCAAAGGAAAGGCGATGCACAGGGACTTACCCAGTGCAGTCTGGAGTGTCAGGGTGGCTCAGACAGGTGACACTCCACCACCGGGAGGCCCTCCCAAGGGCTCTCCAGGAGCCATGACTGCAGGCGCCAGGAGGCAGAGGCGGCGCCAGGGGGAGGAGCTATGCAGAGCGCCAGCCCCACATGGAGAGGCGGAGACCTTATGCACAGGCAGAATGCGTGGTGGCCGTGCCTGCGTGGTCAGCACCGCCCAAGGGCCCCCTGCCGCACAGCGTGCCCTTGTCTCCGAGAACCCTCTCGGATCCGGTGGGCAGCTTAGCTCCGGATACCGAGAGCACACCGAGGGATTCCGCAGATTCCCCGCTGTTCTCTGTGGCTTGTGACGGCAGGAGCCGCACCAAGTGCAGCGTGGGACCGGGAAAGGAAGTGCCCTGGGCACCGCAGGAGGCGAGGACTTGCTGGAGGGAGGTGTGAGAGCAAGAACACTCGAGGCCACGCTTGCCACGTTAAGTTGACTCATTACAGATGGAGCGACCATCGTCCATTGCACGTGTCGGGAAAGAACTGGACCCCATCCCCCTCGACCCGAGTGGTGCAATTCCAGACCACAGCGTCGCACACCCAGGAGCCCCTGTGCACAGCGCTGCGGCTCAGTGGCGAGATGACAGTGTCAGGTACCGAGTTTGCAAAAGCAGAGAGGGGGTGTAACAGCCTAAGGAGTTCCTGGGTGGTCCCGACTCAGCACGGTGACCTCTGTTCCGGGGAGGCGGGCAGCTGAGGGGTGGGAATGTGCCCCTGAGGTTTCACGGACTGTGGGGTGGAGTGGAGCAGTTCAGGGAGATGAGGACTTGGTGACAGCAGGTGGCCGTGACCCAGGACCCCCAGGAGCCCCCTCGCAGCTCCCTGCCCTCCAGCGTGGCATTGTCTGGAGCTGAGCTGAGGCTGCGCAGAGTGCAACAGGAAAGGTGAACACAGAGCCCGTCCCCACGCGGGGCTGGCACAAGCCCTTCTGCAGCATGTGAGCCCGGGATGCGGGGCCTGGGAAGTGAGCAGATGGAACGGAAGTGAGCGATTGCCACGCCCACCAGCAGCGCACCTGATCGCCGGCCACATGAGGCCACTGGGCCACAAGGTCCCCCAGGGCCCGGGTTCCGCACGTGTCCCATCAGCAGTGACGGGTGTCTTACTTTGAGGAGACAGGCACTGCAGCGTGCGTCCATCCTTAGAACGATCAGTGCTCCGTGCAGCGCTGTCCCTGACTCAACATCACGGAGACTCCGCTGGGCCCCACGCGGACCGGCACAGACCTGGCAGAGCGGCTCTGAGGAGCGATGCCATCAGCGCCGGCCACCGTCACACCTCTCGCCGCAGACGACAGCTCCAGCCATCACGTCAGCGGGGAGCCGGCTAAATGTTTGACCAAGACAGCAGGCTGATTTTTAAGTTGATAATTTTGTATGACTTGCAAATATCGTTATACATGTCTGAGTGGCCCTTGGCAGAAGAAAAGGCTCCCACCCCCGCTCCGTTGCTTCTGCTATGACAGAGCACCCAAGGGACCTGGGGAGAGAACCGGGTTCCTTAGCCCACATTTCTGAGTCACTCCTCAAATGCCCGCCACAGCCGGGGCTGGAGGCGTGAGTGGGAGAGTCAGTCCAGGCCTCCCAGGCGGGCGGTAGGGACCCAGACATCTGAGCCGCGGTCTGCTGCCTCCCCGGGTACAGCAGGAGGCTGGAGCGGGGAACCAGACCCAAGCACTCTAGTATGGGGCGTGGGTTTCTCAGCTGCACTTGGGGAGCAGTCAGTCCAAGGAGCCCCATCCACCCCATCACCTGAGTGGGACCCCAAAGGGCCACCGAGGAACGAGGGTGAAGTGAGGTTCCCGGAGCCCCGGGGATGGAGGCTGCCTCCAGAAGCCCCTGTCTCCACCTGGACTGGGGTCACACGGGACGAGTCTCTTCCTCTCTGGAGGGAACCACCATCCGAGACCTGAACACATCCCACAGACCACAAACACGGCATCTGACACTCGGACGAGAAAGGCAACGTGGAGCAACTGGTCTCAGACCACCGTGGGAGCTGAGGACCTGGGATTACAGTAAGTTACTCTCACTGCTTGCTTAGAGGGCCGGCGCTGGGGCATAGCAGGCTGAGCCTCCGCCCGCAGCACTGCCATCCAGCATGGGCACCAGTCCCTGTCCCAGCCGCTCCCCTCCCTATCTGGCTGTCTGCTAATGGCCTGGGAGAGCAGTGGAGCATGGCCCAAAGCTGGCCCAGAAGCAGCTCCTACCTCCCAGCCTTGGCCTGGCACAGCTCTGGTGTTTGCAGCCACCTGGGGAGTGAACCAACAGATGGAAGATCTCTCTTTCTGTCTCTCTCTGTAATTGTGGCTTTCAAATAAATAAATAAGAGTTTTCTGTAAGATTTATTTATTTATTTGAAAGTCAGAGTTACACAGAGAGAGGAGAGGCAGAGGCAGAGAGAGAGGTCTTCCATCTCCTGGTTCACTCCCCAACTGGCCCCAATGGCCGGAGCTGAGCCAGTCCGAAACCAGGAGCCCCTTCTGGGTCTCCCATGTGGGTGCAGGGACCCAAGGACTTGGGCCATCTTCTACTGCTTTCCCAGGCCACAGTAGGGAGCTGTGTCGGAAGTGGAGCAGCTGGCACTCAAACCGGTGCCCATGGGGGATGCTGGCACTGCAGGTGGCGGCTTTACCTGCTGCACCACAGCACTGGCCCCAGTAATTTTAAAAAAGCTCAAGGGACCGCCGGTGCCACAGCTCACTAGGCTAATCCTCTGCTGCGGTGCTGGCACCTCGGGTTCTAGTCCCGGTTGGGGTGCTAAATTCTGTCCTGGTTGCCCTTCTTCCAGGTCAGCCCTCTGCTGTGGCCCGGGAGTGCGGTGGAGGATGGCCCAGGTGCTTGGGCCCTGCACCCACATGGGAGACCAGGAGGAGCACCTGGCTCCTGCCTTCGGATCAGCACAGTTGCTGGCTGTGGCGGCCATTTCGGGGGGTGAACCAACGGAAGGAAGACCTTTCTCTCTGTCTCTCTCTCACTGTCTAACTCTGCCTGTCAAGGGAATCCATGTCATGTTAAATTTTTAATTTGAAAGACAGAGAAATATCTAGAGAGAGAAGAGGAGAGAGGCTCCCACACACTGGTTTACTCCTCAAATCCCACAACAGCCCTGGACTGGGACAAGCACCAGAGCTGGAGCCAGGAATGTGATGCAGGTGTCCCGGGGGCGGCAGGAACCCACACGCCTCCGCCATCCCTGCTGCCTCCCCGTGTGTGCGTGAGCGGGGAGCTGGACCAGAGCGGAGCCAGGGACGGCAGCGAGGCTGATGTGAGACTCGGGTCCTGACCGGCGTCCTGAGCATGAGGTCAAGCGCCCACTCCGGGTGCTGTCGTCTACTCTCGCTTTCGGCAACTTGGGAAGCTTCCTGGTATCCAGACACAGAAGAAAAGACCATCAGTTTTGGCAAGAACTGGAAGCTCTTGGAAGAATGGAAACAGCTGGGCGCGCCAACGGATCTGACACTGGTGAAGAGAGGTGCTGGTAAGACAGCAGAGGGGGCTGAGAAAATCACGCAGGTGTGTCCGGAAGAGGTAACTCAGAGCAACACACAGCAAAACCAAACAGGATACGGTGAGGAGACTGCACATCACGGGGAGGAACACGATGAGGCAAAATAACATCTGAAGACACACAAATTCAGTGAAACCTCCCAACCCCAAAGGACTGCAAGGAAAAGTAGAGAGAACCTCATCAGCTACGTTGCGGTAAAACCGCTAAGACTGAAGACAGAGGGGAGAATGTGGAGACTCAGCGGATCCCAAGGACTCACAGGAGCAGGTAAAACCACAGGTGATGGGATGCTGTCTCACGGCGGGAATAAAGTGGCAGCGGATGCAGTAAGAATGATGTGAAATACATCTTTAGACACACAGAAAACAGAGAGACTTTGCAACCAGCAGACTTAAACTAAGGGACAGCCCTCCACGGAAGGAAGTCTGGCTGGAAGAAGGAAGCCAGGAGAAACGAAAAGGCTGCTCTGGCCTAGGGTGGGAGTGTGACACAGTGACACTAAAGTGTGTCGCCACAGCGGTGCACAAGGGATGGGTGGGGGAGGCAGTGGGACCCCAGTGCTTATCCATCTACACTGTTCAGGGAGAAAAAACTCAGCCGACTATGAACACCCATTCCTTGTCTGTGTGCAGAGGGGCACCACTTCTGAGCCAGGTAAGGGGGAAATGAGATATTAATAATATTACAATAGGGGCCAGCACCATGGTACAGTCCCATATGGGCGCTGGTTCAAGTCCCGGCTGCTCCACTTCTGATCAAGCTCTCTGCTGTGGCCTGGGAAAGCAGTAGAAGATGGTCCAAGTCCTTGGGTCCCTGCACCTGCACAGGAGACCTGGAAGAAGCTCCTGGCTCCTGGCTGTGGATTGGTGTAGCTCAGATCATTGCAGCCATTTGGGGAGTGAACCAGCAGATGGAAGACCTCTCTGTCTCTCCCTCTCTCTGTCTGTAATTCTATCTCTCAAATAAAGATTTTTTTAAAATGTTAAAAACCAAAAAGGAGAGAAAGAAGAATAGAATAAATCAGAGCAATGACAAGACACTTAATAACCTGTTTCAAACCCAGTTAGCAGTGGCTGCATTTTTTTTTTTTTTTTGACAGGCAGAGTGGACAGTGAGAGAGAGAAAGAGACAGAGAGAAAGGTCTTCCTTTGCCATTGGTTCACCCTCCAATGGCCGCTGCGGCCGGCGTACCGCGCTGATCCAATGGCAGGAGCCAGGTGCTTCTCCTGGTCTCCCATGGGGTGCAGGGCCCACACACTTGGGCCATCCTCCACTGCACTCCCGGGCCACAGCAGAGAGCTGGCCTGGAAGAGGGGCAACCGGGATAGAATCCAGCACCCTGACCGGGACTAGAACCCAGTGTGCCGGTGCCGCTAGGCAGAGGATTAGCCTGTTGAGCCATGGCGCCGGCCATAGCAGTAGCTGCATTAATCAATGGGCAAGAAAAAGTCAAAGATGTTCAAGCTGGTATTTAGTCTACACATTTGTAAGAGTTCCATCCACCCATCCATCAACATTGAAAGTAAAAAGTTGTTCGGGGCCGGCGCTATGGCATAGCAAGTAAATCCACTGCCTGCAGTGCCAGCATCCCATATGGGTGCCAGTTCATGTCCCGGATGCTCTACTTCTGATCCAGCTCTCTGCTATGACCTGGGAAAGCAGTAGAAGATGGCCCAAGTCCTTGGGCCCCTGCACCCGTGTGGGAGACTCAGAAGCAGCTCCTGGCTCCTGGCTTTGGATCGGCAGAGCTCCACCTGTTGCAGTCAACTGGGGAGTGAACCATCGGATGGAGGACCCCTCCCTCCCTCCCTCCTTCTCTTCCTCTCTCTCGCTCCCTCTCTCTCTCGCTCTCTCTGTCTCTCCTTCTCTCTCTGTGTAACTCTGACATTCAAATAAATAAATTTATCTTTTAAAAAGTACACTGTTCATACTAAAGAGAAGAAAATGCATATAGCTTTCTTAACGCAACGTAGCAGTAGGCTATGTCTCTGAAAGAGGTTCACTCGATAATGTGACAGACACTTTTATTAGGAACGTAGCACAATGCTAAATGTGCCCCCACCTAAAAAACATGTCTTCAGAACAGGAGACGGTAAAAGCCGACAGAACCATGTGGGAGAACAGACAAAAATACGACCTTGGCGAGAATGTTTGTAAGACTTTGTGGCTGAGAACAAGCAGACAAGAGCAGAGCAGGGTAGACTCCAGCAGTGTGCCTGACGGACACCCTGCTGTACACGGTCCCTGCGGCCACGGCGGGTCGTGCGGATATTTCCAGCATTTATGGAAAAACTGATCACAAGTGGTGTCATGCACAAGTCTCAGCAGATTCCCAAGGATGGAAGTCAGTGCACACACTCCTGGACCATGAAACGAACAGCAGTGAGAAAGGACAAGGACAGGGGCTAACCCCATGGAAATCCAGCAGCAGGCTTCTAAGTCACTCTCAGAACAGAGGGGAAGTCACAGTGGAAATTAGAAAATAGTTTTGGGGCTGGTGTTCTGGCATAGTGGGTAAAACCTCTGCCTTCCATGATGATGCTGTCCCAGAGGGAGGGGGAGAGAGAGAGAGGAGAGGGCGAGGGGGGAGAGGGGAGGGAGAAAGGGAAAGGAGGAGGAGGGAAGGGGAGAGGAGAGGGAGGGGAGAGGAGGGAGAGGAGGGGAGAGGAAAGAGGGGAGGGAGAGAGGAAGAAGGAAGAGATGAAGGAGAGAGGGAGAGGGATGGGAGAGGGGGAGGGAGGAGGGGTGAGGGGGGGGGATGGGTGGGGGGGAGGGAAGAGGAGAAAGAGATGGGGGAGGCGAGAGGGGAAGGAGAGGAGGGGAGAGGGGAAAGAGGGAAGGAGGAGGGGAAGGGAGGAGGAGGGGAAGGGGGAGAGGAAGGGGGGAGAGAGAGGGGAGGGGGCAAGGAGAGGATGGAGGGGCGAGAGGAGGGGGGAGAGGGGGAGGAAGAGGGGCGAGAGGAGGGGGAGAGGGAGAGGAAGGAGGGCCGAGAGGAGGGGGAGAGGGAGGAGGCATGAGGGGATGGGTGGGGAGGAAGAGGAGAAAGAGATGGAAGGGAGGGGGGAGGGGGGAGGGGAGTAGGATGGAGGGGGAGGGGAGGAGGGCTAGTTCTCAGGACAGGAATCCTGTTGTCAGGAGCACTCCCAGCTGCAGGCGCTGAGCCTAGCGGGCTGAGCCCAGCGCCCTTTCTCCCTGACCCCAGGAGAGCCCCCGGGGCGCTCGGCGCAGAGGCCCCGCGTCCGGCAGCCAGCGCACGGGAGGCGGACAGTGGCTGTCCTCACCAGAGGCACTGAAGGGGGTGAACACGTTTGTCATCCCAACAGGAGGCCAAAGGCATTTTTCCTGCAGACCTGCCGGGAACGGTCCCACGTGGGCAACACCCTTGTGTCCAGGTGGGAGAAAAGAACACTAGCACCTGTTTTTTAAAGACTTTTGTTTATTTATTTGAAAGGCAGGAGCCATCGCCCATCTGACGGCCTATGCGTCAACAGGGCTGGGCCAGGCCAAACTCGGGAGCCTGGAGCTCCCACCAGGGCTCCCACGTGGGTGCAGGGACACAAGGACTTGAGCCACCACCTGCTGCCTCCCCCGGCACGTTAGCAGGGAGCTGGGTGGGAAGTGGAGGCGGCACTGGGTCCCAGGCATCTGATAGAGCATGGGCGTCCCAGTCTCATCCCAAGACCAAAACGAGGGTTGTGCCTTCCTGCAGAAGTGCAGATTTCTCTGCTGAGCTGCAAGCTCACCCACCGCTCGTGTTTCCTCCGTCCAAGAGACTTTTGCAGGAGGCTTATGGAGACAAGCCTCAGGGCGTGTGTCCACCAGGCTGACATCACACCCCCAAAGGTTTGCGCTCACCGCCACTGCGAGAAACCGCTCTAGACCCCAAACTCCAGCCTCACCAGCTTGTCAGACCAAGGGCAGGTTCATTAAGGAGGTTATGAGCACTTTCCCCTTAAGACGGGAGCAGGGGTCGGCACACTCACCACTTTGAGGTTCCTGCATGCAGACTCCGCCCCCGGCCCTGCTCCCGGGCTCGCCCACCCACGCACCCCTGAACTGGATCGTGACTTTGGATCCTGAGGCCGCACAGCCAAAAGTGACTTTGTTGCTTGGAATCCGTTAGCACAGCCGTTTCCCAGTTCTTTGGTGTCAGAGAGAGATGAACCTCATTGCGCTGAAAACCCCCCACAGCAGGCCTTGGGAATTCTGGGAGTGTTTTGGGGGTGCGGTGGGGGGGTAGGATCTTTTCAGAGCTCATTCAGAAAACACGGGGACCCCGGGGCTGAGCTCCTGGTCAGGTTTTAGGACCACATGGATGGAAACGACTCTCGATGTCTGGTCTGTGCAAGGACTCCTAGTGACAGACACAGCTCTGACACAGCCCGGCCCAGCACTCTGTCCAGCTAGCCTCCCTGGCCGCCTCCCAGGCTTTTCTCCCGTTTCCATGGATACCGCCAAAGGGGCTCTGGAAGTTTCCAACACAGCCTCTGCGGCGGGGCTGTCGGCTCGTGGTTCTCAGATGACGTGGGGTGGGGGTGGGGGCTGCCGCTGGAAGCCAGACCACGCACCCTGCACCCCCCGCAGGCAGCGTGTCCCGTCAGCTGACCGCAGGTTCAAGGGAGGTGGGAAACGGAGGGAGCACCTCGTGGGGCAGCTGAGTAGAAATGTAAGCTCTGGTCAGCTTCAGCTGCTGGATCTTTCCGGGAAGGGTTTCGGCCCCACGGATCGGGGTGCGCAGCCCCATCACACCCTGTGTGCACACACTCGGCCTCCGGAGCCCCCTTCACCCCTGGACGCTCTCAGAAGATGGGTCACCCTGTTTCCTTCCTGCTCCAGGGAGGGAGAGAGTCCTCCCTCTTTTCCAAGTGCTGCGGGAACGTGGTCCACGTGGTCGCAGCCGGGAAGCTGACCAGCAGGGTGGGAGGCCTAGGCCACCAGGTGAGCCAGGTGTGCAGGCGGGCTGTCGTGGGCCAGGGCTGCAGCAGGTGGGGTGGTGAATCTGTCGCCTCGGAAGCCCACCTGCTGAGGTCATGAACCAGCCACATGCGGGCTTGGGGGTGGTCTCACACACAGGACCAGCTGCCCGCCACAGCCCAGGCCTGCCCACGGCCTCCTCATGGCCTTTGTTGGAGTCAGGCTGCCTTGGGAGCCAGCAGGACCTGGTGATTAGAGACTTCATCAGTATCTTGTCACCAGTTTCCACGGCTGCCGGGCCTGGGGCTCGCCATCAGTCGGCCTCGGCTGTCCTCTTGGGTGCCCAGGCCGTGGGACAGGGACAGGCAGCACCAGAGTTAACACAGCCTGACCTCCCAGTGTCTCCGCGCCTGCCCGAGCCAATCCCCAGTGTGGCCGACATGAGGCCGGGAATCGCAGCCAGGGATCCTCTCTGAGTTGTCTCCCCAGTTCCTGCCAAGAGCCACGCGGGCACCAGGCACACAGAGCTGGACTCAGTCCACGGCCTGTGCACAAGGCTGTCCCGCGGGGCAATGTTTCAGGGGCTCCCTGGGGCTGGGAAACGTGCCGCGAGCTGCCCGGGGAAGCTGGCAGACCACCACCGTGAGCTCAGTACATTTTTACCAGAAACAGTCATCTCGTGGCCCTGCCTGAGAAAAACCTTCCTTTCCAACTCCTGCTTCGTGAGAGCCAGAGAAGCCAAAGGGCTGCTGCTGTACACGGCCCCGTCCCAGGGAACCCTAACCCTGGTCCGTGGGGCATCTCACTCACTCCTGGGCACCAGCGTCCCAGCAGACCAGCCCTCCTCTTCCCGGAGGTCGGGGCCCAGCCCTGGCACTGCGTCTCCCCAGCCTCCCTTGAAGCCAAGTGAGCTCACGGATGAAAACTGTCACAGCAAAGACAAGAGCCTGCCGGAGGGCGAGGCTGCCTCCCGCACTCTCTCCCCGTACCTGGTAGCTGAGCTGCAATCAGACCTGGGCCCGCGCTGCCCAGCGCCTCGAGCCCCCATCCTGGGCTCATCCGTGCAGGGAGAGGACCTGCACTGTCCGTGGCTGCCCGTGGGTTTTTATCGGGAAGCTGAAGAGACACACGGGAGTGCGCTGATGGCCTCCAAGGTGAGGCCTGTGTTTTCTCTTTTGAGCCCCCACAAAAACCTGCAGCTCAGAGAAAGCAGCTCGTCTGTCTACAGCCAGGGTTGTGATCGGCAGCAGGTGCAAACGCAGAATCCATGAGGTCCGAAAGCCCCTCAGGTGGGGAGGGACTGACCGGCGGGGGGCGGGGTGTGGGAGGAAGAAGCCTGCTGTTGGTTTTTGCTTTTGTTTTCCTTAAGGAGAAAGATGCTTGGGCTGGCATTATCTTTAACATCCACATCTGATCATCATTCCACATCATGACCCATCGCAGCCACACCCACACCCTGAGGAATCGCTATTCTGACCCCCAGTGTGCAAACAGGCAGCGTGGCCGAGGTAGGTGTGCACCCAGATAATGAGAGCTGGCTCTGGGATTTGAACCCAGATTCTTCACTCTACATCCTACACCCATTCCGTCAGGCACACACAAAAACCAACCCATGCTGGCTTGAGCAGGAGACAGGACGCACAAACCGCAGACGCTGACTTCCTTCCGAGGGTCCTCAACCCCGTCACAGACTGTCTGCAGCCCCCTCGTCCATTCGCTCACGGCCCTGGCCAGGACCAAGCAGAAGTGTACGAGCAGCATGGCCGTCATCCGGCGTCCTGTTCTCTACTCCAGCCGTCAGCTGTGGTCCTCCCCGGGGGGGGCAGGAGGAAAGGGGCCACCACCAAGTCTGAGCGCCTGTCGCCTGTGCGTCCCGGGAAGAGGCCTTGATGGGCCCGGCGTGGGGCTGCTCCTTCTCCAGGGAGCGCTCGGGGGAGCCTGGGGACGTAGCTGGCAGTCCTAGCGGGGGAGCAGCGCTCAGGCGTGGCAAGTGGAGGGAGGCAGACGCTGACATGGGAGTCAGGAAGGGACACTGGACACGCAAACAGTCCTGCCCCGCGCTGCGCCACAGAACTGGCGGCGGCCGCCCTCGGTGCGGAAAGCACCGGGTGCTCACACACACACACACTTTATTTCTCACGCAGTTCTCTCCGTCTCACGTCCTCTCACGGAGCGTGGTCCACGCTGTCACACAGGTGACCCACCTAGGACTCGTCCCATGGGGCCTGTGACCGGCACATGTGCACAGTCCTGCCCCAGAGAGCACAGGCCCTGAGGGTGGGAGAGCAGAACACCTGCCTGGAGACGTGGGTGCCTGGGTGCTGCGTGGGTGTGTGTGGGGGTGAGTACACACAGGTGGGCCCGCCTCCAGCCTCTCTCTGCTATGTCTGAGGTCCATGACTCGCGTTCACGGCCACCCCTCAACGCCAAGGGAAGACTAACACATCAGGTGCACGCTGTCTGCCCCTCGGGCGTGCAGAGGCCCTGGCTGGCTCCCAGCCCCTCGCCCCGGGCCGACGCTGAGGCAGACATGATGCTGTGCCCGGGACCACACAGCAAGACTCGAGGGCCTGTCGCCTACTCGGGCACAGGCCCCACTGCCGAGGCCGCGGCCATCTCTGTCCCGAGCTTTACATAAATGCTGACTGTTAAAGAGCCCACGGTAAAACGCCTTCCACGTTGCCCTCGCACGCACACACGCACGTAACAGAGCCGAGGGAATTCCCCGAGGAAGCCGGCTGCCTCTCCCTGCGTGCCGCACCCCGATGTGTTCCGTTTAATGTCATCGTGTTCAAACATGGCTGCGTGGGACCCTCACCTGACGTCACGGCAGGCAGTGGCCTGTAGCGTGGAGAGCGTGTCACCTACCTCCACGCACCGTCCCCACGGGACGTCTGCTTCCAGCGCCCCAGAGTCTCTGGACTCCAGCCTGCCAGGTTCAGCCCCGAGTGTGTAACCTGGCGCTAAGTGGGGCCGGGGGGCGCACAGGCCTTAGTCATCAACTCCCCTCCCACCTTGCTCCTGCATGGGAGTCAGCCGGGTTCGCCCCCTGCGCCTGCAGCAGCCGGAGCTCAGCGCCCACCGCTCAGCTAGGCGCTCAAGCACTCCCAGCAGAGACGGCCTTGCTGCTGTCGCCCTCCCGGCCCAGCACAACCGCTTTTCCACGCCTGTTTCCCAACCTCCGACGCTGCCCTAGCTGTTCCAGGTCCCGTCACCAGCGCTGTCCACGCATGGGGGCCGATCTCCCTGCCCCTGGCTTTCTGGACGCCCTCTCGTCGCCAACAGCTTCCCCAAGTGTGGCTCCCAGAGCAGCACACGGGTGCGTGGGGCACACGCACAGGGCCCTCGCAAGTTCCCGGAACTGGACATCACGAAAAGTCTACGCCTGGATTTCAACATTTTGGGGTTCCCCAGTCCCATTTTTATGAGGTTCCTGAAGTACCCCATATAATTTTATTTTATGTATTTGAAAAACAGAGGCAGAGAGAGACAGAGATGCCTATTTGCTGGTTAAGTCCCTAAATGCCCCCTCCAGACAGGGCTGGGCAGGCTGAAGCCAGGAACGCAATCCAGGTCTCCCGAGGGGTGGCGGGGACCCGGCCACCTAGGCCACCGCTGCGGCTTCCCCGGAGTGCATTTCCGGGAAGCTAGAAATGGAGCCGGGACTTGAGCCCAGGCACCCTGGCGTGGAATGCGGTATCCCGCGGTGAGAAGGGCCCTCCTGTGGAGACACCAAGGGTGCGAGGCCCGGAGCCCTGATCCCGCGGCTGCAGGTGCTGCCCCGGCCGCGTGACGCTGCCTCAGCCCCTTCCTTTCACTGCTGGGGACACGGTGCTCACGGGCAGAGGGCTGGGCTGGGCTGATGAGCAAGTCCTGGAAAAGGAAAGTGGTGGCGTGCGGACCACACCACAGAAGTGAGTGTGCTCGGTGTTTCTGAGCCGCGAGGTCCAGGCGGGGCCCTTTGTGTCATGCATCAGTCACCACGAGGGGCTGGGAAGCCCCAGGATGCCCCCCAAGCTTCTGAGGCCTGCACCCCCCAAGCCCACACCGCCCAGGCTTGGAAGCCAGGCAGCACCTGAGCTGGGCCCCAGAGCGGGGGGAAGGGCTCCAGGTGCCTGCCCGGCTCCGCAGTGACAGGGACAAGCCGGGCATTCAGCAGGGGGCCCCGCAGGGCCGGAGTTCTCATTTTCCACATTCGTCTTCCTGTACACTACAGGGGAGGTGACAGCCCCCCAGGACGTGACGGAGCAAGCAGGGTTCACGCTCCCACACCCAGCAAAAGACAGGGGGCAGCTCCGGGCCGAAGAGAGAGAGAACCGAGCTGGGCGGGGCAGGGACCCCTCGAGAGCACAGCGCTTGCCCGGCTGGGGGGAGAAGGAAGGCGACAAGACCCAGGGGGCGGCGGCGGGCAGGGGTTTCCTGGCGCAGCTTAAGCAGCACCTGGGCTTACAGAGCTCCCGAGGGGCTGCTGCGAACAGGCTTTGCCAACGAGGCCAATCGAGGAAGCAGACCCCCGCACAGTGGCCATGGAGGAGGGGGTCACAGTGGGCGCCCCTGCTCCCCGTGTCGGCCTCCATCCTTATTACGGGGCTGTGTGGTCAGGCAGATCTCATTGAAGAAAGCCAAGCGGCCATGCAGGTCCTGGCCAGCATGGGCCGGAGGGGCTGGGACGGGGGGACGGGCCTCGGCGGGGGGGGGGCGGGGGCTCGTGCGGCTCAGGTTCCAGGCAGTCGTGCCCGCCTTCTCTGTTCAGCAAACACACGCTCCGTGCAGAGTCCTTGCAGACCGGCTCAGCTGGACAATGGGGATGGTTTTCACTACTGCCGTAAAAGCCAGGCAAGCAGCCGTTACACGAAGGAAGACTAAGTAAGAGGTGACAGGCGACGAGAGAGGAGTCCAGGTCCCGGGCCGTCCCGTCCAGTCGCTGTGGGCCCAGGTCCCGACTCTGAGGCTCACCTCCGCAAGCTGAGGTTGGCGGCGCTTACGTCACAGGGGCTGTGTGACCAGAGCAGCAGTCGCGGCACCTGCGCTGTCCCGGTCCATTCCTGCCAGGACCGCAGAGCGCAAGGCGCCTTTCCCCCACACTTCAGTGTTAAAAACCCTCGAGCACACGGAAGCTAAACAGAGCAGTGAGCGCCCACACGCCGACCCCGGCTCCAGTCAGCGTTTCTCTGTGTCCACCACACACCTGTCTCTCCCACCACCCCTACGTGGTCACCTGCACATGAGTCGAATCTGGATCCCCGCCCCAGCCCCCCCCCAACACACGCTCAAACACCTTGGGCCCAGGGGTCCTGGTCCTGGCGCCCCAGGGAGGGCTGTGCTGGGCGTTGGGCTCTGCTAGTGAGTGGCAGTGAGGGTGGGCAGTGAGGGGTCCACAGAGGGGGAGGCTGCCCACCCCACCGGGCCCCATGCAATTCCCCGCTCCGC